>CM044908.1:31780944-31914319 GCA_024500145.1 Gentiana dahurica var. dahurica
CGGTTTACACAAAATCTTTATAAGATCGTGGATGTACTCAAGAGGAGTAAGCAGTCTCACATTCTCCTCCCAAGCAATATTTCTCAAGAATTCATTCAAGAAAAATGGCAACTCAGAAATTACCATCAAAAGAAACACGATTAATTGACAGAGGATTCACCATTTCACTTGAAGACTTTGAGAAGGAATGTAGTGGAACCCTTCTCTCAAGCCAAATTTGTGAGAAAATCCGGAATATACAAGGATTAAAAGGCTTACTCGACATAAAACTAGAGAAAGAATCGGACTTTGAAGCCATACGTCAATTTTGGGAAAACATGAAGATGAAAAAATATGGTCTTACAACGACAGTATCGTTAAAGAAGTTTGCATCAACATAGAAGTTATCAGAAGACTGCTGAACTTCAAGAAGCCAAGTGAGAGATCAATAGACTTGCCTTATCTACCTCTGAATCGGAAATAATTTCTTTTGAAGATCTCACCACAGAGAAACCTGCTCAACCTCATTCATAAATAAAAACTCTAAGACCTTAGTTTGGTTTATTGAGCAGATGGTTATCAAAGAGTTTAATTGGAAATTATCATGGTTTAGACAGTTTATCACTTGATAAGGAAAACCGGATGAACATTATCTTCGATCAGCTTGAATTCAACTGGGCGGGTTATGTATTCAACCGAAAAAAAAGTTATATCAAGAGGAAATTACAAGAATCATCGAGTAAAACCGAAGGTACTAGAAATAAAGAGAGACTTCATTTGAAGAAGTCATCCAGCTTGCTCATTCACATTATATGGAGGTACTTAAGCATGGACAGGAAGATGAAGCGGGCAAAACTGAGAAAATTGTAGCTGACACATGCCCCAATCTCCCTAAAGTACTGTCAAAGAAAGAAAAGAGGATAGTCTCTGAATAGATAGCTCAGAAAGAAACTAAGAGAAAATCTAATTTAGAAGCAAAAAGACAGATTCAAAGGAAGTTATTCTTAGATTCCCCAGAGAAAGCATCAACTAAGGGGGAACCAGAACTGAAGATTGGTGCAACTGGAAAATCGGCACCAGAAATTGAGAAAACAGCCGAAACTCAAACTAAGATTGTTCACAGTATGCCAATGGAAACTGCGGGAGACGCTCAATAGCCAGATAATGAGTTCTCCATTACAATTGAATGGATTCTACGTTTTATAAAGATGAAACTCAACACAATTAGCAATCAAGAACCACTCAATGTAGAGTTGATAAATGATGAACAGTGGCTTCTTGACCAGTTTGGAGTCCAGAGCTTGTATGAACTGTTTCCCAGGGATGAATTTCTATACAAGTATTACAAAATTCTACAAAATAAGTCAAACAAGAAGAAGTCAGTAGCATCATCAGAACCCAAAGAGATACCGAAGACAAAGAACGATAATGAAGATAAGGATGATGATGACAACCTAAAACTAACTAAGATAATCAAGTTTTCAGAGACTACAACTGAGAAAACATGAAACACAATTGTTTCAGTTTCAGACAATCTACTAGAGAAGAAAACTGACAAATGAAAGTTAGTTCAACAAACTATGAAATTGACAGCTGGGGCACAGATAGCTGACAATCAAAGAAAGACTGATGACAACAGAACTTTAATGAGTTTAGACCCTATAACTCAGAGTACATTTAAGGTAGCTGATGACCCCATTGAGTTTATGCCTGGACAAGACATGAAGAAGATTCAAAAGTCAATGGAAGTTTTACTTAGTCCTAAGGATTATTATGGTGAACTTTTTAAAACCATGACAACCTACTTGGACTACAGACAGAAAACTGATGAGGCAGTGAACAAACACTAAATCAAGATCTCTCAAGTCTTAACAAATTCAACATCAGAAATATTGGATGTAAAGCAAAAGATGGAGATTGCCACAATAGAGGATAAAGATATTCAAGCTCAAGCAGAATGCCATCTCCATCAAAGAATTTTTGGTCTTGAGACACAGTTCAAGGAACTGTTTACTTCTCAAATTGGCGAAGATCTTAACAAGAAGTACACAATACCTGAAGAATGAAGGTTTACTCTAACAAGAGAACTAAGGAATGAGTTTGTATCTAACTATCATCATCTTAAGTTCAGACACATGTACAAGACTTATGAAGAATCACGAAGGACATTTTTGTTAAGCAAGCTATATGATCAGCAAATGAAGGAATATAGAAAGGAAAGAAAAATCTCAGAAAAATTGCTGTGAAGGATAAATGTCAACAGATGAAGGTTGACATTGAAGAATTTGAAACTTTTTACAGAACCAACAATGCTTTACCCAAGCTTTTACAATGGAGAAGATGGAAGGAGTTATTCAAGTTGTTTATGAAAAAACTTTCACAAAAGAAAACACTGTAAAAGAGGAAGAATATAGATTTTATGATAAAGAAAAAACTTTTGTACGATGTTCAACAAAACTGAAAAGTTATACTTTGTAAACAACTAAGTTTCTGAACTTAATGAAAATTCGAGTTTTTGTTATTTTTGTATGTTTTTCATTAAGATTTTCTTTTAAGGAGGATTTTGGCATCATCAAAAAAGAGAAAATTGTTAGAAATAAAATTGGACTTTGATGATAATTCATGACTTCTTTGTTTGTTTTTTAAACCCCGTTAATGATGTGCTGAAACTAGTTGTTATAGTGAAAAACTAAAAGATGTCTAGAACTCGATGTATATCATTTAGTAGAGTCTGATTTTTGTATAGGTTATATCATACAAGCACTGTAATAGACTAGTTTAGTAAAGTCTAGGAATTGAAACTGAAACCCGAAGATCATTCACTGAGGGATCAAACTCAGTTGGTCATTTACAAGACTGGATGCTGAGGGAACAAACTCAGTAAAGAATGCTGAGGGAAGAAACTCGGTAAAGAAGGTTGAGGGATCATACTTAGTTTGGAAGACTGAAGAACTGAGGGTTCAAACTCATTTTATGAAGACTAAACGCCGAGACTATAAAGTTAGAATTCAGGTAAGTCTGTGATTGTCTGAACTGGATCTTGTACTAAAGATCTAAGTTACATACGGACAATGTAAACTTAGTTAATAAGATTTGTAATGGATTACTCTAATCTCACAGATAAACGATTAGATGAAGAACTAGGAGTACTCAGTTTATGAAGAAGAGTAAAAACTGAGTTAATGCTTCTTAATAGTTTAAAACTAAAAACACAGGATACTCAGTTTTCACTATAACAAGTCAGCCAATCAGTTTAATAAAGAATATTAGAACGTTGAAGATCAAGTCATATGATTGGTTGATGGTTTGACAGGTCAGAACGGTCATTGACAGAGTCTGACATTCCGATATCATATTCCATGGAATCCAAGATGAACGTTAGAAGAATTCAAAATTTGAACGTTGGATTTCACCCTATAAGTAAAGGACTTGGTATCAAGGATCAAATATCTAACAACAACATTAATATTACGTTTTGAGCCTAAGTCCCTCATATGTGAAATTGCTACCAAGTCATGCTTACAAGTTACAATCCAGAAAATCTTCAAAGTGTTCAAGCATTCAGGATCAAAGAGACCAACACTTGAAGATTCAACAAGTCTGAATCACTTTCTTGATTCAAACCCAATTTTGTTTCTAAACAAAGGTTTGGACTGTGAAGCATCCGGTCTAGGGTTTTTAGGACAGTTGTTTGAAGTTAGGAAGACTGTGTTCATGGTGGAGCTGGTGAAGACGCAATTCACACCCTTCAAGGACCAATAAAGCATTAGGAGAGTAGCAATTTCACCTATTTTCTAAGTGTTTAGATAGTGAAGCTATAAGGATTAGTCGGGGAAAATCAGCTAGGACTTTTTCTAACTGTTGTAACCTCAAGAAGACTAGTGGAAATTTTCCTCCTACATCACAGGGGAAGAGTGGACTGACATGATTACACCACTATAAAAACTGTGTTTGTAATTCTGCATTTACTTTCTGTAAATTTCCTTTAGCAGTTTATTTACTTATAGTCTTTATCTATCTAGCATTCGAACTCTTGCATACAAACTGTTTGAACTCACACTTAGCACAAAACTGAGTTTCACCAAAACTCAGTTCAGCATATTTCAACAAGAACAACATTACTAAGGCTAATTAATTTATTTCACTGCATTTAGCTTAGTTGTGAAAGAGTCAGTCAGGCCTTTTTTCAGCTCAATTATCTTAACTCCGTAATCTTTTGATATACCAGTTCACTTAAAAGAAACAAAAAAGTTTTAGAGGACAAGTTTATTCCCTCCCCCTCTAAACATGTCACAAGCCTTACAAGGGACCAATAAATTGGCTGAACTTTTGAACAAGTGAGCCTTAGTGAGGACAAAAGGATTTTGTTTAAGTTGTTAAGGGCAATAACTTATCAGTGTGTGAATATTACCATAAGCACAAGTTCAGAATTTCTTCAGTGTTGTGATCCTGATTGTATCCTTATTACCCCTTAGATACTTGGTCCTGACTTGTGTTTGTGACTAAGTGTCTGTTAGGAAATCAACTAGTTTTATGCAGTGGAATTTAAATTTTGATTTTCGATCGCAAGATCGACTCCTTTTAAATTAATAAACACGTTAAGTAGTAGACGGTGAATACCTTGTTTGATCTATAAGGTCAAAGCTTTGGTCGTCAATAGAGAGTAGTCATGTGCGCAAGCCGTCCATGTATCCAGCCTCTATCAATATCCACACGAGCACCCCGCCGGAATCCTCCTAGGATAGCAACTAGAAAAACCCAATTGCTAGACTGGTCTTTTCTCTCACTAAAAAGATCTCTATTTTTCACAAGAATTATGAACTCTTGCAATTGTGATATAAAAAAGATCTAGTCAATCATTTCTTATATAGGGGTATGGCCCCATGTGTCTCCCATTCCCAATGGGAAAACCTTCTGAGTGGAGTAAGGAAAAAAGAAACATTTACTAATAAAATAAAGAAAATAGATATTCTAGATTTATCTCATTTAATTTATTATCTCATATTCAATAAATCCAAAATATTGTCAATATCCAATATTGACTATTTTTGTTATATTACCATAAATCAATTTATACTTGTATATATATATATATATATATATATATATATATATGCACATATAAATCTATAATAACATAATACTATATTTAATTAATTTGCAAAATCCATATGTATAATATACACATGTCATCTGCGCCCCATATGCCATAAATTGGCATCCGGAATATTTTTTAATTAATCAAAATAATTAATTTCTTGTATTTAATTTATTCTTAATAAATAAATACCATCATATTAATTTATCACTATAAAACTTTATAATCGAGATAAACTTTTCTTATTTGGTTATCACTATAACTGCATTTTAATCCGGCTAGATGTTCTTATGTGTGTGACCCAATAGGCTTCCGAATATGTTGGCCGTAGGCATAAAGTGAATTTACTAAAATACCCTTCATACCTAACGATCACGAAAAAGCGTCTAGCAACATTTCGTGATCCCAATCATCGGAAGAGTCAAATGTGATGACTACTACCTTTCATGTGAAACAGTTACCGAGTAAATGGAATCATGTGGCTATAATAATATCCATACAATTGTATCTCGAGTGTCAATACATCAATAATCGTATCTTATAATCTGGATATAATGCTCTCTCGGAATAACTCATTTACTCCCACTTTACAAAGATTCATAGGAGCTAGACATTCCTTATAAGAAGGCCATTTCGGATATTACTCCTACTATTAGGATACGCGATTTTTGGATGATCAAACATGTATCCTGCGCAAGCTTCAATATCATACACGAGCACTACCGCATGATCGCCTCATCGCTAGAGGAAACCTCAATAGTGTCAAAGCGTGACAATCCACACCGTGATTCAAAAAGGCTCCAGTCTCAGGATATTTACACAACTGCCACATACTGTGACACTTAATATAAGTGGCCCGGTCTAACATACGCATTCTCTAATACACGTCCACGTACAGTCCAAGTGTCTCTACACTTCGACAGATGAGATCTATCCCTATCTTCAATAAGATAGAAGACATCCAGTACGTGCTAGTCTAACCGTACTATTAATGTCCTATTTGAAAGTACATATGACTAGAGACATTAAAGTATCAAACTTATTACAGTGATTAAAGATATCATCAACCATCACTATCATGGTTTTTCTATCATAGCTTAATACTAACTACGTTACTATATATACAATAACATAATTGATTCATAAAGATAAACAAAATATATAATAACCAAAGTTCATTTTATTAATCATAATAAACTTATTACATGAACTAAATAGACTGTAAATGACCCGACCCGGTCGGATCCGGTCCAACCCGATTGGGTTTAGGACACTATTTCAACAATCTCCCACTTGGCCTAAAGGCAATCACCCATATGCCTAAGCTCATGCATGTGACCATGTTTCTCATGATTAGCCTGTGACTATGCCTTGGTAAACGGATCAGCTATGTTATCATCCATGTGGACTTTCTCTATCTACTATCTCTCTAATCAAGTGATAGCGCCATAGCATATGTTTGGAGTTCTGATGAGACCTTGGTTCCTTTGACTGAGCAATTGCCCCATTGTTATCAAAGTACAGTGGGACTGGACCTTTAATGGAGGGAACCACACCAAGTTCAATAATGAACTTCTTCATCCAAACTGCTTTCTTTGCCGCCTTCAAGGCTGCTATAAACTCGGATTCCGTTGTAGAGTCTGCAATAGTCTCCTGCTTGGAACTCTTCTAGCTCACTGCTCCGCCATTATGCGTGAAAACAAATCCAAACTGTGACTTCAAGTCATCCTTGTCAGTTTGAAGACTGGCATCTGTGTAAGCTCGTAATACCAAATGAGAGTTCCCCAAAACCAGGAACATATCCCTAGTACCTCTCATGTATTTGAGAAAATTCTTGACTGCAATCTAGTGACCATCACCTGGATTTTCCTGGTACCTACTAGTCATACTAAGAGGGTACGAGACATCCGGTCTTGTGCACAACGTGGCATACATGATGGACCTAAAAGCTGAGGCATAAAGGATCCTACGCATATTTTCCTTTTCCTCCTTATTCCTAGGACACATTTACTTTGACAGATAGACCCCATGTGACATGGGCAACAATCATCTCTTGGATTTCTCCATGCTGAATCTCTTCAACATCTTGTATACATAGGTGGATCGGGACAGACCAAGCAACCTCTTAGATCTATCTCTATAGATCTTGATTCCTAGAATATAAGATGCCTCTCCAAAGTCCTTAATTGAGAAGTCTTGGATAACCAAACTTTAACTCACTGTAACATAGGAATATCATTACCTATAAGCAATTTGTCATATTTATAAAGAACTAATAAAACCGCGGCACTCCCACTAACATTCTTTTAAGCACACGGCTCATCTTCATTCTTGATGAAATCAAACTGTTTGATTGTCTCATCAAAGCGAAGATTCCAACTCCGAGAAGCTTGCTTCAGTCCATTAATGGACCTTTTGCGATTTGCACACCATCCTAGCATCATCAGTTGTGAAGCCCTCAGGTTGTGTCATGTACACTTCCTCAGACAGATTCCCATTAAGGAAAGCTGTTTTCACATCCATCTGGCAGATTTCGTAATCATGGTATGTTGCAATAGCAAGCAGAATTCTAATGGACTTTAGCAAAGCTACTGGTGAAAAGGTTTCATCGTAGTCCACTCCTTGTCTTTGCTTATAACCTTTTGCCACTAACCTTGCCTTGTAGGTAACCACATTACTATCCATGTCGGTCTTTCTCTTAAAGACTCATTTACACCCTATTGGAACTATTCCATCAAGTGGATCAACAAGGTTCCAAACCTGATTGTCTTTCACAGAATTCATGGATTTTAACCATTTTTCATTGTCATGACTCATCAACACCTTCTCATAAGTTATAGGTCCTCATCTTCCATGAGGTATACGCCAGTGTTCCTTTCGGGTTCACGACGTTCCCTATTGGATCTTCGAGGTGCCTGTGTTTTTAGAGCAGGTGTCTGCACCTCATTTGTATGTGGTGTCTGCTTTACTTCCATCAACTGACTGTCCTCTGTAGGTGGTTCTTGAATTTCATCAAGATCAATATTACTCCCACTGACCCTTACCAGAATAAACTCTTTCTCTAGAAAGTGGCCAGTCCTGGAGACAAACACCTTTTGCTCTCCTGGATGGTAAACTTGGTACCTTTTACTTTTCTTAGGATAACCCACAAACAGACATTTGTCAGATCTAGGTTCCAATTTGTCGGGCATGGTCCGTTTCACGTAAACGGGACATCCCCAAGGTAACCCAGCGTTTGTCTTTTCCCTTTGAACACTTCATAAAGAGTCGACTCAATGGTCTTAGATGGAACTCGGTTAAGTGTATAGGATGCTGTTACTAGAGCATACCCCCAAAACGATTTTGGAAGAACTGCGTAGCTCATTATAGATCGCACCGTGTCCTACAATGGCAGTTCCTCCTCTAAGATACGACATTCATCTAAGGCGTTCTGGGAGGGGTCCATTCAGGTAGAATCCCATTCTCCTATAAGTAATCTTGAAACTCTCCATCATGGTATTCTTCACCTTGATCGGATCGAAGTGTCTTGATTTCTTAACCTAGTTGTTTCTCCACCTCACTTCTGAACTCCTTGAACTTTTCAAAGGCTTCAGACTTATACTTCATTATGTATACAGAACATTAACTAGAATGGTCATCAGTGAAGGTGATAAAATAAAAGTATCCTCATTTGGCTTCAATTGACATTAGGCCACATACATCAGTATGTATGAGCTCAAGTAATTCATTGGATCTTATCTTTTTTCCACTAAACGATGAATTTGTCATCTTGCCATGTACACAAGCTTCATGTGTATCAAATTATTCATGATCAAAGTGATCCAACAATCCATCTTTATGGAGTTTGGAAATGCGATACTTATTTATATGACCAAGTCTACAATGCCACAAGTAGGATTCATTCAAGTCACTCGTTTTAGCTTTCTTGTTGTTTATATTAAGTATATCAACATTCATATCTAATATGTAGAGACCATTGTCAAGTTTCCAGTACCATAAAATATTCCATCACGTGAAAAGAACAACATTTATTCTTAAACGTAAAAGAAAATCCTTCAACATCCAATAGAGAAATAGAAATAATACTCTTCGTAAGAGCAGGAACAAAATAACAGTTATTCAATTCTAGTACTAGCCCACTTGACAACGAAAGAAAATAAACTCCTACGGCTAAGGCAACAACACTTGCTCCATTCCCAACACGCAAGTCCACTTCTCATTTCCTCATATATCTAGTCCTTCTTAGTGTCTATATATCCATACAAATATGATAACCACATCCAGTATCGGATACCCAGTGGTTAGACTTATAAGAAACAATATTGATCTTAATCATAAACATACCTGAAGTCGAAGCATCGCCATGCTTGTTCTTCTTGGTACTCAAGAAGGCCTTGCAGTTTCTCCTCCAATGGCCACGCTGGCCACAATGGAAGCAAGCATCCTTTGATTTGCTCTTGGAAATTTTAGGCTTCGTCTTGGGAGCCTCTTTCGCCTTCTTGGTCTTCTTTTCGGCATTTTTCTTGCCCCTGGAAGAAGTCACGAGCAACACTTTCTTACCCTCGCCAACAGTGCCCTCAGCAGTTTTGAGCATGCTCAATAACTCCGCGAGGGAGCAATCAATCTTGATCATGTCATAGTTCATCACAAACTGCGAGTACGATTCCGGTAGAGATTGCATAATCAAGTCAATACTTAACTCATGGCCCATCTGATGGCCCAGCTTCTCAAGCATCTCTATGTATCCGATCATCTTTAGCACATGCGACCCAACTGGAGTTCCTGGAGCCATTTTGCAACCAAAAAGTGCCTTTGAGGCCTGGTACCTCTCAGTGCGAGCTGTGAAGTATAAAGTTCCTTTAGTTGACCAATGATGGTGTAAGCATCCACAGACTCATGTTGTTTCTGAAGTTCCGGTGTCATAGAAGCAAGCATGGTGCAAGTAGCGTCAACAATTTCTGAACAATGCTTCTTATTCATCTCAAACGATTCTTTACTGGCAGCATCTTCAGGCTCCTCATTTAAGGGTGTGCCCAAAACATACCCAATGTTTACTTGTCTCAAAACAATTTTTAGATTTTTTTCCAGTCGAGAAAGTTTGTTTCGTCAAGCTTGTTATCAATGATAAAATGAAGGTTCAATTTGTTTGACATTTCTACAACAATAAAGTAAAGATAAAATAAGTACTAGTTCATGCATACAAAACAAAAAATTGCACTTATAAAATTTTATCTATGTCTTGCTCCCACTACCCAACTACTCCCAATTGGCTTTTAAGAATTTTTAATACCTTAGTGGACATGATCCCATTGAACTTTCAAGATTCCCTGTTGTGGTCGGTGAACCAAGAATAGCTTGACAAATAGGTAACTCTTTACCAATAGTATTTTATATGACTCTTGTTGATTGACCCGTCCACTTTTTGACAATATGCATCACTATGCATTGGTCAGTCCCTTGTCTTTAAAATCCAAACAACCCTTGCTATGGCTGATGGCCGAGAGAACCTTAGTCAAGTCATAACCTAATATTCGCTGGATCACTTTCGTTCATATCCCAATAATAACGATATACCCGAGGTTGGTCAACCCCCAACTATGGCTGATGAATTGGATCCGAACAAGGGCTCTTCACCGTCATTATAATATTTGGAGACATTATTGCGACTTGAATTTTGCTTTGGGAGTATTTTAAATTAATTCACTTAATTAATTTTAATTAATTATGGTAACATCTAAAACATGCATATTTCTACGTTATCAACATAAAGTAAAACATACATCATTCCGCGCACAAAATAACCGGTATGATCATGGACTTTTCCTAGGTGCGGTTTCAAATACAAACTGATTAAACCGCAGGTCACAATCTAAAGGTAGCTGCAACCACCAATAGGATCTTTATGTCTTCATTTCTTTGGCCTCCATCTTCCGATCCATTCTTGTTACATAAAATCTATCCAATAAATTTATACACCTGCTGCACATGGGGGGAGCTAATGTGAATGTGATAAATGTAGAAAGTAAACTAGGTCACGTTCTTAATCGGCCTAAGACAAAATCTAAAACGAATAGAAAATTAAATCACACATCTATCCTATTGGTCGAGCCCATGATCAATCGGGGTCCATATAATCATATTATATCTACACATTATCTAATACATACAATAACATCTTATGAAAAAGACAAAACTAAAATTAACTACTTGCGTATTATTTTATCAAATCAATTAATCAATTAACATTTAATTAAGTAAATTATTTCAATCGAAATAATGGTAACGATTAATTTTAAAAACATTTTTAATTTTAATTTTAATTAATTAGAACTATTCAAATTAAATCAAAATTGAAATTAGGTCTTTTTTTTTTCTTTCCTATAGATTCCTAATCAAAAAGGGATGCCTTTGGTTTCCAAAACCAAAAGGTATCAAAATTTTGAAAATGGCCTAGGCATATTCTAAACAAAATTTGGAAAAGGCTTAAGTTAATCATAGGTCGATAATTGTGGACCATAAACCAACCCAGTTATACCACAGTGCCATATGGCATTCCATTGGTCCAAACTATTTGAAACATTGGTTAGCCACATGACATCAACTAAACAAAGAGATATCAATGTACCATAAAAATTTCAAAAAACAACAAAACACGAAATCGAGGTCCACCACACACAACCGACCGATGCCTGCAAACCCTAGGGGCATCAACGCCGCCGGCGGTAATATGGCGAGGAGCCGCTGCTTCGGCCGAGCCCCCTACCTGATTATTATTTATTTTGTTTGTTCTTCGTTCTGCGAATTTAAATCATGCATGTATTATTAAATACTACGCAATTCATTTAATGCATATTGCTTAAGTTCGAAATTCGATCTGATACCAGTGTTAGGAAATCAACTAGTTTTACGCAGCGGAATTTAAAAATTGATTTCCCATCCCAAGATTGACTCCGTTTAAAACAATAAGCATGTTAAGTAGTAGACGGTGAATACCTTGTTTGATCTATAAGATCGGAGCTTTGACTGTCAATGGAGAGTAGTCGTGTGCGTAATCCGCCCACATGTCCGGCATATATCAATATCTAAACGAGCACCCCATCGGAATCCTCCTTGGATAGCTACTAGAAAAACCTTGTTGCTAGACTGACATTTTCCTCTCTATCTATCTCTAAGAAGCTCTCTATTTTTCACAAAAATTATAAACTCTTGGAATTGTGACGTACAAAAGAGCTAGTCACCCCTTGCTTATATAGGGGTGTGGTGCGCCCCATGTGTCTCTCATTCTCAATGGGAAAAGCTTCTAAGTGGAGTAAGGAGAAAGAAAACCTTTAAGTATAAAATAAGGAAAATGATTTTTTTTTGACTTATCTCATTTAATTTAATATCTTGTATTAAATAAATCCAAGATATTGTCAATATCCAATATTGACTATATTTATTATATTACCATAAATCAATTTATACGTGTATATATATCTCTCTCACACACATATATATATATATATATATATATATATATATATATATATATATATATATATATATATATATATATATAGTTCTAATAAGGAAGATGATTCAGTTAAGCAAAAGTAATATTTATACAAACGGCATACAATACTCTTTCATCTATAACGGAATATTAAACAACTCTAGCTTTAAAATAAATATTTTCATCGTGTTAAAAAGAAGAATCGTGAACATACAACATAGAACTTCTGATTGTTTTACATTGCCTGATGCATTACCAATTGGCCTTATCCCCATGATTAAACTAAGAAGGAAACAACACAGTCACACAACTACGTGATCGAGCAGCATAAAAACATTAAGCATTCAAAATAAAAAATGATTGTGCACATCATATAAAATAGTGAGTGAAAATTTGTTTGAGGCTGAAAACATAATTGGTGAATATCTCAAAACCACAGAGAATAGAATTCTAAAATCATTGCTATGACCTTTCTAGAACGGTAGCCTTGATCCCGATATACGTCATATCTTCAGTCACCCATGATGCCTTGTTTAATATATTAACAATCCATAAAATCAGCTTAAAAACAATATTTAAACCCTGCCAAATTGAACGTTTAACTTCTCAACATAATTTCCTGTACATAATGCAAAATAGATTACACTAAATGTACATCATCTTATCAAGCATTAGAAGAAGAACCATATTTGAGTGAGAAGACATGAAACAAAAATGTTACTATGCTCCATCTTTTGTCCAAAAACTCATTCATGGCTATGGCGTTCTGCCCATATATCAAAGGGGAAAGAGAGAGAAGCCCCATTTTAAAAATGAAGGAGCGTACACTGCTTGTTATGATTGCAGAAATCAAATGAAAATGGCACATCATCATCTCAAAGTAAAATTTTGACTTGGAAAATACCGCAGATTGCAGAAAAAGCAAAACAATCCTTTAGCAAGAATGAAGCCACCAACATGAAAGCAATGTATGTACTTAAATCCAACAATCGCATCAAACTGTTTCCGTCCATTCCGGGTCCAACCTTGCAACAATGTACCTGAAATGCAAGCACACGTACAATTTTTATTGTTTTACAAAGTACTGGGTTGTTTGAAATTAAAAATGTTCCAAAACACTAAGGATAAATGTAGTAAAAATGCGGCAAAGAATTCCATCAAGCTAGTCCGCACTTCATCCCTGTGACTCAAAAGCACACTATCAGCTCATAAGTTTCTTCATTCGATTCTTCCTGTAACAAAATCCACACCATAATTCAACAAAAAAACACAAATGGGATACAAAAAATCACAAAAGATTAAATCTTTACCTTCTTTTAGACCTTGAATACTTTTGAGTAATATATGAAAAGCCATTTCTGATTCAATTAATGCTTTTAGACCTTGAATACTTCTGATTCAATTAATGCTCCTAATGAGACTGCTTAGGCATTTGGAGGATTTGATTGACTTCGGATCCAACCAATTGCACTTCAAATGAACCTGTGCCTTTGATCCAAATGTAAGAAATGTATTGATTTTTGCACTTCATGTTGGAGCATGACAAAGAATGTAAAGATATACAACAGGTGACCGAGTACGCATAAACCAAAGTGCACCCACGAACAGGGGTAATCTGAAAGAAAAAAGATTAGAGATGGGTTTTAACAAATGCATTATACTATATATTAATCTAAATAAAGAATAAAAAGAAGGGAGAGAAAAAAACAGAAAACAAAAAACAAAAAAGCAAAAACAAAAAGAAACATCAAGATTCGAGAACAGGAAAAAACATAATTCGTCCAATTTTAGGTGTAGCTGCATTTCAATACTCACGTTCCATTGTCAATCCATCGCCAACTTTAACTTCATTAAGGTGTCCGCAGATATGACATGTAATGATTGCAATCTGTGTATCATTTGTGTTGCGTCGGAATATGCTTAGATTAGTAGCCTTTTGCACTATTTTGACATTTAAGGTTCTTGAGCCAAATTGGCATGTTGATTCATGGTAGTCTCCAAGCTGCTAAGAGAATTAATGAGATTAGTAAATCCCGTTTTCTAGAGAAGTGCCTTAAAGGATGCATGTCGATCTGCTTATATTTTGATCACATGTTCTTTTGAAGACTGTAAATTAAGATGCCAAAGTAATATGCCTTAAGTACAATACTCTTATTCAATGATTGGCATGTCACTCAAACTGAAATAGGTGAAAAATAGGTGAAAAAATATAGGAAAGTGAATCTAAATATGTGAAAAATAACAGGAACTGAATCTAAGAAGCTAAGAGCATCTGCAACCGTCGGCGGCAAATACTACACCAAATCATCAATTTGGTGTAAGTTTTACATCAAAAATTACTCATCATCTCCAATGGTTCTCCATCAAATAAGAATATTCTTGGAATATTCCATTTAATTTATTTTTCTTCTCCACAAAAAAAAAAAAAAAAGAAAAAGAAAAGAAGGGGGCTACAGTGTTTGCTGGGAGATGTATTTTGGCAGCAAATTTGCTGGTGAATTTCGGATTTACACCAATTTGCTGGAGAAAATGCCGATCCATTGGAGAACTATTTTAACAGCAAATTGATGATTTGCTGGTGCATTGGAGTTGCTCTAATTACAGCACCATCTCATCAATTATCTTTAACTTTATTTCAAATGCACGTTGTTCATATCATTTGAAGGTTCATAATCTAAATCATCATATAATCAACCCCGTCAGTGTAAAACTCCAAAAGAAAAAAATGACAAAAAATAGATCTTTTCAAACCTTCAAGAAAAAATGCATATATTGGCTTTCGCCTCCCAACCAAAATCTGAGAATATATAGCTCTGTCATCATGTACAGCTATTTTCCACAAAGACAGCTTTCACCTACATGATATAGAAAGGAAAAAAAAACATAGAACAATTGTTAAAAATACAGACAATCCAAAATTCAAGCAACCCACCTGAGTGTAATAATAGTATTTGAAAAGGAGAAAACAAATTGTTCGGTTCGGCCTCCTAGAACCGCGAACAACCACATCAAGAATTAATCAATTCTGAAAGATTACACCAGCTAAAATTATGCATTGGAGATAAATTATGCATTCTGCGCCCCATATGCCATAAATTGGCATTCGGAATATTCTTTAATTAATCAACATAATTAATATCTTGTATTTAATTTATTCATAATAAATAATTACCACCATAAAAATTTACCACTATAACACTTTATAGTCGAGATAAACTTTCCTTATTTGATTATCACTATAAATTCATTTTAATCCGGCTAAATGTTCTTATGTGTGTGACTCGATAGGCTTCTGAATGTGTTGGCCGTAGGCATAAAGTGTATTTACTAAAATACCTTCATACCTAACGATCACGAAATAGCCTAGCAACACATCGTGATCCCCAATCATCGGAAGAGTCAAAGGAGATGACTACTACCTTTAATGTGAAACAGGTACCGTGTAAATAATATCATATCGCTGTAATAATATCCATACAATTGTATCTTGAGTGTCAATACATCAACGATCGTATCTTATAATCTGCATATCATGCTCTCTCGGAATAACACATTTACTCCCACTTTGCAATGATTCACGAGAGCTAGACATTCCTTCGAAGAAGGTCATTTCGGATATTACTCCTACTATTAGGATACGCGATTTCCAGATGAACAAACATGTATCCTACGCATGGTTCAATAGCATACCCGAGCACTACCGCATGATCGCCCCATGACTAGGGGAAACCTTAATAGTGTCAAAGCATGACAGTCCACACCGTGATGCCATGAAGACTCTGGTCTCAGGATAATTACACAACTGCCACATACTGTGAAACTTAATATAAGTGCCCGTCTAACACACATTCTCTAATACACGTCCACGTATAGTCCAAGTGTCTCTACACTTCGATAGACGAGACTTATCCATATTTTCAATAAGATAGAAGACATCCAATAGTTACTAGTCTAACCGTCCTATCAATGTCCTGTTTGAAAGTACATATGACTAGAGACACTTAAGTATCACACTTATTAAAGTGATTAGAGATCTCATCAACAATAATCACTGTCATTGTTTCTCTATCACAGCTTAATACTAAGGACGTTACTATATATACAATAACATAATTGGTTCATAAAGATAAACAAAATATATAATAACAAAAGTTCCTTTTATTAATCATACTAAACTTATTACATAAACTAAATAGACTGTAAATGACCCGACCCGGTCAGATCTGGTCCAACCTAATTGAGTTTAGGACACTATTTCAATAGTGTCTCTATGTGGTCAAGTTATTTGACTGCACTTTGTTGGGATCAGTGAATTTTTTCTCTGGTTCTGGCTGTGTTATAACTATGCTCATTGGATATATCATGTACTGAAATTGCTCATGTGCACTTAACCTGCTTCTGTGATCTGATGCCCTGACTCCTCTGAATTAGGCTGATTCTGCCTGTTGTTTATGTGCCACATCTGAAAGCATCATCTGTTACTGGTGATACTATGATTTTTAACTAAACATGTTCTTTGTTTCCCTGCCTGCTACAATCCTACTGTTTCCG
Organism: Gentiana dahurica var. dahurica; assembly: GCA_024500145.1. Lineage (NCBI taxonomy): Eukaryota > Viridiplantae > Streptophyta > Magnoliopsida > Gentianales > Gentianaceae > Gentiana > Gentiana dahurica. Next base: position 31,798,065 of record CM044908.1, read on the forward strand.
TGATGAGCTGACTCTAGTTGTTGAATTCTGTGTATTTGAACATAGGATAAGCGCTGTGTTTGTTACATTTAGTCTGTTGAACATCTATACCCAGGATTGATTTTCAGGTCTGATAATTTAGTCTTCTAAGACTTGATTATCTCTCTTGAAACTCAACCGAAAGTTCAGCCCTTTAATTAGAAAAATATTTGTGTTGTATTTCTGTTGAACAAGTCTTTATATGTGCATCAGCTTTGTAAATTTATTGTAGTTTTAGACTTGAATTTTCTGGTGTATTCTTTGTAATATTATTTGACATAATCTGGATTCAAACATTGTTTGACTCTCTGTGAAATCAGTTGGAGTAAAATTAATTGTTTCAATCTACAGTTAGTTATATAACACTATGTTTGCTCATTGCCTGCTGGGAACTCTTGTTATGTTTTTGCAACGCCTTTTTAGACCGTCACTAAAAAGTAACAAGTTAAGTCATTAGATCAGCCTGCACTTTTGGTCTACGTCTTTGTTTTAATATAGAAAGTGTCTAAGTCTTTCTGTTTTAATACTTGTTTATTCAAACATTTATTTGTCACGTCATTTGACACTAAGGTTAATAACACAAGCGAATAATCGACTAAGATAGGTTCCTCCTTAGTTGTTCAATACTTGTGTTTATTTTGAAATTGAGTTTAAAAAACCGTTAACACTCTATTCAACCCCCCCCCCCTTCTAGAGTTTTTATTTGCACGATATCGATCCAACATCTCTTTGTCTCAATCTCGTTCTTCATTTTATACATGTCCGAATCGTCTGCTTCGGTAGATATGTTTGAATCATAGTCTGAGGCAGAAGAGACCACATCTAGATTATTTGAACTCGATCCAGAGTGGCAGGCCTCAATAGATAGGCTAGAGATTGAGGAAATCCCTCGGGTACCTCCTCCTCCCGTTTCTCATCCTTCTTATTCCCGTCCTTCTTCTAGGACTTCTGGTTTAGCGTTGAGTTTGAAGATTCATAAATCCACCCAAGGAATATACTCTCCCATAGTGGAATAGATGACCTTTGCCGGAAATACGGGATAGACCAAGGAATATACTCCCTTATGGTTCCTACTTTCCCCGCAATATTCCTATTGGACACTGACCGGATTATGTGCGGTCTACCAAGCTCAACTTCAGAACAGTTTGAGGTTTCCTTGGTGTTCAGCCTTTTTGGCTGTACCACGTCACTATGGCATTGGCGCAGCTCAAGTGTCTCCAAATGGGGTTAGAAGTATTATTGGATTTTTCATCTTCTATCGACTGGTCGGAGACTCGTTCACTGTAAACCTATTTAGGGCCTTCTACCAGATTAAGAAGGTTACGAAGTCCCTAGGGTGGTACTACTTTCCACGCCGAAACGATGAGTGGAGCATCATTCCAGTGCTCGCGGATGGGCCTTCATCCTTCAAGGGATGGAATGAGCGGTTCTTCGTTGTTCAGGACGAATGGATACCTGAGCTAAGTCGCTGGATGTCGGGTCGTGTCCCTAAAGATGTCTGCCCGACCAGCATTGGTGTGGATGTGTTGCGGGGTATCCAAAATTCACAGGTCTTTCTGAATATTAAGGAATTCTCTTCCTAGCTGATCAATGCTTCTCGGTTGGATGAGGCAGGACCTGCTCTCTACGTGTCCTTTAGTGCTAAAGACAGAATGTATGATTTGTTGAGTATTTTGTGTTGATATATTTCAAAATATATTTATTTTGGGATATACAACATAATTACTATACAATTAGGTATGTCACTAAATGTATTTATGTTAAGTCACATGTTTGAAAATTATCTAAGTCACACCAAGTTTAATTTTTATATTTTATATGTGACTAAAATATCTTTTGTTATTAACCCTGATCAATATTGTGTATGTCACACTAAACCTTTTCACTATAATTATGTGATATAAATCTTTTTATAAGTATTTTATCTAAAATGTGTGTATATCACATTACGAGATTAATTTTTATATGGTGTCAAATGATGTAGATCATGACATAATCATGTATGTGATATATCGCATTATTCAAAGTGATATATAGATTTTAGGGAGAAACGCTAAAAAGGACAGTGTTATAGTTTCAACTGGCATTAAGGACAATGATATTTATATAAGGGAATAAGGACAAAAGAATTAACTGAATAGACCATTTTAACCTTACAAAAAAAAAAAAAACAACAAAAAAACAGAGCTCATACGGTTTCTTCAGCGGAAACCCAAAATTCCATCTTCATCTCAAATCCAGACGGAAAACCTAGAAACCAAGGCGGAATTCGATCGACTTCAAAATCAGATGCAATTCAATAGCGATTCGTTCAAGAAAGAGTGAACCGCTTCGATCGGCTTTAACATCTAGCAATTTTCTGCGTTGTTAGATTTGCTGATTCTTCGAATTCAAAATTGGGTTCGAAATCGGAAATTCCTGAAAGATATCTGTTCAAAAGTCACAGAAAATGGGGACAAGGTATGAAATCGACAATTTATTTGTTGTATGTAACTTAAATATCGTTTGAGTTTTCGTTTTTTTCTTCTAATAGATGAAATTTATATGACAACCGGTATCCCTGTTGTATGATTAAGAGAAAGGTCACTAGTTATTTTTCTTCTTCTCTCCTATAATTTACACAAGAAATGCTAGAAGAGTGTTGTAGGAACAATGCATAGTTTAGGTAGTTTAGGTACTTTAGTAGGATGGTGGAAATAGTTCACTATTTCAGTTATGTAATTGAAAATCCAGAATCAGTTCGTTCTGATTTTTATTTTAAAATTCATGTAATTAGTACTAGTAGGGAGAGTGTGTATTGTCCAAGAATCTGTGAGAAGAAAATTAAATATTTCAGTTTTGAAGGCAGAAACTTCAAACACTGATAGGCTCGGATACTCCTTTACATGCGCAAAAGCCAAATAGCACTGTTTGGGCCACCTTTCTGATCATACATTGTTTTGCTACCCTATGTTGTATTCTCCAGCTTACTGAGGTTGTGAAATGTTTTGTGATAACATCATTTTATGCTATCAGACTAGTAGAAGTGGGTTCTCTGCATTTTGCTTTCATAATGGAGCCCATATAATTTGATACATTAAGGGTTCTTAAATTTTGAAGTCATATGTGTGATTATTCTCTTTACAAGTTAGACCAACGGATTTAGATTTCAAGAACTCGACACCCGTGTACATTTCGTTATAAGTTTTGTCATTTTTTCCTGCAGGCTTCTTACTCCTCCTAGAACTCCTATGTTTCCTCCTGGAAATAGTTCACTATTTCAGTTATGTAACTGGAAAAATGTTGTAGATCATTCTTCTCTGCTGAGTGTCATGTTTAAATTTACTAGTTCACTATTGTTGACCAATTGACATGATGGAATGTAATGATTCATTGTTCTTGGAACAACAGCATTAGTTTACAGAATTGTAAAGCTTTTGGTTCACTAATCTACATTAAATCTTCTCTAATCTGACACTCATCCAAAAATGAAGTCATTCTATGATCTTTTTCATTAAATTTAACTCATTTGCTTCAGCTCAATCTAGTGATTGTCTCTCTAACTTACAAGTCTAATGTCTCTTGAAAAAACAGAAACAACCAGTACAGATGTGGACTTAAAGCACTCATTAATTTTTATGAAAAGATAGATGATGATCTAAACGAGAAGCATTGGAAGATATTGGATAACACACCATTCAAATTGTTATTTCAAGCATTGAAGAATAAAAGAATATGCAAGAAGAACCGAAACGATTGTGTGATGGATGAAATCATACTCTCCTATGATGCAAGTAAGAGATCATTCAAAATTGGAAAAAAACTATTCCAAACTATATAAATCAGAGGTACAGCTGATTTTTGGAATACAAGATGGGAAACAAACAGTGAACACACGCAAAGTTTCAGTAGCAAAAACTGCATTTATTGAAAGAAATTTCCCTGATGTGGGTAAACTCACTACGACGATGATAAAGGATCAGATTCTAGAAGTAGTGAAAAATGATGACAAAGATTCGGTGCAAGACACTGCTAGATTATTGATCTTACTATTGTTTCAAAATTGCTTCTTCACTACTACAGGACAAGTCCTAGGCTGGACTTATGTGAATTTTGTAGAGAATTTGTCTACATTGAAAGCTTATGACTGGACATCTTTAATCCACAAGAATTTGATGGAAGCACTGGATAAAAATAACAAATCTCCGCAAAGGGTCAATGGATGCACACTAGCTTTGTGGGTAAGTATTTTTTCAGAAATCATACAAAAGAAGATGCTAATTCACTAGGAATAAACTCTGGTTCTCTGTTTAATAATGAGCTAAGAACATTATGGTTCACTGTTTTGCACCTAGGCATACATGAGACTATATTATTAACATTCTGGTTCTCTGTTTCATGCTGATCCAAAAAAAAATTGGTTCACTGTTTTACACCTAGGAATACATGGCACTATTTTCTTGTCCACCTATAACACTAACATGAAATTCATTATTATCTTGCAGTATTGGTTTTGTGAACGATGCACATCTACAAGAACAAAAGAAGAAGAAGTCCCAAAACCAAATGATGAGAGCACTAAATACATAGGAATCCCGAGAGCAACAAAATGGGTGCTCCCAAGTTTAAATGAAGTATTCAAGAACAAGAGATTATCAGAATTCAACGAGGATGATGTAAGTAAATATTTGATACGTACGTATATTTCATTGGTTATTCAGTGAATGTCAAAATCAATGATATGTAGTTCAATATTTCAGTTTAACTTGAACAAGATGGAACCAACAAAGGAAGAGTTGGAACTGATGCCAAATGTTGAAGACAAAAAGGAGGATGATAATGACTCAGACTTTGAAGAGCAACCTCAGACGAAAAAGCGAACTAGCGCACCTGAATCATCATCAAGAAAGAAGGCAAAACATATTGCAAAAGACAAAGTATCTGCAAAGACCAAGAGCAAGGAAAAAGAGGATGAGGATGATTCAAATGTTCCAAAGGCACCATCTAAAAAGAATGAAAATACTGAGCCTCAAAGATCACCGAGAAACAAGGCAAAGCAAAAAGGGTTTTACCTTTTGAAAAAACTTATTGTTTTCTTTGATATGATTTTCTGAACTGAATGTAAATGAATTTGTAGAGTTCACCTAAAAGGATGAGTTGTGACCTTATCTCTTATGAACTGTTAATCAGCTGCTCTTAAGGATTCTTAAACTGTTTTGTTTTTTCTGCTTTTGTTATAAATCTGGTTCACTGTTTTACAATAATGTCAAAACTCTCTGGTTCACTGTTTTAAGATAATGTCAAAACTCTCTGGTTCACTATTTTAAAGCTAGGCTAAAAAATCACATGTTCTTGTACCATAAGATTGCCTCAACTACATTGTAACCACACTAGTTATCAAACACTTTTATAAAAGTAAAACCATTTAACTACGTCAAGAACAAACTAAAAAAATGTAGAAAATGAAATTCATTTCAAAAATCAAAGTTCACTGTTTCATGAAACACTAAGACATGAAGAACGTCAATGTCGGAAGTTCACTGTTTGCACTTCATTATTTAACTAGTACAAATCAAGTAGTTTATCATGTAATTTATCATGTAACCACACTAGTTAGCAAACAACATATAAAACAAAATTCAATTCAAACACTAAAGAAAACTAATTCAAGTTCACTGTTTTACCGATAGACTCTCTAGTTCACTGTTTTACAGAAAAGCTATAAAATTACAACATGATCTTGTACATTTGTATCTGAACATAGACTCGGCTTGTATGATTTATCATGTGACAACATTAGTTATGAAACAACATATAAAACAAAACTCAATTCAAGAAACTAAAGTACAATGTTTCATGAAACACTAAGACATGAAGAACGTCAATGTCGGAAGTTCACTGTTTGCACTTCATTATTTAACTAGCACAAATCAAGTAGTTTATCATGTAATTTATCATGTAACCACACTAGTTAGCAAACAACATATAAAACAAAATTCAATTCAAACACTAAAGAACACTAATTCAAGTTCACTGTTTTACCGATAGACTCTCTAGTTCACTGTTTTACGTAAAAGCTATAAAATTACAACATGATCTTGTACATTTGTATCTGAACATAGACTCGGCTTGTATTACTTATCATGTGACAACATTAGTTATGAAACAACATATAAAACAAAACTCAATTCAAGAAACTAAAGTTCACTGTTTGATGAAACACAATGACATGAAGAACGTCAATGTCGGAAGTTCACTGTTTGCACTTCATTATTTAACTAGTACAAATCAAGTAGTTTATCATGTAATTTATCATGTAACCACACTAGTTAGCAAACAACATATAAAACAAAATTCAATTCAAACACTAAAGAACACTAATTCAAGTTCACTGTTTTACCGATAGACTCTCTAGTTCACTGTTTTACAGAAAAGCTATAAATTACAACATGATCTTGTACATTTGTATCTGAACATAGACTCGGCTTGTATGATTTATCATGTGACCACATTAGTTATGAAACAACATATAAAACAAAACTCAATTCAAGAAACTAAAGTACAATGTTTCATGAAACACTAAGACATGAAGAACGTCAATGTCGGAAGTTCACTGTTTGCACTTCCTTATTTAACTAGTACAAATCAAGTAGTTTATCATGTAATTTATCATGTAACCACACTAGTTAGCAAACAACATATAAAACAAAATTCAATTCAAACACTAAAGAACACTAATTCAAGTTCACTGTTTTACCGATAGACTCTCTAGTTCACTGTTTTACAGAAAAGCTATAAAATTACAACATGATCTTGTACATTTGTATCTGAAAATAGACTCGGCTTGTATGATTTATCATGTGACAACATTAGTTATGAAACAGCATATAAAACAATACTCAATTCAAGAAACTAAAGTACAATGTTTCATGAAACACTAAGACATGAAGAACGTCAATGTCGGAAGTTCACTGTTTGCACTTCATTATTTAACTAGTACAAATCAAGTAGTTTATCATGTAATTTATCATGTAACCACACTATTTAGCAAACAACATATAAAACAAAATTCAATTCAAACACTAAAGAACACTAATTCAAGTTCACTGTTTTACCGATAGACTCTCTAGTTCACTGTTTTACAGAAAAGCTATAAAATTACAACATGATCTTGTACATTTGTATCTGAACATAGACTCGGCTTGTATTACTTATCATGTGACAACATTAGTTATGAAACAACATATAAAACAAAACTCAATTCAAGAAACTAAAGTTCACTGTTTGATGAAACACAATGACATGAAGAACGTCAATGTCGGAAGTTCACTGTTTGCACTTCATTATTTAACTAGTACAAATCAAGTAGTTTATCATGTAATTTATCATGTAAAAACAAAATTCAATTCAAACACTAAAGAACACTAATTCAAGTTCACTGTTTTACCGATAGACTCTCTAGTTCACTGTTTTACAGAAAAGCTATAAAATTACAACATGATCTTGTACATTTGTATCTGAACATAGACTCGGCTTGTATGATTTATCATGTGACAACATTAGTTATGAAACAGCATATAAAACAAAACTCATTTCAAGAAACTAAAGTACAATGTTTCATGAAACACTAAGACATGAAGAACGTCAATGTCGGAAGTTCACTGTTTGCACTTCATTATTTAACTAGTACAAATCAAGTAGTTTATCATGTAATTTATCAAGTAACCACACTAGTTAGCAAACAACATATAAAACAAAATTCAATTCAAACACTAAAGAACACTAATTCAAGTTCACTGTTTTACCGATAGACTCTCTAGTTCACTGTTTTACAGAAAAGCTATAAAATTACAACATGATCTTGTACATTTGTATCTGAACATAGACTCGGCTTGTATGATTTATCATGTGACAACATTAGTTATGAAACATCATATAAAACAAAACTCAATTCAAGAAACTAAAGTACAATGTTTCATGAAACACTAAGACATGAAGAACGTCAATGTCGGAAGTTCACTGTTTGCACTTCATTATTTAACTAGTACAAATCAAGTAGTTTATCATGTAATTTATCATGTAACCACACTATTTAGCAAACAACATATAAAACAAAATTCAATTCAAACACTAAAGAACACTAATTCAAGTTCACTGTTTTACCGATAGACTCTCTAGTTCACTGTTTTACAGAAAAGCTATAAAATTACAACATGATCTTGTACATTTGTATCTGAACATAGACTCGGCTTGTATTACTTATCATGTGACAACATTAGTTATGAAACAACATATAAAACAAAACTCAATTCAAGAAACTAAAGTTCACTGTTTGATGAAACACAATGACATGAAGAACGTCAATGTCGGAAGTTCACTGTTTGCACTTCATTATTTAACTAGTACAAATCAAGTAGTTTATCATGTAATTTATCATGTAACCACACTAGTTTGCAAACAACATATAAAACAAAATTCAATTCAAACACTAAAGAACACTAATTCAAGTTCACTGTTTTACCGATAGACTCTCTAGTTCACTGTTTTACAGAAAAGCTATAAAATTACAACATGATCTTGTACATTTGTATCTGAACATAGACTCGGCTTGTATGATTTATCATGTGACAACATTAGTTATGAAACAACATATAAAACAAAACTCAATTCAAGAAACTAAAGTACAATGTTTCATGAAACACTAAGACATGAAGAACGTCAATGTCGGAAGTTCACTGTTTGCACTTCATTATTTAACTAGTACAAATCAAGTAGTTTATCATGTAATTTATCATGTAACCACACTAGTTAGCAAACAACATATAAAACAAAATTCAATTCAAACACTAAAGAACACTAATTCAAGTTCACTGTTTTACCGATAGACTCTCTAGTTCACTGTTTTACAGAAAAGCTATAAAATTACAACATGATCTTGTACATTTGTATCTGAACATAGACTCGGCTTGTATTACTTATCATGTGACAACATTAGTTATGAAACAACATATAAAACAAAACTCAATTCAAGAAACTAAAGTTCACTGTTTCATGAAACACTAAGACATGAAGAACGTCAATGTCGGAAGTTCACTGTTTGCACTTCATTATTTAACTAGTACAAATCAAGTAGTTTATCATGTAATTTATCATGTAACCACACTAGTTAGCAAACAACATATAAAACAAAATTCAATTCAAACACTAAAGAACACTAATTCAAGTTCACTGTGTTACCCATAGACTCTCTAGTTCACTGTTTTATAGAAAAGCTATAAAATTACAACATGATTTTGTACATTTGTATTTGAATATAGACTCGGCTTGTATGATTTATCATTAATAAAATCTCAATAAAACTGAAGCATCATATACAAGCAAATTCAATTGGAAAACTAAAGAACATTCAAGTTCATTGTTTCACAGCTATGCTATCTGGTTCACTGTCTCACATGACTATAAAAACTCATTTATTACAGGAAAATAATATCAAATGCAATGGTATTCTAATCAAATAAAACAGGCGCTTTGCAACTCCTCATATTGTGTCTACCACCAGGCACATGACAACGCCCACATGTCATGCTTCTCTTAAATTCACCTCTAGAAGCAATCCTAATCTTCTTTGGACGACCTGGGTCCCGCTTTGACGATGGAGGAAGAACATCTGAACTGCTGGAAGTGCTACTACTGCTGCCAGACTGATATATAGTAGAAATTGGATACAATCCAACATCATAGCTAGCAGCATAACTCTTTGACAAATAACCTATATCAACAAAGTCATGCAATTGCTGCCCGGATCTCAATATACATGCAACATCATGATGACAAGGCACACCGGTCAGCTGCCAATACATACAAGAGCAAGTGAACGACTCCAAATTGACTGTGCAAGAAGGAGAAGAAAAAACCTCATACACATGCTGGGACGATTTAATAATGTTCCAAGTTCTACACACATCAATAGACTTCCCAAGCTGTTTGTCTATCATAGGACTCACTTCAGAATTCCATAACGCAGCTTTACTCTTACGATCTACAAATATAAAAAAAACAGCAATGCAGATTAAATGACTGAATGATACTACATATACTATAAATGAACTATCAAAGATGAAAATAAGTAAAACAAAGATACCTGACATCTGCTTCATTATTTTAATCCGAACAGCATCAAGCATCTGACAAATAGGCAGATTCCTCTCTTCCAAAATCCAATTATTAAAAGACTCAAAACTATTCCACCTACATGACAGACGACTTAAGGTAGATTGGAACGTATCATTCAAATCTAAATGGATCACACAACACTCACCAGCATATGAAAATAGACCAAAAAGGTCACCAGAGACAACCTACAACAATAAACAGAAATTAAGAGTTAGTTCAAATACTAGTAATGTCAAAACTCTCTGGTTCACTGGTTTACAATAATGTCAAAACTCTTTGGTTCACTGTTTTTACAATATTGTCAAAACTCTCTGGTTCACTGTTTCAGAGCTAGGCTAAAAAATCACATGTTCTTGTACCATAAGATTGCCTCAACTACATTGTAACCACACTAGTTATCAAACACTTTTATAAAAGTAAAACCATTTAACTACGTCAACAACAATCAAATACTAGTAATGTCAAAACTCTCTGGTTCACTGTTTTACAATAATGTCAAAACTCTTTGGTTCACTGTTTTTACAATATTGTCAAAACTCTCTGGTTCACTGTTTCAGAGCTAGGCTAAAAAATCACATGTTCTTGTACCATAAGATTGCCTCAACTACATTGTAACCACACTAGTTATCAAACACTTTTATAAAAGTAAAACCATTTAACTACGTCAACAACAAACTAAAAAAAATGTAGAAAATGGAATTCATTTCAAAAATCAAACTTCACTGTTTCATGAAACACTAACACATGAAGAACGTCGATGTCTGAAGTTCACTGTTTAAATTTAACTAATACAAATCAAGTACTGATACACAAAACTTCTCTAATTTATCATGTAACCACACTAGTTAGCAAACAACATATAAAACAAAATTCAATTCAAACACTAAAGACCAGTTCACTGTTTACCGATAGACTCCTTGGTTCACTATTTTACAGCAAAGCTAGAAAATTACAACATGTTCTTGTACATTTGTCTCTACACATAGACTCGGCTTGTATGATTTATCATATAACAACATTAGTTATGAAACATCATATAAAACAAAACTCAATACAAAAAACTAAAGTACAATGTTTAAAGTTCATTGTTTCATAAAATGCCAACACAAGCACAAAAGGAAAACTCTTTTTAAAAAATAAAACCGTTTGAACTACATCAACAAAAAATTATAAGTCATTTCATCATTAATAAAAACTAAATAAAACTCAATCATCATATAAAAGCAAATTCAATTGGAAAACTAAACAACATTGATTCAAGTTAACTGTTTCACAGATATGCTATCTGGTTCACTCGTTTACATCTAGGCTAAAAAATACATAATGTACTTGTACACTTGCATCTACATATACCCAGAGCTTGTCTAATATCATGTAACAACACTACTTATCAAACAACATCTGAAACAAAATTCAATTAAAGCATTAGTCTTCAATGTTTCAAAGTTCACTGTGTCTTACAAATTTATTCAAACAAATAGACAAATGCTTCACAAAATCCATCAAAAACACATGACTATACTTGAATCAATAACACAGGAATAATGCAACTCACAGAGAGGACAAAAGAGCAAAATGATTCTGGAAAAATAAAAAAGGAAACTTACTGAATTGGAAGAAGGAATCATTGACAAACGCCTCCAAAGCCAATTATCGAACAAATTCAGAGCAATGGAATACGCAAACACTGAATAGATCGAGTGGTGACTTAATCGATCAAAGAATCAAACACAAAATCATATCAATTGAAGAAGAAAACTGGTAAAAATCCTTTAATAGATCGAGTTGCTACAAAATGGTTTTGTTTTCTCAAAACAGCCTCGAAATCGAATAAGATACTTCCGATTAGCAATTTAATGGAATACGCACACACTGATACGAATCAAATAAAGACTCGAAGAAGATGAAAACGAAAAACGGAAAGGAAGAATCAACAGGAAAAAACGGAAAGGAAGAAGATCAGGGAGAGATTTTCATCGCAGAAAAATTTGGGATTTTTTTTTTGCAGAATAAATTTGGGAGGAGAAAAGAAATTGATTATGTTGAATAATCTGGGAAAATAAAATATTAAGGGTATTTTAGGTATTAAATGATGTCATTGTCCTTAATGACTTATCAAATGTTAAGCTGGACTTCTAGCTTAATGAAATTATGTAAATGTCCTTATTGACAATAAACTATACATTTTATATATTTATTATTTACAATTATATAATCTTTTTACGGACATACATTATATTTTGGTCTGCTTTAATATATATCTATATGTATGTATATTGTGTGAAAGGCCTGGTTCTTTGTTAATATTTTTCTCCAAGCCCAGCCTTTCTTTTTATTCTAGCTCTCAACCCTTACCCAGCCCAATGGCCCAAGCCGGCCATTCCTTCTTATATAACTAAACCTAATATCCTATTTTCTTAAACCAAACCCTTTTCCACATAACTAATCACCTACCCCACTATCTCCTCCACCTCCCACACGTCTCTATCTCCTCCCAATCTCCAAATTATCTGAAAGCCTATATTTGCTCTAGTTCCTCTTCCATCCTCTATTTGTTGAAGAAACCAAAAAGTTCTTTCATCTTCTTCCTCCAAATAGCTATCTAGATAAACGGTTCCATGAAAAAGCTTTCAATCAATGTTCTCTGAAACATTACTCTCTGAAAAGCTTCTAACTCTGCAACTGTGGTATCACATGGCTCATCGGTGCGGTCTGTTAAAGCTGTTGCTGCGTTTTAAGGCCGTTGGTGCTTAGAAGGCAGGGCTATGGTGAAAAGCATCGATCTTTGATACTGAAAACGACTATCTAAGACCGATGATGTTCTATCAACATCAACCAAGCATCAAATCTGCACATTTGCAATTTCAGGGAAGTTATCTTCGCCTTTTTCATTTTAGTTCTTTGTCTAGCTCTAAAAACTTCTCCAATATGAGTAAATCAACTCAAATCGTGCTAAAATTTTGACCTTTACTATTTCTTGATGAAACATTACTTAATGTGAGATGAGTTTGTGATTTACTAAAACACACCTTACTGCATGTTCAATTAACTCGAAAGTCTTGACCTTAAAGTCGACTCAGATCTATAATCTTGAAGCTAATTGTTTATCTGTGCTAATCTAGTCTCATTTTGTTTAAAGATCAAATATTTTGTGAGTTTGTGTGATAATATGTTCAAACTGTAAATGTATGTTTTAGATCTGTGCTAAATCCAGCCTACATGCTTATAATTTGTTTCTGCTAAATGTTTAAAAAAATTGTTTTTAAATTTATCCGAAATTTTGACATGCATGCTTGCTTCAGTACTTGACTAGAAATATATATACTCTATATAATACATGAGCTTTTATATTATTAAAAGCCTTCGTCTCTTTCTAATATGGGCTTTCTAATATTCAATATATATGTATGTTTGAAACTGAATGCATGTCTACATATATTTACAATATATATGTCTATTTATTGTTTTAATAATTGACATTTTGAGCATATGTGCTTTATTATATATTTTTCTACATATATATAAGTGTGCAATACTTTCTGTGATGAATTTATTATCTGGAATTAATATGAAATAATTCATAGAGTTATTTTGTGTCACCCCTCAAAAAAAAGTGTGTCTATCTTGGGTATTGTGATATTTGCTTTAATCAAAAACTTTAAGACCCATTATCTCTCTCTCTTTGTCTGTACGTTACTTCCGTATGGGTATGTCTTCTAGACATATTTAATTCAAAACATGTGTTACACTCTCTGTGTTATATTGCCTGCCTTGGTATATGCGTGCTTTTGTCCACCAAAAAAAATAAATAAAAGTAAATAAAAATCTCTTGACCATTATGGATACTCTTGTAAAGCTGTGCTTCTTTTATTTACATCCACAGAATTAATGTTTCTTGTGAAGTGTGTAGGTACATTATCTCTCATGGTACGACATTAGAGCTGTTTGGACTTCAAAGCTGAATTGCGCAGGAGCCAATAAAGTGGGATAGCTAAATTACAAAGCCAATAAAACCGTTGAAAAGCCAAAGCTGACTGCACCAAGCCAAGTTGCGTACTCTAGACACTCTTATTGTCTAGCACTATATATACTACTCAACTCACATCAAAGAGACGTAGAACAATCTCTCCAGTCAGCTCCTTCACTAAATCTCAGCTTCATTTTCTTATACACTTGTAATCTGAATAACAACTTTGTTTTCTTGAGTGTTAAAAGAAAAGTGAGGTGTAAGTAGAGTGGTAAGTGTAGAGGGCAAATCTCTACCTTTTGTTAGTGAGTCTTAGTTGCAGTTTGAGAGTGTTCTCCACTTGTTATTGAGGAGCAATAACAAGGGCACAGCTTAGCCAAGCTATGGTTCAGTAGTTCGGGTTCATCTTGCTGAGATACGGGTTCACGGAGCTGAATCCGGGTTACAAATCCACAGAGCTGAATTCGTGTTCAAGAATCCGGGCAGTGGTTCTTGGTAAGTACTCCTTTGGTGAGTGTTACTCATTTGTTGAGTGTCACTCTTTTGTTGAGTGTGTTTGTAGAAATCTGTTGAGTGTTGTAACTAAGGATTTAGGACATCTTAGTGTTAGTCGGAGCATGTGGTTCGCTTAAGACTAACACTAATTTGGTTATCCGGTTAGTAATACTTCAACAGTACAAGTGTTGTAATATTATCTCTTTTTGTTTTTGTTTTGTAATAAGACTTAAGTGACATCTAGTGAAACCTTTGTGTGTGGGTGTGATCTCTAGTAGATCACACAAATGTGCTTTAGATATTTTATATCTTCATACACACCTTAGAATTAGGCTTAAATAAATATAAAACTGAATATCTGCAATTCTGTGATTTTTGTTGAACACTTAGAAGCTGCAAGTTGTAAGTTAATAACCTAATATATGAATCTGCAAGTTTTCTTTTCTGATTTTGGTTAAGTGTTCAACCTATTTCTTCATCTGGTATAAGTTTCAGTTTCTGCATATCACAATCTTTATCTTAATAAACTGAATCTGAATTAGAAACAATTCAACTGAAGATAACTTAGGTTTATATAGTTAATTGAAACTAGATTTTCCGCCTTGGTTCATTAACTGAACTAAGTTAAGTACTCCGATTAGCTGATATACCACTCTGATTGTTTTAATCTGTGTAAGTCTTTTTAAAGTGGTTAAGAAAATTTTAAAAAGGTCACAATACTCTATTCACCCCCCCCCCCCCTCTAGAGTATTGTTTGCGCGTTCTCGATCGAACAATTGGTATCAGAGTTTGGTCTTGACCTTGTTGATATCAGTTTTACATTCTGCATCAGAACAGGTCAACAGTTGATCAGTTTCTGTATCAGTTTGTTTAGTGATCGTAACAGTTGAGAGTTTGTGATAATCGTTGTACTTGTTATATTTATGCTTTAACTTGTTGAATATGTTATAATATGAACTTTCTGTGCTGAGTTATTATTGCTGCAAGTTCTGTGTGCTGAATTTGATCCATCTGGCATATCTGCAAGTGTTTGTGCTGAGCTGATTGATTTTTCTTGATCTTGTGTCTGCAAGAATCTGTGTGTTTGCTGATTCTAAAAATTCTATGGCTATCTGTGGATCAGTGTTGAATCTGTGTATTATCAAATGTTTGAGTTTAAATTTATTTTTGTATTACACTGTGATATAATTACACTTGTCTTGTGAGTTGGTAGTTTGCAGGACTACTCAAATTGCTTCGCCTGCATATTTGATGTAAGTCAACATGATGATATAATCCCAGTTGATTTACCCTGTTTTCTAGTGCAATTAGTGATATTTCGACATCAACTTGAGCAATTTGTGTGATGATTTGAAAAATATTTTGCGTACATAGAATTTGCAGAAAAACCATGTTTCTATTTGTATTATATTAGTTATTAGCCGATTTTGTTAACATATTTACACGTGGTATCTTTGTGTCTATTTTGCAGCACGGATATCACGGTGGGGAGTGTGGATTCTGGCCTCATGGTGACTTTTGATTCTTTTATGATGATTTTGTGCTATGGTGAGGATTTCAGCCCACAAGGATTATTGATACACATTGGAAGGTTAAATATAAGCCAGTTGGGAGAATAAATTATGATTATGTGATTTCAGATACAGATGACTCGAGCCATGTCACATTGACCTGAGTCAAGGGGTAGCTGGGCATTTAATGCAGATGTCATTCAGCCAACTACCATATATTGGACTTGACCCACGCCAAGAAGCTCTGACATGCGCCAGTAGTGCATTTTGGGATTGACCTATGCCAGTACAGATTGACCTGAGTCAGCATGGCAGAGTCAACAAAGGAATTAATCCCTTTTATTCTTCCAAACAAATTATTGTCAAAAGACTTGATATTCTTCAACTTTTTCATCTTGAAGGCAACCCCCCACCCCTGGCTTCCATAGCCGAATTTTAGTAGAAATTAGCACTTGAACTTGATTTTAACAATTAATGATTCTAGTTTAGCTTTGATTTCTTGTTTGAAGTGTGATACACTAGTGTTAGCTTCATTGAAGCTTTTGAGGTTGGATGAAGAACACCAACTCGAATTTCATCATTTTAATTGGTAATCTTTAATCTTTATTGTCATTCAATTGTTCTTATGTTTATGAATGTTAATCTTGAGATGTTAATGTTTGTAGGCATGAGTGGCTAGGTTTATCTAGCCAAGATTATGTAGTAGTATTAGTTATCCTCTTTAGATTGATTGGGAATGATTGTTGTGTTGCTAGCTTTGATTATTGTGAAGCTTTTCTTGCTTGTTTTCTATTGATTGCTTGCATTAGAGTAATTGCCTAGTGTTATCATTTACACGTTTAACGGATACCGAAAGGAGATGTTAGACGTGGGAAGAGGGTAGGAGAACCGGAAGGTAAAATTGACCTCTCGTAGGCATTCGACTTCTTATCCGGGGGTTCTTGGCTATGCCATTGCATTCACGTGCGTAGCATACCGAATCATTAGGTTTACATTGCCTAGACCAAGGAGGAGGTAGAGAGCAATTCCATTCACTCGTATGAGGGGGATTTTCTTGCTTAGGAATGCACCGTTTCACAATCTAGAACACTAAGGGTAGGAAGGTAGGAAGTCATTCCCCTGACATTAAGAGAGGATAGCTAGGCTACACATTATCTTGGTTTGTTTCATTATTCAGTTTATCATCTTTGTTATTTCAAGTATTTTATTTATGCAATTGCTTACCATTTCACCAAATTGCGACCTAGATTGAATTAATATAGACCTTTTAGCACTACTAGAAAAGTGTGTTCTAATGAGGAGAATTTAATGAGGAGGTAAAATTTCATCGTTAAATGATACTTATAATGAGGAGACGTAAATTGTTTTGTTGGTTGATGACCAAATTTTTTTTCTCCTCATTATTGATTAAAAATCTCCTCATAATATATACCATAAATAAAATCTCCTCATTATAGATATTATTATTATTTTTATCCTTATCTTTATTATTATTTTACATATTAAAAAAACAAAAAGTAAACAACATCCTACCCAACCCATTCATTACCCATCGTTCCTAACCTAATTTCCCCCAAAATAATTGAAATCGGTAAGCTTCTTTCATTGTAGCCGTTCCTCTGCTCCTCCCCCTGCCATTCTTTTCGTCTCTCCTTGCTCCGCCGGAGACCATCACAAAAGCAGTGGGTGAAGCTGCAGCTCTCAGTAGTCTCAGTAAATTGAATTTTAAAGAGATGTTACTCTCACCGGCTCTTATGGTGCCTGCATCATTCCGGCCGGCAATTTTTTTTGAGTTCTTCTTTCTTTCTTTCTTTGTTTGCTGGTACTTTCCATCTTCTCCACCCATTTATCTTGCTTTTGATACATGGGTAAGAACATTCGAAAGAAAAATGTGGTTTCTGTTCCTTCTTCAGATTTAGATTATATTGCCCTCGTTATTGCTCTCCCAGCTGTTAATGTGGCTTCTACAGCTGAAATTGAAGTTACCATTGTCGGATATTTGTCTTATTCAGCTCTGAATTCTTCTTCCAAAGTTTTATTGACTGATTCTTTGGTTCTGCTCTTGAATCAAATTCTCAGCCACCTGAAAATTCTGCTGCTTTGTTTGTTTATGCCATTGCTCCCCTAGCTTCTACTTACATTAAATTGAAGTCTGGTAAGCTTCAATCTGTTACTCAACCTTCAAAGAATAGTTGCCCATGCTTTTTGTGGTTGTTGCACCTGTTGTTCATCCCTAAGCTGTAAAGGTATCTGTTTTGGCTGCTCTTTTGAATTCTTCTGGTATTAATGCTATTGGTTTAGAGTCTAGTACTTCTATTCAGTCTGTGTTACCTGCTGCTGTTAATTCTGATCATGTTGGGGTTCATTTAGATATGGAAAACACCCCTGTTTCACCTATTCTTGTTGATACTGCTGCTCCAAATGTTGTTCCTAGTCTTTTTGATAAAGAAACTGCTCTTGCTGTGCCATTATCTGGTGAAAGTCTTTTTGAAGATGTTTTGGCTGCTAATAAATTTGCTTTTTGAAGAGATTTATTTTTAGTTGTTTCAATCTAATTTTGTTGAAGCTTACTATTATTTGCTGTTTATTTGCAGACCTTCTGTTGTTGGTTCTATGTGTAACCTTCTCCGAAAGGTTGGATGCTGATTGGGCGCATGAGGATTTGGATCAGGCTATAAATCTAGAATCATCATCTTTGGTGGCTCAGAAATTTTCTCAATTTAAGTTTTACCTTCAGCAGATATCACTCTTAATTTTGGAGGACATTGTTTCTTCTGCTAATATTGATCACAAGGTTCGCTATTTAATTACTCAGACTTCTATGTCGCAGTATCATGTTTTTTCTGATATAATTGTATTCTTACAATGGATTTATGTTTGTTGATGACAGAATAGCATGGTTGCTCAATGTACCTTCGATTTACTTGTCAGCTGTGCATGTTCAGCATCTGACATTGTCACCCGTAATCATCTTATATCCCTATTCTCAATTTTTGCGAAGGTCTTTCCAGACCAAGTTTTGGACCACATTTTAGACTTTCTTGTTTTCGTTGGATGTGTTTGGACTGAATCATTTCTGAAAGAAGTGTGGTCCAAGGTCAAACACACACAGATTAGGTTCAGTTCATTTTCAATAAGATTACTCAAGGTCTAAGCTGTTGTTTGGTTTTTTCAACCAACTTGTCTAATCAGCTTTTTTGTTCCCTGTTTCTACCTCTTGTTTGTCCACTGAATCAGTCAAGAAATTTTCTGATTCAGTGTTTGAGTCCTTGTTTATGTGCTTGGCTGTTGTTTGTGCTAATATTGATAATTCTGCAAATCTGTTGCCTTTTTCACTTTGCTGCACTTTGTTTTCTGATCCACTGCACCTTAAATTGCTGCACTTGCTGTGCTTATCATTTGCTGCTTGCCTTTGCTGCTCCTGCTGTATTAAAACCTGATCTTAGCTGCCTGCTGAACCTGTCCTCTCTGGTTTCCTACATCGGTTGGCAATATTTCTGTGGCTGAACTTGTTGTACTCATAATCTGCTATCCTGCTGCATATATCTTGTGAACCTGCTGTTTTGTAAAGCCTGTACTGCTTTTGTTACGATCCTGTAACTGCAGCTTGTAGGATTTTGTAATTGGTTTAGTTTGGTTCCCTGATCTGCTGATCTTTTTGTGCTCAGCCTTGATAGACAGTCTAAATAGTCCAAGCCCTTGTCCTTGACTATCCCTACTGTAAATCAACTGAGTGATCAGCTTGTTCTTGATCAGCTCAATTTTTGTTTAACTTATCTTAGTTTGCTGTGTGAAATTTTCTGGGCTTAAACTTTGTAATCTGCAAAATTGTTGTTTGCTGAATCTTGTATCAGGATATACATTTGTGTATTATCATTGGTCGAGTAATCAGGTTAATATAGTCTGCTATCTGTGTGCCTAAATAGATTTTCAGGTTGCTGAACTTTTGACATCCCTGTACTGAACTTGATCTCTTTTGAAATCTAAGAATAATTTGATTTTTTGCTGCAATACATTTATGGTGCTTTCATCTAGTGGCCTGCATCTTGTTGTGTCAAGTTGTTACTATTAGTAAAATAATCTGTAGTGACTTTCTGTATCAATCAGAGGTGCACTTTGCTTGCTGGTTGTGTTTTATCAAAGTGGTTGATTAATATAATATTTGTTTAATATATTCTTTTAAACCACAGCATCTTGCTTTATCCCTTGATCAACGTGTCTGCTTAAGTGTTTTGGTTTTGAAATTAGTCTTGGTGCAAAGCAGTAAATCTTTCATTGATTTTGCGGAAAAATAGTCTTTGTTTCTCAGGTTATAAAGAGTGGCATGTATTTTCTATTTCATCTTGGGATTGTGATGCTTCTCAGGTTTGTAGCATCATGCTTATTTTTCCTCTCCTTTTAATACCCTGCTGTTTTGTAACTATCTCCCTATGTTTGTTTTATTTTAAAGTTCCATTGCTAGTTGTTGGGGTGTTTTTGTGCATTGTATTTGATCATTAGTTTAACTTACTATTTGATCATTCCATTCTTGGCCTAGCTCCCTGTGCTCTTAATATTATCTCTTGGATAATACTCTATTTGTTGATGATGATAATTATGTCTCTTAAGGAATTCTTTTTCGATTCAATTTTATAGTGTGCAATCAAGTCTACTTTTCCTTGTCCATGTTTTGCAATTTTTTTGAATAGCAAGATATTTTCATTTATAGAACTCAAAGAGCAAGAAACTGGATGATGGGTAGTACAAGAGCATCAAAACTGGCTTATGGTTTATTGTTGTTATTCTAGTGTTTTTGCAGGCAAATGTTTTTTTTTTTTTTTGAACAATGCAGGCAAATGCTTAGTGTAATTTTGGAGAAACGTTTGAAGCACATGTTAATTTGACACCTGATATGCGCAGAAGTGATCTGGTGCGTATTTTCTTCTGTGCAATGGAATTTTTCTATTACTTTTCTTCCAACCAATTTTATCTCTCATGTCAATTGCCTTGTGCAACAGATTAGCTCATTTGCCTGAATCTATTCCACATGTGTAATAAATTCTGATAAAAGCTGAGCAAAAGTGTAGAGCTTAACGTAAGGAAACGATAAGTTATATCAATAGGTGAATTTATGTTTTGTCAGGTTAGTCTCTTTGCCTAGGCAGCTACTTGCCTAGGTTTGCTATTTGACTAGGTTTTGTGTTGATGCTTTTAGTTGCTGCATAGGATTTGTTACACTAAGAATGGTTGGGTTTTCCTAATTGACTTTTGTATTGTCGTTGTGCAAAATTAATGTACTGGACAATAATCCAGTAATCAAAGATGTATAAACAAGCACTCTCCATCAGCCAATTATTGTAGTACGTAAGCATATTTTAGAAGGTATTATGTAGTAACGACACTTTTGGGGATGTTATATATATAAATATATATATATTAGAAAGTTCTGTAAATTGACGTTTATATGCAACTTATCTTTTGGGGAATGATCTATCATTGTATATATTGATGTATTTCATTCATATAAAGCTTATATTATGTAGTTTTGGGCTGCAAAATTATGAATAATATTTCATGATTTAATGGGGAGAAAATGGTCTTTTAATGAGGAGATGTATTATTAATGTTTCATGATTTAATGAGGAGCAAATGGTCTATTAATGAGGAGATGTATTATTAATGTTTCACGATTTAACGAGGAGAAAATGGTCTTTTAATGAGGAGTTATGTTGCAGTTGAATGTTTATTTAATGAGGAGTAAATGACCTATAATAAGGAGATTAGTCGTCACTAAAAATAATTTTAATGATTAGAATATATCCTCATTACATGTATGATATAATTAAAGAGGAGTTTCAATTCTCCTCATTATATGTCATTAGCGGCGGAAGCGGCAATGAGGATTGAGTTCTCCTCATTAAAAACTTTTAATGGGGAGAAATGGACAATTTATGAGGAGAATTCTCCTCAATAAAAGGCAAATTTCTAGTAGTGTAGTGTGTAACCTCACAATAAAGCGTTCCCTGTGGATTCGACCTTGACACACCAAACTAACACACCAAACTAGACTACAGTCGACCCGGTACACTACCAGTTAGATTGGACCTCTAGGATTTGGCCATCAAGCTTTCTGGTGCTGTTGCCGGGGAAACGCGCTTTCTTTTGATTAAAAGTTACTAGTTATATCAGTCTTAAAATTTTCGAGCATAGGTCAAGCCTATTTCTAATCTCATTTCTGTTTGTTTCCTTGGTGCTTACCATTTGGTAAGTTACCAAGTGCGTTTGATCGTTTTCTTGTTGTTTCACTTTTGTAGTTGATGACTCGGTCCCGAACTGGTAAAGCTCCACTTACGCAATATCGATCGGACATTATCACGTACGAAAGACAATTGAGAGCTGAGCAGAGAGTTGCTAAGTCTAGTGGAGAATCACTTGGTGAAGAATCATCCCGATACTTATCTACTCGAGAAGAGTTGGCGGAGAATATTGAGAATGTACAAATTGATCCTCTTTTGGAAGATCCAAATCCCCAACAAAATCCAAATGACCAAGACCAAGGCCAAAACAACCGAAACAACCGAAACCATCGGAACAACCGGAACCAACAAAACAACAACCACAATCAAAACCAAGGCCAAAACAATCCATCTTTGAGACCTCTTTGTGATCAACCTTTGAGAAGGAATGCACCTAATGATCCCATTAGATTACCCAATGAAGGAGCAAATAATTTTGAAGTGAAAGGTCATTTTTTCGGGTTGATTGATAACAAATGTGTAACATCCCGACTTTTCAGAAAAGGGTAAAAGAGTCTTTTAACAAATTCAGGTTTTTCGGGTTATTTAATTAAACGATTTGAAGTATATTTATATATATATATTTTGTTATATAAGAGAGAAAAACCAGATTTTTGTTAATCAAGGGTGTTTTAGTAAAAAGGGTTTATTTTGGAAGTGGGTATTTAAGGTTAACCTAACACTAATCTCCTAAACCTAATTAGAAATCGGTTTTCACGTTTCCCCCTCCTCTCCTGCGCAAATGAGAAAGAAAAGGGAGAGACTAGAAGAGTTCTTCAACCATCAAAGGAAGGGTTGATCATTTTTCTGAGCAAATTCAAGAGTTGGAATCGTCGTGTAGAGGACAGCGTTTTGCCTTCGGTTTGGTTGTGTTGCAGCAGCTTTTCTCTGAGTTTTGATCTAGTTGGTGGCTGCATTTAGGTAAGGAGAACTACCTCTATGATCTCAATTGTCTTTTATAAGGTTTAGATGTTTTTGTAAAGTGTTTTGGTGCTAGAAAGATGAGTTGTTGGGTTGAGCATTTATCATAAGTGCTATGGTATGTCTAGATGTAGTTTTCAGTATTTTTCTGTGTTGTTCTTGCTGATGTTTGGTTTGGAAACGATCTGGAAATCGCATGATGATGATTCTAGGGTTTGGGTCGAACCCAGGTGGACGGGCGTCTGGTTCACTGGACGGGCGTCTGCCTGGAGTACATTTCGGACGAGCTTCTGGCCTCTCTGGACGGGCGTCTGAAGTGTTGTTTTACATTCAGGATTGAAACTGTTTTAGGTGGACGGGCGTCTGGGTATAGTGGACGGGCGTCCAGTAAGGTTCAGACGGGCGTCCAGGGTCTTAAACGGGCGTCTAGCTTGTTTTGTCCTTCTTTCTTTGTTGGTTGTTGTTCAGCCTTATAAGCATGATTTATCTTTATGTAACCTTTATATATGATATGTTAATATGGTATAAACATAGACAAGCCTGAATTGAGCTTCTGATTCGTTCAGTTAAAACACCGAATGTACTCTTAAAGGGAGTTGAAGTTCGGATCCGTCGGAAGAACATGATAGGCTTGTGCTTTGATGAATTAGCATTCATCAATGTCTGTGTATGTGCTAGGACTTGTCCGTGTCTAGTGGTCTAGGAAGAGAGTAGTAGATGTGAGGAGATTATTTGAAAACACTTAGGCTGGCTAGTTAATAACTTAATAAACAACGTATGTGACTAGTAAAAGATTAAACAACATGACTCTCTTGGCTAGGCACCCGGCTAAATCGCGATGCATGTGCTACCTCGAAGGTGGAGGAACTTCGTAGGTCAAAAGACCCTAAGTACGGAGGGACTCTGCTGAGGTGTGCGTGCTATCGGAGTCTACCTTTTCTAGACTTCGTGGGTATTGGTGTGATCCACTAATATGTTGCAAAAGAGTGTTCCCAAGATGGAAGAACTCTGTAGGTCAAAGACCCTAAGTACAGAGGGACTTTGCTGAGGGGATGCGCGTAGTGCCCTTGAGTGCGGTTGTAACATAGATAGGTTAAGCTAGAAACAGTTAGTCACAACATGTTGATGAGCATGAAGTGAACCCTAGATTGAGTCGGTCTCACTTAAATAACTAATTAAATAATTATCTTTTCTTTATAAACTATAGTTGTTATCATAGCTTCTCTTTCTTACTGAGTACGTTGTACTTACCTCGAATGCATATTTTTCTATGTGTTTGGGGGTGAGAAGACGAACAGGTTGATCAGGTTAGCCTTGAGCTCGTCGAGGAGTTCAATGATGTTTTGATGGCGTTGAAGTCACTCTGATGTTTTCCTTCACTTTTCTTTTAAAGGTTGTACGGTTTATCTTGTAGATTCTCTTATAAGCTTGTTGTACTTTTATTTCAAGTTTGTGAGACTAGTTTGGTATCGTTCTTTTGAGGCATCGTACGTTGTAAGTTTTATATCGTTGTTGTAAGCTTTTCCTTTTTTTTTTACCCCTAGATGGTTTGTATTCTATTCTAGTAGCATTTATGTTTTATACCCGAGTCTTTTGGGCTTCCGTTGCTTTATTTTTGATACGACGACGTAGAGGCTGGCGTATAATTTTAGATTTATTTAACGTTATACGCGCCGAACGTTCTCTTCCGGATAAGGGCTCGGTATCTGGGAGCGGGGCGTTACAGTTGGTATCAGAGAGAAGCGTTCCTTGCTTTTCTAGGCTTCCCTTCCTTAAGATAAGACCTTTAAGACTGCTTAGTAACCATTCTGACTTCTTTGATCTTTCAGAATTGCAGGAATTCATAGAAGTTTCTTTGTTGACCTAAACTTTTGTTTTTAAGATAAGGTATCTTAGATCTTTTAGAACCTTTCTGACTTCTTTTGTTCTTGGTGGCAAATCGTAAAACTAAGAATCTTTAGACCTTGGTCAAGTTTCACTAGGACCAGGTGAAGAGTCTTCCTAGGCAAAGGTTAGTTAGAGTTCCAAGCTCACATCCTTTATGTGATGCCCTCTAGTGTTCCTTCTAGGATCTTTAGCAGAACCCTTCTCTTCTTTTGGAGCTTCTAGACTTTTCTCCTTTTGCTCTTTTCTTGGAGGATTTAAAGTTTTCTTATTGCGACCTTTTGATTCAATCATTACCTTGATTTTGTATTTTGGTGTTATGCAAAACGAGTAAAACAACTTTGTTCACGTTTCTATATGTCTTTTAATATTACTTCTGATGTTTCAAAAATTCTATAAATTTGCAGTCACTTAGGAAATTGCCTTATCTACATTTTCTATTTTGGCATCAACTTAGTTTTCAATATGGATTGTTCATAAATTGTTTAACAAGGAGGAGTACTCTGTTCAGAAAATTCTGCAGCGGTACTCTTACTTATGAGTCTGTTTTGAATAAGCTAAACATCTTCAAATGACTTGAATTTTTGATATGTTGTAGAAAACTCTCTGATCTGCAATTTTTGTTTTGGAGTCAAGTGCTAATTCTTTCTAGTTTGAGTTCAATCTGCAAATTAATGCAGATTTTAAATTTCTGAAAGTTTTGACAGCTTGCAGCAGTTGACGAAAATAATTATTTTTAACCAACTTATGCTTTTCCATAAATTCTGAATTTTGTGTAGCATATGTAAAGCTTGTATACCTACAACTTTTCTTTTTACATCTTGTTCAAAATTAATTTGGGTTACTTTGTGCAAGTCAATCATTTCATGGTTGATGTATGTACTTAAACTCTTAAAACCCTTTTAAGTACTTGTTCATGAAAGGCCATACAACATTCTTTCACCTTGGAAGTTTAGGTGTGGGGTAGTATGTGTTGGGAAGGCTTTGAAGCATAAGACCCTAACTTACTTGTTATCCAAAATAAGAAGTTTAGTGAGTAGATATTAAGTGTTGTAGATTTAATACCCTTTTGTGACAAGAAACACTTACATGGTGACTTTCCAATCCCATGTTTTCTTTAACGAGGTACTTTTTATAATCATTTGGATTCACACTTAGTTACCTCTAATTTCAAATGTTTTTCCCCTTGCATACTATTTGTGACCAATGTGGTAGCTGGATCATCCGTTTGAAACTTTTGAACTCGGTAAGAGTTCTTCCATGGCGAAGTTTTATTTTTCAAGTGTGCGCATACTTTGATGTTTTTTTTTATGAAGATGTTTTCATAGTGTCAAATGCTTGATTTAAAGGAAATGAGTTTCTCATCCTTTGAACTATTTGAAGTGGCAACTGCATACCCTTTCATTGCATCATGTTTAGCAAATTCGGGTCAATACACTTTTACATCCTAGTGATTACCTTCAATGCATCCCATACACGATGTTTTGGTGCAGAAAACTTTTGTTTAAAGACTCAACTCTTTTATTAGAATTTTATACATTTCGAAAACAGGTGGAAAGATCAAACTTTCTCAAAACATCCATTTTAATTACATAATCTTTTGTCTTCCGGTAAGAATACGTGAACAACCATTCCTTACCAAAGTGTTATTTAGTAACTCCAGGCTACTTTTTAAAAAAATTATATACATGTGTTCAAAAGTTCTATCGATAATTACTTTCAAGATACTGCATCTTTTACTCCCTATGAAATTTTTGTCCTTGAATAAGTGAGTAGTTGAACCTCCCTTACAACTCATGCATGTCTTTTAAAGCTACGTTTGATAAAGGATTTTAGCATGCAACTTATTTTGTTAAGAGTTTTCCTCGACAAAGAAAAAAAATTTTACTACAGGTGTTAAGTTGTTTTGTTTTATTCTAAACCTTCTTTCTTCAAATTGGAAGAAATGACTTTCTGATTTTTTTTTATTTTTTAATTTTTTTTATTTTAAGAACAAAGGGTTGTCCTTATCCTTTGAACACTTTCCCCTTCAATTCAAAACCTTTTAGCAAAATCACAATAGTCCTTATTGTGTGAATCTTTGAACGACACAAAAACATGCACCATTCGAAACTCTTGTGTTTTCCTTACTCAGTCGTCACTTATGATTTCTTCACGAAGCACTTCTCCGGTTTACCTTTATCTTTGAACCTTTGGAGAAGATGTTTCCCCTCTTTCAAAAATAATATTTTAACTGCAACGGTTGTTGAAAGAAATAGATTATGCATTTTCTGAATTCTTTTGCTTTCTTTTCCACGTTATCATTCATGACCCCTTTCGCAACATTTCACCAATTTACTTGGATTCTCAGCATGAAATATTTCGAAAGAATATTATTCGTCTTCAAATTTTTATATATATTTATTATATGTATATGTACATATTTGAATAATATTTGAGACTTCTTCCACTTCTAGACCTTTCTATTGAACTCATTAATAGCAAGTTTGTCTTTCTTTTGCATTCAATCATACCACTTACTTCAAGAGAAAGGAAAATGTTCCAATCTGGATTTTGTAGAATGACCTCTAGCTGTGATAAATGTCTCATTCATAGTACTTTTGTTTTTAGTGACTTATCACAAGTACCCTCATATAGGCAAATTTTATATATCATCCATTTTGCATTATCTAAACAAATGTTTTATTATATGCATGTGAACCAAGTTCAATCCGTCTTCATTTTGTGTTATACATCTCAAGATTTTCCTATTTGCTATCTCCCTTAGTAGTTTCAAATTTTCAAAATATTTGCATAACCATTCTTACCTTCCTTCTGGAATCAAAGTGAGGACAAGTTTAAAACTTTGTTTCTTATAGATGTGTTGTTTAAAAATAAACTCTTTCACCACTCCAATATTCTGTTGGACTATAAAATTATGGTTGCTGATAAACTCACTGTCGAAAGTCGTTTTCTTGTCTATAGGAAAGCCTTATAAGGTTGGTAGAAGATGTTTATATGGTTACCTTTTGGAGACTAGTAAAGATTGAAGTTTGTCTATGGTTTGGGTGTGTTATAGATGGTTTAGTGCTGAATTGATAACAAGGCGGAATTGAAGTTCTTTAAGTTAATAGTTAGTTTCTTGAGGGTAAGGCGAATGTATAGATCAGAGTAACTTTTGTGTAAGTCTGGAAACTTCTGTAAGGGTGATGAATGGACAAAGAACCTGGAAGAATACTACATGTTAACTAGAGGATTGGCATGACTTTTGGGACAAAGTGTTATAGGAGGAGTTTAAGAAGTTAGGTTAGTAGAGTTGAGCATAAGGTAGATGAAAGGTGTGAATAAGATAGAATGGTGCTTGGGTCTGAAGTGCAAGATTAGTTGTGTGGAAAGTACTGAAGTCTTGTCGATGAAATTACTAAGGTTCAAATCAGTTGGAGATAACTTTGGTGTGTTTTTGAAAGTGAACTAGAAGGTACGCAAACTGGTATCTAAGTTGAGAGTGGTGTTGGTTCTGGCAAGTTTCGAGGACGAAACTTCTTTAAGGGGGGAAGAATGTAACATCCCGACTTTTCAGAAAAGGGTAAAAGAGTCTTTTAACAAATTCAGGTTTTTCGGGTTATTTAATTAAACGATTTGAAGTATATTTATATATATATATATTTTGTTATATAAGAGAGAAAAACCAGATTTTTGTTAAGCAAGGGTGTTTTAGTAAAAAGGGGTTTATTTTGGAAGTGGGTATTTAAGGTTAACCTAACACTAATCTCCTAAACCTAATTAGAAATCAGTTTTCACGTTTCCCCCTCCTCTCCTGCGCAAATGAGAAAGAAAAGGGAGAGACTAGAAGAGTTCTTCAACCATCAAAGGAAGGGTTGATCGTTTTTCTGAGCAAATTCAAGAGTTGGAATCGTCGTGTAGAGGACATCGTTTTGCCTTCGGTTTGGTTGTGTTGCAGCAGCTTTTCTCTGAGTTTTGATCTGGTTGGTGGCTGCATTTAGGTAAGGAGAACTACCCCTATGATCTCAATTGTCTTTTATAAGGTTTAGATGTTTTTGTAAAGTGTTTTGGTGCTAGAAAGATGAGTTGTTGGGTTGAGCATTGATCATAAGTGCTATGGTATGTCTAGATGTAGTTTTCAGTGTTTTTCTGTGTTGTTCTTGCTGATGTTTGGTTTGGAAACGATCTGGAAATCGCATGATGATGATTCTAGGGTTTGGGTCGAACCCAGGTGGACGGGCGTCTGGTTCACTGGACGGGCGTCTGCCTGGAGTACATTTCGGACGAGCGTCTGGCCTCTCTGGACGGGCGTCTGAAGTGTTGTTTTACATTCAGGATTGAAACTGTTTTAGGTGGACGGGCGTCTGGGTATAGTGGACGGGCGTCCAGCTTTGGACGGGCGTCCAGTAAGGTTCAGACGGGCGTCCAGGGTCTTAAACGGGCGTCTAGCTTGTTTTGTCCTTCTTTCTTTGTTGGTTGTCGTTCAGCCTTATAAGCATGATTTATCTTTATGAAACCTTTATATATGATATGTTAATATGGTATAAACATAGACAAGCCTGAATTGAGCTTCTGATTCGTTCAGTTAAAACACCGAATGTACTCTTAAAGCTAAGGGAGTTGAAGTTCGGATCCGTCGGAAGAGCATGATAGGCTTGTGCTTTGATGAATTAGCATTCATCAATGTCTGTGTAATTGCTAGGACTTGTCCGTGTCTAGTGGTCTAGGAAGAGAGTAGGAGATGTGAGGGAGCTTGTTTGAAGACATTTAGGTGGCTAGTTAATAACTTAATAAACAACGTATGTGACTAGTAAAAGATTAAACAACATGACTCTCTTGGCTAGGCACCAGGCTAAATCGCGATGCATGTGCTACCTCTGAAGGTGGAGAAACTTCGTAGGTCAAAAGACCCTAAGTACGGAGGGACTCTGCTGAGGTGTGCGTGCTATCGGAGTCTACCTTTTCTAGACTTCGTGGGTATTGGTGTGATCCACTAATATGTTGCAAAAGAGTGTTCCCAAGGTGGAAGAACTTTGTAGGTCAAAGACCCTAAGTACAGAGGGACTTTGCTGAGGGGATGCGCGTAGTGCCCTTGAGTGCGGTTGTAACATAGATAGGTTAAGCTAGAAACAGTTAGTCACAACATGTTGATGAGCATGAAGTGAACCCTAGATTGAGTCGGTCTCACTTAAATAACTAATTAAATAATTATCTTTTCTTTATAAACTATAGTTGTTATCATAGCTTCTCTTTCTTACTGAGTACGTTGTACTTACCTCGAATGCATATTTTTCTATGTGTTTGGGGGTGAGAAGACGAACAGGTTGATCAAGTTAGCCTTGAGCTCGTCGAGGAGTTCAATGACGTTTTGATGGCGTTGAAGTCACTCGATGTTTTCCTTCACTTTTCTTTTAAAGGTTGTACGGTTTATCTTGTAGATTCTCTTATAAGCTTGTTGTACTTTTATTTCAAGTTTGTGAGACTAGTTTGGTATCGTTCTTTTGAGGCATCGTACGTTGTAAGTTTTATATCGTTGTTGTAAGCTTTTCCTTTTTTTTTACCCCTAGATGGTTTGTATTCTATTCTAGTAGCATTTATGTTTTATACCCGAGTCTTTTGGGCTTCCGTTGCTTTATTTTTGATACGACGACGTAGAGGCTGGCGTATAATTTTAGATTTATTTAACGTTATACGCGCCGAACGTTCTCTTCCGGATAAGGGCTCGGTATCTGGGAGCGGGGCGTTACAAAATGCCAATTCGCCAGAGAAGATTTTGAGGACCCACATTATCACGTCTATTCTTTTGAGCAACTTTGTAACACAACTAAGAGTCATGGAATTAAAAAAGAGTTGACAAGATTGTCTATGTTCCCGTACTCTTTGACCGGGAGAGCCAAGGAATGGTTTGTATCTTTAACCCTCCACTCATTAACTACGTGGGATGAAGTACAAAATGAGTTCTTAAAGCAATATTTTACACCTGGAAGGAATTTGAAATTGAAGGTTGTGACAGCAAATTTTGCACAAGGCCCCAATGAAACTTTAGGTAGTGCATGGGAAATATTCAATAAATTGTTGAAGGCTTGCCCCAATCATGGTTATCCATTCTATACGCAAATACAACTTTTCTGTGGACAGTTGAGGACAGAATCACGTGCTAATATTGACCACGCATGTGGAGGATGCTTGATGTCGTGCAATGCTCAAGAAGTCTATGATGATATCGAGAGAATTTCAAAGAACCATCGGATGTGGGAAGCCGGAGCTAGCACAAGGAAGGTCAGTTTTACAGAAGGACCAAAGGACAACTCTGAGCTTATATAGAAGATAGATAAGTTGTCAAAGAAGTTTGATAATTTGCAGTCAAGAAAGAGGATGGAAGGAAACTTTTTGATTGAGAGCAAGAGAGATAATGTTTATGGCAATGAGTATGAGATATCTATTGAGATGGAAGAGCCCGGTGATTTACAAGCGGAGGAAGTAAGCTTCATGCAACAACACCGGAATTTGAACAATGCATATTCTAACTCTTTCAATGCTATTAAGAGAGATCATCCGAATTACCATTGGAATGAGAGCTCATACAAGCAAGGAAAACCACCCTTTGCTCCACAACCACGAAACTCCTATAACACCAATACCTCAACTCACTCACCAAACACTCGTTCTTATCCTCAACCCACCACACAAACTATCCCAATAACCGAGAGTTCCAATCAAGCACAAGGGGATAGATGGGACAATACTTTGGATAAACTTTTGGGAGTAGTTGCCACTCAAGCCCAGAATATGTAAAGTGTGATGACTTTGCTTAGTACAGTCACTAAGGACATGAGAATGATGAAAACAGCTATGAGTGGACATGATGTGAGAATGAAAATGATTGAGGCATCCATGAGAATGTGGAGGAACACTTGAGTAGAGAAGGTGAGAGGAATGATAGTAGACCACCAGGTGGTCTGCCAAGCAATACAGAAAGAAATCCGAGGGGAATGAATGCTATCATAACCCGAAGTGTAAAGTTTTGTGGAAGTCGAGAGTTTCATGAGAATCAAGTTGGAAACGAAGTTGAAAATGATTTACATGACACCGAAGACGAGAAAGAGTTGAGCGAAGAAGAGGAGGAAATCTTTGATGAGTTTTTGCAAAATGACGGATATGTCAATGTTGAAAAAGAGGACGAGGATTGGGCAAAAGTCCCAAGGATTTTGAAGAATCTGAGATCAAGTGATTTGAGGACCCTTTTTAAGGAACATGTCTCAGTGACCCCCGCCAAGAAAGAATTGACTCACGCCAACAATCACTGTAAACATACCGAGAGTTTGGAGGCAAATTTGACGTGCGCCACAGAGGTTTTGATGCAAGCCACTGAAAAAGGGCTGAGTTGACGCACGCCAAGGATGCTTTGACGCAAGCCAATTCTCAGCAGGCCGTTTCTAGAAAAGGCAAGAAGAAGGAGGTGCACACCGATAATGACTAGAGGCCACGAGCAGCTCAAACATTGAGGAAAGCTTTCGAGGATGCATCCAGTGGCAAAGGAAAGGAAGGTATGAACTCTAAACCTAAAGCTATTGATCTTGAGTCATTACCTTACCCCCCCACCCCCTAAGGAAGAAATTAAGAAGAATAAGCTAGATAAAAAGTATGCTCGCTTCTTTGACACATTTAGACACTTGAATGTTAATCTTCCAGTCATAGAAGCACTTACTAACATGCCTGTGTATGGTAAATTTTTGAAAGATATTCTCACTAACAAGAAGAGGTTAGAGGAATATGAGAACATTTGTCTCAATGAAGAATGTTCAGTCGTGTTGCAACATAAGCTTCCACCTAAGCTCAAAGACCCCGGGAGTTTTACTATCCCGTGTGAAATTGGGGGCTTTTTGTTTAAGAGGGTGCTTTGCGACCTTGATGCTAGCATCAACCTCATGTTATATGAGGACTTTATCAAACTAGGAATCAGAAAGTTGAAAAACACCGAGATGACTCTACAATTAGCAGATACGTCCATAAAATGTCCCAATGGACTCATAGAAGACGTGTTAGTGAAAGGTGATAAGTTCTACTTCCCCGTTGATTTTGTGGTTATGGATATGGAAGAAGGGTATTCAATGCCCCTTATTCTCGGTTTTCCATTCCTAGCCATGGGAAGGACTATGATTGATGTACAACGTGGAGAATTGATTTTGAGAGTTAACGAGGATGCGGTTACCTTCAATATTTTCAAAGCCATGAAACACCCGTATAATTCACGAGAGTCATGTTCTTTTGTTGATGCACTATCTTGTGTTTATATGGAGAATGCTAACATGCAGGTCTTTGAAGATAAGCTTGAAGAGTGCCTAGCCTTATCCGTATTTGAATGTGAAAGTGATGATGAGGAATGCAAGAAATGATTTCTTATTTGGATTTCGGTCGTACATTTAACAAACAACCGTGGCACCGATATCTAGAATTGGAACATGATGGCCCGTTACTGAAACCATCAGTGGAGGAGCCACCAAGGAACCCTGAATTGAAAACTTTACCTTATAACTTGAAATATGCTTTTATTGAAGATGATAATCTACTTCCTATTATTATTTCTTCGTCACTAACCGATGCGCAGGAAGATTTGCTATTGAGGATGCTAAAGAAACACAAGAGAGTATTTGGTTGGACTGTGGCTGATATTTGGGGAATTAGTCCTAAAATCTGTGTTCACAAGATTATTCTCAACGATGACGCTAAACCATGTGTTCAACCACAACGTCATTTGAATCCCAATATGCAAGAGGTTGTCAAGAAGGAGGTTATCAAGTTGTTGGACATGGGTATTATTTTTCCAATAACTGACAGTGAGTGGGTGAGTCCTACTCAAGTCGTGCCTAAGAAGGGTGGATTTACCATGAAGGAAAATGATAAACATGAGTGGATACCAACAAGGGAAGTTACAGGCTACCGCATGTTTATTGATTTTCGACGGCTCAATGACCATACCAAGAAGGATCATTATCCCCTTCTGTATATTGTCTAGATGTTGGAGCGGGTGAGCGGTCACAAGTTCTATTGTTTTCTTGATGGTTATTCAGGCTACTTGCAAATATTCAATGCGGCTGGAGATAGAGAGAAGATGACTTTCACTTGTCCTTATGGAACGTTTGCATACAAGAGAATGCGGTTTGGCTTATGCAACGCTCCAACTACGTTTCAGCGATGTATGACAGCCATTTTTTATATGGTGGAAAGATTTTTCGAGATCTTCATGGATGACTTCAGTGTTTTTGGGGACTCCTTTGAGGAATGCCTCTCTCATTTGGAGCGTGTGTTACAGAGATGTGAAAACACAAACTTAGTGCTCAATTGGGAGAAGTGTCATCTTATGGTATCAGAAGGTATTGAGCTAGACCATAGAATTTCTGAAAATGGTATTGAGGTCGAAAAAACAAAAATTAAAGTGATTGAGAAGTAACCTCCACCGGTTAATCTGAAGAAGTTGAGAGGATTTCTAGGGCACGCAGGTTTCTATAGAAGATTCATTGCAGATTTTTCCCGTATTGCCAAACCTCTCAACCATCTCCTTGAAAAAGAAGTACCCTTCGTTTTTGATGAAAAGTGCATGGAGGCTTCCGAGACTTTGAAGCAAAAACTGATTAGTGCACCCATTCTGGTAGCGCTGGATTGGAAAATACCTTTTGAGTTGATGTGTGATGCAAGTGACCTCGCAGTTGGGGCCATGCTTGGCCAACATCATGGCAAGGTACTCAAGGCTATTTACTATGCTTCTCAGACATTGAACTCCGCTCAAGTCAACTATGCAACAACCGAGAAAGAGTTACTAGCTATAGTGTTCGCCCTCGACAAGTTTAGATCTTATCTTGTTGGCTCTAAGGTCATCGTCTATACCGATCACGCAGCTTTGAAGTATTTCCTGAACATGAAAGATGCTAAACCAAGATTACTTAGATGGATTCTCCTACTTCAAGAATTTTGATATTGAGATCAAGGACAAGAAGGGTAGTGAGAACGTGGTGGCGGATTACTTAAGCCGGTTGGAATTTATTGAAGATGAAGGGGAACGAAGAGAGATTGATGATTACTTCCTGGATGAACAACTCATGATGGTGGATGCTCCTCCGACAATGCAACTTATTCATGCTAGTTCAAAACCGAAGGAGAGCTCACCATGGTTCGCCAACATTGTGAATTAGTTTTCATGTGAGTATGTTCCAACTAATTGGACATGATTTGAAATTTTACTACTGGGAGAAACCGAACCTTTTTCGGAGGTGTTCAGATGGTATCATAAGGAAATGCATTCCCGATAGTGAAATTTCAAGTATACTCTCTTTTTGCCATGCCCAAGATACCGGAGGCCATCATTGAGGATGGAAGACAGCACATAAGGTTTTACAATGCGGATTCTATTGGCCTACACTTTACAAATATGCACATCGTTTTGCACAATCATGCGTTGCATGCCAAAAGTGGGGTAGTGTATCTAAGAGGTATGAGATGCCCCTCCAACCGATCTTGGAGTGTGAAATATTTGACGCGTGGGGCATCGACTTCATGGGTCCATTCCCTTACTCGTTTGGTAATAAATTCATTTTAGTGATGGTTGACTATGTTTCTAAATGGATTGAAGCACAAGCCTACCCACTAACGATTCTAAGGTGGTGCTAAAATTTTTAAAGAAGAACATCTTCACTAGATTTGGCACTCCCTGAGCTGTCATTAGTGACCGCAGCTCACACATTTGCAATCGACCATTCACTAAACTTCTTGAGAGCTATGGTGTGAAACATAAAGTCGGCACACCGTATCACCCACAAACGAGTGGGCAGGTTGAAGTGTCCAACCGAGAGGTGAAACGGATCATTGAAAAAACGGTGGATACTAACCGTAAGAATTGGTCGGTGAAGCTTGACGATGCACTTTGGGCATACCGCACTGCTTTCAAGACACCTATTGGATGTTCACCATACAGATTCGTTTTTGGCAAGTCTTGTCATTTACCTGATGAATTGGAGCACCGAGCTTATTGGGCCATTAAGTTTCTTAACTTCAACAGTACAAGTGTTGTAATTTAATCTCTTTTTGTTTTTGTTTTGTAATAAGAATCAAGTGACATCTAGTGAAACCTTTGTGTGTGGGTGTGATTTCTAGTAGATCACACAAATGTGATTTAGATAGTTTATATCTTGATACACACCTTAGAATTGCATGCGTAGGCTTAAATAAAGATAAAACTGAATCTCTGCAATTCTGTGATTTTTGTTGAACACTTAGAAGCTGCATGTTGTAAGTTAATAACCTAAAATCTGAATCTGCAAGTTTGCTTTTCTGATTTTGGTTAATTGTTCAACCTATTTCTTCATCTGGTATAAGTTTCAGTTTCTGCATATCACACTCTTTATCTTAATAAACTAAATCTGAATTAGAAACAATTCAACTAAAGATAACTTAGGTTCATATAGTTAATTGAAACTAGATCTTCCTCCTAGGTTCATTAACTGAACTAAGTTAAGTACTCCGATTAGCTGATAAACCACTCTGATTGTTTTAATCTACATTAGTCTTTTTAAGGTGGTTAATAAAATTTTAAAAAAGTCATAATACTCTATTCACCCCCCTCTAGAGTATTGTTTGTGCATTCTCGATCGAACAATTGGTATCGGAGCTTGGTCTTGACCTTGCTGATATCAGTTTTATATTCTGCATCAGAACAGGTCACCAGTTGATCAGTTTCTGTATAAGTTTGTTTAGTGACCGTAACTGTTGAGATTTTGTGATAATCGTTGTACTTGTTATATTTATGCTTTAACTTGCGAATCTGTTATAATTTGAACTTTTTGTACTAAATTATTATTGCTGCAAGTTCTGTGTGCTGAATTTGATCCATCTGGTATATCTGCAGTGTTTGTGCTGAGCTGATTGATCTTGTGTCTGCAAGAATCTGTGTCTTTGCTGATTCTGAAAATTCTGTGGCTACCTGTTGATCAGTGTTGAATCTGTGTATTATCAAGTGTTTGAGCTTAAATTTATTTTTGTATTACACTGTGATATAATTACACTTTTCTTGTGAGTTGGTAGTTTGCAGGATTACTCAAATTGCTTCGCTTGCATAGTTTTAGGTTCAGATTTCTATTAGGCCATAGCCCAAAATTTGCTGCAACTTTTTGCATAATCCTGAACTTATGATTTTTTTTAACACCCCAGATTTTCAAAGTTTAATTAAAACTTAAGTCTAACAGCTTCTAGTTTTAACTTATCGGTTGTCACACACACTTCACTTCTTCACCCCTACACAGTTTTGCACAATAATCCAAGTTTTCTGAAATTCAGTGTCATATTGATCTTGTTTGGACTCATACAACATTTGTAAATGTGCATTATGCATTGTATCACTACATTCATCTAAAACACAATTTATTTTCTTAAATATTCATTTATGGCTTCTAAATTGTATACATATGTTCCTGCAAAAGAAGAAGTGTTTGGTCAAAGACCACCTTCTTCGATGGAACAAGGTATTCTTCTTGGAAAAATAAAATGAAGACTTTTCTAGGAAGCTTAGACCTGCATGTATGGTTTATTATGGAAGATGGTCTTTGCATTTCAAATTCTTTAGCTGGAACTGAAGTTGATAAAGATGGAAATGCTTTGAAACAAGATGAGCTTATAGATTATCGAAATTCTAGAGCTATGGCCATCCTTGTTAACTCTCTTGGTCCAGTTGAAAGACGGTCTGTTTATTCATGTACAACTGCAAAAGAAGTATGGGATACATTGAAAAAGAGACATGAACAATCAGACCCATCTCATAAAATAAATGAACTCATGCATTCATATAATTCTTTCATGATGAGTCCCAATGAGTCAGTCAATGACTTGTTTTCCAGATTTACTTTAACTATGAACTCCTTGAAATCCCTTGGAAAACAGTTTTATGAAATACAGATTCTTAAAAAGTTTTTAAGAATTCTAAGTCCTGAATGGACTTCCTTTGTCTCATTCATTAAAGAAGAAAAAGATCCAAACGATTTTCAAATAGAAGAACTTATGGAATTAGCGTTTGTTCATGAGATGACTATGTTGTCTCATAAACAGTCTAATCTCGAGACTTCTAGTTCTTCAAAAGCTGTTTTAAAATGTCCTGAATCTGAGAATGTCAACGCTGAATCAAACAGTTCAGGTTATGAATCTAAATCGAATAGTTCCAATTATGAATCTGAATCAGATCACTCGGTTAGC
This sequence comes from Gentiana dahurica var. dahurica, assembly GCA_024500145.1. Taxonomy (NCBI): domain Eukaryota; kingdom Viridiplantae; phylum Streptophyta; class Magnoliopsida; order Gentianales; family Gentianaceae; genus Gentiana; species Gentiana dahurica. The sequence goes on from CM044908.1 coordinate 31,836,506, forward strand.
AGCAGTTGTGTAGATGATCCTGATGAACGAGCTTTCTATAAGCTGTTCAGATTGTTCAAACGCTCACAATACAAGAAAGAAAAATATGTTGCATCCTCCTCTTGTTTAGATGATCAATAGCCTGATTTAGCTGATGTTTCTGAGTCTTCCACTCAACTTGAATTACAACAAATCAGTCATGTTGCTGATTCTGAACCTTATACCCATCCTGAATCATAGCAAATCAGCCTTGCCGTTGAATGTATTGCTGAATCTGAGAGAATAAGTCCTGTTGTTGTTTTTCAATCTGCCTCAATATCCAAATCTCAGCAATCTAGTCCTGATTCTGAAAATATTGCTGAATCATCAATAATGCCTCAAGCAGAATCTGAATCTGATGTAATGAAAGATGATAACTCAACATTTTGCAAGGATTTAACTACAGAAAATTTTAAATTAAAATTTGAAGTTATGCCTCTTAAAAAGGAACTAAGTGATAAAGATAATTTAATTTGATCCTTAATCAAGTCATCTAGTGAGCTTGAACATAGATTTTCAACCCAAGAAGCTCGATTAAACCAAAAGGTTATTGAGTTAGAGGCGATATTGAAGCCTTAAGATATAAGAGAGATGTGTTCAAAAAGATCATTCAAGAATCTGAAAATTGCTCTAATGGGCTGAACACTTCTCCTTCATCTCCTAAGGAATCTGAAGTTCAAACTGAATTCAGTCCTGAATCTTCTAAGGAAGATAGAAAGGGCAAGAATTCAATCCCTGAAATTCAGCCCTCTTTTCCCTTCAATCCAAGACCTGTTTTTCTTTCTCATGCATCTTCATCTACACCATCACGCACCCCTGCATCACAGCCTAAGGCTGAATAATCCACTTCACATCACCACACTAGAAATCATGCTTATAGGATTCACTATGCTTTTCAATATGATAGAAGAGGTTCTAGGAACTTCACCCCTAGACACCACTTTCATCAAGCTGAAAATTCTGCACCTAAGTCTCATGATAATATGAGTCATTCATCATCATCTAGACAACATGCTCATAGGACATATCATCCATCTAGTTCACATGCTTTTAGGAATGTGCATTCATATAGACATTATGCTCCTAAGTATCATACACCCTCTTTTACACATTACCAGCAAGCTTATGCACCAAAAGCTGCCCAATATCACTTTTGGCAGCCCCCACATGACACACCTTATGCACCACAATCTGCCAAATGTCACTATTGGCAGCCCCCACATCATACACCATATCATCATCATCATGCATCTCACTTTCAGCATGCTTACCCTTCATATTTTCAGCATTTCCCACATCGTCCTTCTTTTAGATCAAATGGACATCATTAGCTTCTATGGTTCTAGTACTTTTGTTCATAGACCTAAAGTTAGGAAAGTTTGGGTACCTAAGTCTTCTCTTGGTAGTGTACATGGACCCAAAGTTCATAAAATTTGGGTGCCTAAATCTTTGTTGACTAATGTTCAAGGACCCAAAAGAATAAAAGGTACCAAGTCTTTCGTATTTCTTGTTTTACAAGACTTCAATGTGCAACATTTTGGTATCTACAATAGTCATTGTCCTAGCCTCCTATCCTTAACCTTACCCCCTTTTTCATATCATTCTTGATATCAATTACCTTCCAACTCCTTCCAATAGCCCTTTAATCCTTCCTTTTAACCCTCCTAAGGTCTTAATTGTCATGTATTTTGTGCTAATATATAAGTCTTCTATTTTTTCTTATATTTTTTGAAGCCCTTGATTAATTTTCAAACTAAGGGGGAGAGATATGTATTAAAACTTATTTGGATAAGTTAGAAATGTTTTATTAAAGGGGAGCTTATATTTAAATGAAAGCTCATTTGTAAGGGGAGCCTACCCCAAAATAAATTTTTAGAAACATATTTTGAAAATAATCAAAGGGAGAGAATTGTTGAGTATTTTGTGTTGATGTATTTCAAAATATATTTATTTTGGAATATACAACATAATTACTGTACAATTAGGTATGTCACTAAATGTATTTATGTTAAGTGACATGTTTGAAAATTATCTAAGTCACACAAAGATTAATTTTTATATTTTATATGTGACTAAAATATCTTTTGTTATTAACCCTGATCAATATTGTGTATGTCATACTAAACCTTCTCACTATACTTTATGTGACATAAATCCTTTTATAAGTATTTTACCTAAAATGTGTGTATATCACGTTACGAGATTAATTTTTATATGGTGTCAAATGATGTAGATCATGACATAATCATGTATGTGATATATCGCATTATTCAAAGTGATATATAGATTTTATATATTTATTATTTACAATTATATAATCTTTTTACGTACATACATTATATTTGGGTCTGCTTTAATATATATCTATATGTATGTATATTGTGTGAAAGGCCTGGTTCTTTGTTAATATTTTTCTCCAAGCCCAGCCTTTCTTTTTATTCTAGCTCTCAACCCTTACCCGGCCCATTGGCCCAAGCCTGCCATTCCTTCTTATATCACTAAACCTAATATCATATTTTCTTAAACCAAACCATTTTTCCAAATAACTTCTCACCTACGCCACTATCTCCTCCACCTAGGGCTGTGTTTGGGTTGGGTTGGGTCGATTTGGGTTGGGTTTTTCCATAGTATAAGTCGGGTTGGTTCAAGAAAAAACTAACCCAAACCAAACCGAACGACTATAAAACTCAATGGGTTGGTTCGGGTTGGTTTCAGGTTGGTCTGGGTTGGGTTTCTGATTTTCATCCATAAAACATGCATCGATCGTAAAACTTTTATGCCATAAAATCCACACACATGTATAAATCAAAATTCGAGTTCCATACCATATATTCATAACTATAATCGTCGAAAATGAAGTGATAGCAGCAATATGATAACTACCTCTTACTTTGGATGGAATATATATATACACACACACACACACACACACACACACACACACACATATATATATATATATATACCTATATATATATATATATATATATATATATATATATATATATATATATATATATATATATATATATATATATATATATATATATATATATATATCGAATCGGGTTGGGTTGGGTCAACCCGAATAAAAAATAAAAAACATCAAACCAACCCAAAATATTTTTGGTTGGTCAAAACCCAACCCAAAAATTTTGGGTTTCAATTGGTTTGGGTTTTCGGGTTGGTTCTGTTTGGGTTGGATTGGGTTCATCGGGTTTTCTACTCAGCCCTACCTCCACCTCCCACACGTCTCTATCTCTTCCCAATCTCCAAATTAACGGAAAGCCTTTCTCTGCTCTAGTTCCTCTTTCATCCTCTATTTGTTCAAGAAACCAAAAAGTTCTTTCATCTCCTTCCTCCAAATAGCTATCTAGATAATCGGTTCCATGAAAAAGCTTTCAATCCCTGTACTCTGAAACATTAATCTCTGAAAAGCTTCTAACTCTGCAATTGTGGTATCACATGGCTCATCGGTGCGGTCTGTTAAAGCTATTGCTGCGTTTTGAGGCCGTTAGTGCTTAGAAGGCAGGGTTATGGTGAAAAGCATCGATCTTTGATGCTGAAAATGTAATATCCCGATTTTTTAAAAAGGGCAATTCAGTCTTTTAGCAAAAATCAGAATATTATGTTATTTAATTAAGGGAATTAAAGAAAAAGGAAAAGGATTAATTTGGATTTAATTAATATGGAATAATAAGATTTAATTGGGATTATAAAAGGAAAACTAATCCTAAATTTATCCTAGTTGTTGTTTTACGTAAAAAGAGAAATAATCTGCAGAAGGAGGCGCAAGTTTTGGAGAAAAAAGAGAGAAGAGGCTTTCGAATTTCGAAGCTAATCCGTTGCTCTTTTCAACAGACATCTCAAGAGAGAAAGGATCACCGCGAGACGAGGATCGTTTTGATATCAACAATTCTTAAATCCGTTAACGTAAGTTTTTCCCTTATCGTTCTTATTATTAGGGTTTATTCATCATCGTGTTAGGCTGCGTTTTTCTGAGTTGAAACATCGTAGTGATCGTCCTTGGATTGATCGTTTATAGTTTTGGAGTTAAAGGTTTAACCTTTTTCAAGGCTTTGGTAGCGTGGATCGTAGTAGCTCGCAAATTAAGGTAACGTGGTGTTCTTATCATATGACTAAGATGTCGTAAGGTTCTAGAGCAATTTGTATGTTATTTGCACTATTTTTAGTCTGTTTATGTTGGAGTTTGGGCGGAATTGGGTTGGAAATCGCGTGTACGCAGTTGCAGATTTTCTGGGAAAAATCCCAGGCAGACGGGCGTCTGAGGTAGTGGCAGCTCAGACGAGCGTTTGGGGTATTACGGACGGGCGTTTGAGGGATTAGTTTAGATACAGGATGTGGCTGAATTTCACGGGCGGGCGTCTGGGGGTTGGTGGACGCACGTTCGAGTCAGACGGGCGTTCACTGGGGGTCAGACGGGCATCTGGCCTACTTATTCTGTTTTTCACTGTTTTTCGTGTCAGCTTGGTTTCAGGCTTCATAATCATGTTCTTACTATTTAACCTTATGTGACAGAGCCTTGAATTAGCTTTTGATGCGTTTAGTTTCGGCACCATATGAATTCCCTAAAAAGATGAAGTGTGGGACCGTCGAAAGCTTTGGATTTGCCTTGTGCTTCGATAAGCTAGGGTTTATCGATGTCTGTGTAAGTGCTAGGTTTTGTTAGAGTCTAGTGGTCTTAAGGAGAGGGAGTATACAGATAGGTGAGCCTTTTATGCGAATCAACTTAGGTGGCTAGTTAAACATCTAATCAAACGTATGTGTTAGATTAATAATATTAAACATCATGTAATGCTTGGTAAGGCATAGTACAATATCACGATGTGTTCTCTGACCAGACAAAGTAGACTGTACCCACGCCGGTCAATCAATTGGCTAGATAAAGTGTCTGGTACATTCTGCCGGTTATCACACTATCGGGACTCAGATATTCCCGGGGCTACTAGAGCGTGTCTCTAAGTAGGTTGCACCCAGTTGTCCTAGTACATCCTATTACTAGGCGTAGTGCCCTTGTTATTCATGATGTAACAAACTTGAGCTAAGCTAGATAACTTTGGAACCTCATGTTATGCTATGAACATAATATGATAGTTAGCTAGGACTAATAACGGAATGAATTAATAAAAGACGGCGTTGTTTTTACTTCTTTATGAGACCGACGTTGCATGATCTTCTACGCGTTACGAAGTACTTATGTACTTACCCTGTTACTTTTTGTTTGTCTTTCTCTTTCCCCAAAGAAGATGAACAGGTTACTAATGCTGATGAGTTCTTTGATGAGGACGTGTGAGATGGAGCTCTTGAAGACTTAGTTCTCTTAGTTTTGATTCTTTCAATAATGTTGTTGACTTAGTTTCAAACAATGTTGTCTTTCTTTTGGATTAGTTCCGTTTACGTTCTTTTGGATTTAACGTTGGATGTTTAGTATTCTTTAATGGATTTAGTTTTACAGCATTGAAAACCGTGCGTTCGATCTTTTGTTTTCCCGAGTCGTTTTATCTTCCGCGTTGTTTTAAGTTCTGATGTATGACGTAAGGCTTACATATATTATTGAATTTATTTGATAATATTTGTGCAAGCGCTCTTTCTGGATAAGGACTCGGTGTCCAGGAATGGGGCGTTACAGAAAACGACTATCTAAGACCGATGATGTCAAAGCTGAGGTCAATGATGTTCTATCAACATCAACCAAGCATCAAATCTGCCAATTTGCAATTTCAGGAAAGTTATCTTCGCCTTTTTCATTTTAGTTCTTTGTCTAGCTCTAAAAAATCTCCAATCTGAGTAAATCAACTCAAATGGGTGCTAAAATTTTGACCTTTACTATTTCTTGATGAAACTTTACTTAATGTGAGATGAGTTTGTGATTTACTAAAACACACCTTACTGCATGTTCAATTAACTCGAAAGTCTTGACCTTAATGTCGACTCAGATCTATAATCTTGAAGCTAGTTGTTTATCTGTGCTAATCTAGTCTCATTTCGTTTAAAGATCAAATCTTTTGTGAGTTTGTGTGATAATATGTTCAATCTATAAATGTATGTTTTACATCTGTGCTAAATCCAGCCTACATGCTTATAATTTGTTTCAGCTAAATGTTTAATAAAATTGGTTTTAAATTTCTCCAAAATTTTGACAGGCATGCTTGCTTCAGTACTTGACTCGAAATATATATACTCTATATAATACATGAGCTTGTATATTATTAAAAGCCTTTGGCTTTGGTTATGCTTTGTGACTACATGTATTTGTGATATATAAATAGAAAAGTCAAAGTCTCTTTCTAATATGGGCTTTCTAATATTAAATATATATGTATGTTTGAAACTGAATGCACGTCTACATATATTTACAATATATACGTCTATCTATTGTTTTAATAATATACATTTTGAGCATATGTGCTTTATTATATATATTTCTACATATATATAAGTGTGCAATACTTGCTGTGATGAATTTATTATATGGAATTAATTTGAAATAATTCACAGAGTTATTTTGGGTCATTGAAAAGTGTGTCTATCTTGGGTATCGTGATATTTGCTTTAATAAAAAAACTTTAAGACCCATTATCTCTCTCTTTGTGTGTACGTTACTTCCTTATGGGTATATATGCTAGACATATTTAATTCAAAACATGAGTTACACTCACTATGTTAGAGCATCGGCAATGGCCGATGTATTTTTTAGGTGAAGTTTGTAAAATTCTGACATAAATTTATTATTTTTTTAATATATGACATTTGTGTTGCACTATGGTCATTATTTTCACAGTGAAAGAATGTGGGCACAACAAAAAGGAAATAATTTTTTATTAGCATCTAAGTGAATTTTGCAAAATTAAATTATGAAAGAGAAATAACATGGATTAAAATATTCCTAGGACTCTGTGTTTGGGGGGATGGTGGGAGTGGTTAGACCCCCCCCCCCCCTCCACTTCCACGGTTTCTTCTCCAAAAGGGCTTCATGTGGGCTATAGTGGCTTCAAATGTCTTATTTGCTGTACCACTTCTTTCTCTCATGGTGATAAATTAGGCTATTGCGATTGCTCTTATATACATATTTTAGTTTGCCTACGTGTCCTTGTTATAATACTAGTGATATAATATATTTGTTTTATTCAACCAAAATTGTAAAGTACATTAAAGCTGAGTATTTTGACCAATGTGCCTGCCTTGGTATATGTGTGCTTTTGTCCACCAAAAAAAATTAAATAAATAAAAATTTCTTGACCATTATGGATACTCTTGTACAACTGTTCTTCTTTTATTTACATCCACAGAATTGATGTTTCTTGTGAAGAGTGTAGGTAAATTCTCTCTCATGGTACAACATTAGAGCCATTTGGACTTCAAAGATGTATTGCGCAGGAGCCAATAAAGTGGGACAGCTGGATAGCTGATTACAAAGCAAATAAAGCCGTTGAAAAGCGAAAGCTGACTGCACCAAGCCAAGTTGTGTACTAGACACTCTTATTGTCTAGCACTATATATACTACTCAACCCACATCAAAGAGACGTAGAACAGCCTCTCCAGTCAGCTCCTGCACTAAATCTCAGCTTCATTTTCTTATACACTTGTAATCTGAATAACAGCTTTGTTTTCTTGAGTGTTAAACGAAAAGTGAGGTGTAAGTAGAGTGGGAAGAGTATAGGTCAAATCTCTACCTTTTGTTAGTGAGTCTTAGTTGCAGTTTGAGAGTGTTCTCCACTAGTAATTGAGGAGCAATAACAAGGGCACAGCTTAGCCAAGCTGTGGTTCAGCAGTCCGGGTTCGTCTTGCTGAGATACGGGTTCACGAAGCTGAATCCGGGTTACGAATTCACAAAGCTGAATTCATGTTCAAGAATGCGGGCAGTGATTCTTGGTAAGTACTGCTTTGGTAAGTGTAACTCCTTTGTTGAGTGTCACTCTTTTGTTGAGTGTGTTTGAAGAAATCTGTTGAGTGTTCTTGCTAAGGATTTAGGACATCTTAGTGTTAGTCGGAGTATGTGGTTCGCTTAAGACTAACACTAATTTGGTTATCCGGTTAGTGACACTTCAACAATACAAATGTTGTAATTTTATCTCTTTTTGTTTTTGTTTTGTAATAAGACTCAAGTGACATCTAGTGAAACCTTTGTGTGTGGGTGTGATCTTTAGTACATCACACAAATGTGCTTTAGATAGTTTATATCTTGATACACACCTTAGAATTGCATGCTTAGGCTTAAATAAAGATAAAACCGAATCTCTGTGATTCTATGATTTTTGGTGAACACTTAGAAGCTGCATGTTGTAAGTTAATAACCTAAAATTTGAATCTGCAAGTTTGCTTTTCTGATTTTGGTTAAGTGTTCAACCTATTTCTTCATCTGGTATAAGTTTCAGTTTACGCATATCACAGTCTTTATCTTAATAAACTGAATCAAAATTAGAAACAATTCAACTGAAGTTAACTTAGGTTCATATAGTTAATTGAAACTAGATCTTCCGCCTAGGTTTGTTAAGCGAACTAAGTTAAGTACTCCGATTAGCTAATAAACCACTCTGATTGTTTTAATCAATAAGTCTTTTTAAAGGGGTTAAAGAATTTTTAAAAAGGTCATAATACTCTATTCACCCCCCCTCTAGAGTATTGTTTGCGCGTTCTCAATCCAACATGATTTTGTTTGCTTCTTTTATCTTCTTTTATTATTCTTTTTTTGGATCCTGACTAACTATTTCCTTGTTTTTCTTTTGCCGTGAGTGATTTGGCTGCACTGCTAACTACTGCTGGAGACGAGACTAAAGAAAATCAGCCTGAAGAAATTGTTGACTCTGAGGCGACCCCTTGTTGAGATTCTCCTGATGCTTCTCTCCGAGCTGCAGGCTTCATCTTAGAGGCCTTTACCTCATAGCTGGTGGCAATCAGCCGGATGATGTCATAACTCACTCTTCCCCTCATCCATCCTTGGGGACAACACAATTCTCATTGACTTAGATGATTCCACTCCAAAGGGTAGCCGCTAGCGAACTGAAGTGGCTGAGGTCAGAGGTAGATCAAGGAAAAGGGGGCAATTTGATGCCCTTCCTGACGTTGCTCAAGATCCCTCTACTCAGGAGGAGGAAGTTGCTGCTGTTGATTAGGACATGATCTCGGAGATGTCTGATCACCATTTAGCTGATGCTGGCTTCAAGTCCATTAACTATGTAAGTCTTGTTTTTTCTTTTGTGCTTAGTTCTCTAGATCGGTAGAGTTTCTCATACTTGATAACTTACCTGTGCAGGGGTCCCTTGTTGGCCAAGTTGTGTTTAAGAGGCTTGCTGCCTCTTATGCCTTGGCTATGAAGTCAGAGAAAAAGATTGCCGATCTAGGAAAGACGGCCTCCGAGCTTCAGCAGAAACTCAATGACGTGACAGCTCCGAAAATAAAGAGATTGAAGCCCTCCAGGAAAAGCTTAAATCCCAGGAGGCTGACCTGCAAACTCTGGGAGCAAATTATAATGCAAACCTTCAAGCTGCTAAAGATAAATTCATGGAGGAAAGATCCGAGCTGGACGCACCATTGGGAAGCTCCGTGATGAGAAGAATGCCTTGGTGGTTCAAGTCGAGGCTGCCTTTGCTTAGGCTGTTAGTAGTTTCAAGGCTTCGGCTGAGCTCTCCCGGGCCTTGAACATTTTGCTGGCTCCTGCTGTGAGCTATAGCTATTCCCTAGGAGTCGGTGAGGCTAGGGCACAATTTTTTAACCTCAACATCAAAGACCTTCCCCATAAAACGCTATATGTTCCTGGCATGGGTAAGGCTTACGAGGCTCGTCTGAAGGAGTTTAGGGAAAGGGTAGACATTGTGTCTAAGTACGCCCCCTGCCGCACTGCTACTCCCCTTCTTAAACCTTCTGTGGCTGCTCCTTCTGCTCTACCTATTCCTGCCAAAATGCCTCAGGGAAATGCAACTGTGGAGAATCTTATTCCTACTATAGAGCCCGGCTATAACTCGACCCCCGAAGCATCTTGAGCTTTTTTGTGTTGTATTTTTGTTTTTCTCATTTGAAAAAACTTGTCTTGTAAACCTGTACAAGAATTATTTATAATATATGTGGTATTTAAGTTTTTCTTACCTCAGCCTTTCAATACCTTATTTCAGCACTTCCTTTTTGCGCTTTATTACGTGGTGGAGTATCTTCCCCCCTGTATACCATGTAAAACCCTTAGTTTTTTGATGGTATACTTGGTCATTTAATGCATTTTTACTTTGGCATTGATCTACAACTTAGTCTGAGTCTGACCTACAAAACTCAAACATGCATCTGTCCTGCAGGCTTAAAGAGTTTGTGTTTTGCCAACTGTTCGAGTCTGACCCGCAGAGCTCAATTCGATGTTTGTCCTGCAGACTTAGTAAGTTTGTTTTTTGCAAACTTATTGAGTCTGACTGCAGAGTTGAATTCGATGTTTGTCATGTAGACTTAGTAAGTTTGGCTTTTGTAAACATATTGAGTATGACCTACAAAACTCCCAAACTCGTGGTCTATCCCGCTGACTTAGGATTTTGATCTTATGCGAATTGTTTGAGTTTGACCTGCAAACTCATTGTTTGATGGCTTGTCCTGTAGACTTAGAGAGTTTGACCTGCAAACTAACAGTTCAATAATGAAATAAGGAAATAATGCAAGATTATATAATATTGAAACATACTCGATAATCATAAGAGTACAACTTATTTGAAGATAAATTGCATGAAAAAATTTCTATGTCTGGAACCTGTCCAAGACATAAAACTTGCGGAGAGTATTCGCATGCTAGCATCGAGGAATGATCCTGCCACTTGAATCTGCTAGTTGGTATACACCTTTGATTTGCACTTTCACAACTTTATAAGGACCTTCATTGTTCGGGTCAACCTTACCTTGAGGTCCCTCTCTACTGACTCCATTCATTCTCAACGCTAGATCTCCTTCTTTAAAGTATGAGTGTTTCACTCTTGAGTTGTAATACTAAGAATTCTTTGTTTGTACCTTGCCATTCTGATGAAAGTAACATCTGGAGCTTCTTCCGAATCATCCTTAGCATGTCTGAGCTCTACCTCTTGATCTGCTCTTAGTATAGCTCGGACCGAGGTGAGGGGAGTCCGATCTCAGTAGGGATGACTGATTCACTTCCATATACTACAGAGAAAGGAGTTTCTCCTATTGTAGCATTTCATGTAGTCCTGTACGTCCATAATATATTAGGCAAGTGTTCAACCCAACTTGACCCATCTTTTTCAAGTCATTTTTAAGGCCAATCTTGATCTGTCTGTTGGTTTGTTCAACCTGCCCATTGGCTTGTGGATGGCCCATAGAGGTAAAATGTTGGGTGATCCCTAGTTCGGAACACCATGCTTGAACTGTTCTATCTTCGAACTGAGTTCTATTATCTGAGATTAGTGCTTTCGGAATGCCATACCTGCACACAATGTTTTTCCACAAAAATTTCTGAATAGCCTTGGCCGTTATCGTAGTTAAGGGTTCAACCTCTACCCACTTAGTGAAATAATCAACCACCATATAACCCACTTAGTTATCGAAGTTAAGGGTTCAGCTTCTACCCATTGGCCATTATCCGGTCTTGGGATAATTACACAACCGCCATATAGTGCGACACTTAATAAAGTAAGTGGCCGGTGTAATGTACACATTCTCTAATACACGTCCATGTACAGTCCATGTGTCTCTACACTTCGATAGACGAGATCTATCTCTATCTTCATAAGATAGAAGACATCTAATACATGCTAGTCTAACCGTGCTATTAATGTCCTATTTAATAGTAATGCGACTAGAGACATTTAAGTATAAAACCTTTTAAAATGAGTCAAAATCAGGTGTGTTCAACATTTTCAAAACTGAATCAAACCGATGCAAACGAACCGTTGAGATGGTTTTCAAAAGTATGAAAACCGAACCAAACCGACTTGAATCGGTTTGGTTTTGGTTTTAAAAACTAAGACCGAAAAACTGAGCCGAACCGAACCAACAACTAACATAGTTAAAATATGTATAGAGAGAGAGATATAGGTATAATAATTTATATGGCAGTTCAACGCGAGGATTCAACTTATGAACTATGTTGCTACGATGGCTAAAATATGTTGAAATTCACTTAATTTTGACACATTTTCGATGACTTAATTTTTCTATCGTTCGTTTGCTGGTTATTATTTATTTTGATATCAATATTATAGCATTTTGTCGCTAGTAATTACATACATTATTCAACGGGGTGTTATCCTTTTGAAATTAGTGAGACTTATTACTTATTTAATAGCAAGTAATGACATAATGAGAAAATAACTTTAGTAATTTGTCTATCTTGAGGGTAATTATGTGTTATTAGATCAAGTTAGTTACTATGTTTAATTTGCGGTAGTCTTTGTTGTGTAAACCGACTAACCAAACCGAACCAAACAGATTAATTGAAAAACCGAATCGAACCAAACCGTCTATGATATGATTGTTTTGGGTTTCATATTTTTCAAACCGAAATATTTGGTTTAGTTTTGAAAATACTTAAAACCGCACCGTGAACACCCCTAGTCGAAATCTCATCAACAATAATCACTATTGGTCTGTAGTACATGTTTATATGAATAAAAGTTATGTTGTGGTTCTGTGTTATTGTTCATAAATTCATGTTCATTTGTTTATGCAATTACTCCGTGTTAAATTATCAAAATTATCAAACCAATACATAAATCTCCAACAAACTTAAGAAATGATTCGTTCCTGTTTTGGTAATCTGAACATGTTTACGCAAATTGTTTATGTGCAAACCTTCCTATAAATTTATTTTACTTGTTATGTGCATTTGCAAACATGTTGAAATTGGCATTGGTATTAATTCTAGAAATCTTTGGGAAAATCAGAATGTTTTATGTTAAACTGCAACATATGTGCCTTGTATATGTTCTAGAAAAAAAAATTATAACAGCATGTTTCATGTATTAATGTGATTCTGAATGTACTTGCATATAGTTTACTTGTAAGAACAATTTGAAATTTGGTTGAACAATGTTTGTGCATTAAACAATATAACGAGTAAATCATTACATTTTTGCCCCATTGATTATAGTGAGTCTATATCACAATCAATTGGTATTACATGGGAAAGATACACTTTTAGTCCCATATGTTTATTTGTTTTCTTATAGGACATACATAGGGGTATTTATCGTAATTATCGCAACGTAAATGAACACATATAGGTGTAATTATCATAGAATATTATATCATAATTAAATGTGAAAATGGGTGTTGTACGCATAGTTATCAGACCCGGCCCGGTCATTGACCGGATAAGACACCGGGTCACCGGGTCGATGGTTCAACCGGCGGGTCAGTGGTTTAACCGTTGGGCCACATCATATACTTAAAAATATAATTGAATATTCAAAACAAAAAGATAAAATAAAATATGACGATCATAATTATTTTCAAAATACTCCAATAAACACAATTACAAGTTAGACAACATAAAATGCTCAAATGATTATCTGTTGTGCAAGTTAAAACGCAAATAATTAGCCTTTTTCCGTAGGTAACTATTGTGCCTACATTCCTAAAAAAACACACAATCCATAATGAAAACAAGCTCATTCTCTTCATTTCAAGTTTTCAACCGTAAAAAAAAGTTCAAATACCCCTAAATACCAATAATTATTTCCTAAAAAATAAAAAAGAATACATACTGCTGCTCGATTTTTTTTTTTGTGAGAGATCCGCTCGATGTTCTTTTTTTTGTTGACAAAATCTGCTCGATGTTTTGAGATTTATACTATTCAGAACTGAAACTTTTTTTAGAACCGGCTGAGGGTGAATGAAATCCGGATGGAAAAAAAACTAGGTTGATGGAAAAGCAACCGGGTCACGGGTTGACAGGTCCGATCTCCGGGTTGTCCGGTTCGATCGTCGGGTTGGACCGGTCAGAACGGTTCACTTCCTTGACCCGGCCCGGGTTTGGGACCGGGTCCCCGGGTTGACCGGTTCGACCGCCGGGCCGGGCCGGGTCTGATATTATGGTTGTTCATGTGTCACTCGTTGTGATACAACCGTTCTACCGCAATATTTCTTTTCAATCATACAGTAAATATCTATAAGGGCACAACACTAAATCTATCGATCATTGCCCGTAAGGACACCCCACTACATGTCTATTATTGAATATTGGTGTGGTGTCCCAGATAGATTTAGCGTGGTGCCTTTAAAATACCCCTCAAAATTTACTATGTTCTTTATTTAATCTTGATTATTAATTTGTAAACATTCCAATATTTGCTTATCATCACACTTTATAAGGGAACAAGAGCCGGCAACGTGCGATGCACGTTTTTGCCCTCGTTTTTGCGGTTTTTGTGTGCGTAAATTATACAGGTAAGTTCTGAGGCTTTTGTTAGAGGTGTGTAAGTGTAATTATATAAACAACGTAAGTGTTTTTGCAGTTGGTATTACATAGGCGAGATGAATTTACATTCTAGGACAAAATAGTTCTGAAGGTGCCCACTGGTGTTGTAGGTTACTGGGTGCATATTCTCTAAATAACGGAAGAACTGTAGATGGACAAAAGCATGACATTCTATCAAATTTAGTTATCAAAGTAAAAGCCCGGTTATAAACCTAAAAAGAAATAAAACAAGACGAAAGAAATTAGAGCAGAGGTTTATTTGATTCGAGAAATTAGGCACACCTTGGCTTTCAGGGCTAAACGTGCCATTAGGGAAGCAGCGGCATTTCGAGCATTGTTTTCTTCAATAAAACTGATGGTGGAGTTGATGGTAAACAAGAGCAAGATACCGACAAAACCATAAATATCTGAACCTTTACCCTGTAAAAACAATAGTTTTCCATGTTAAAGCAATTTTGTTTTTTGTTTTTTATTTGTAAACACAATCAACCGATTGGGGCAAATTGAGAGAGCTTGAAACAACAAATTTGGAAAACTGAGGCCGCTGTTGCAACGACAGGCCGTCTCGTGCTTATGTTTTATGTTTTTGTATCTTGGGGTTTTAAGCCTCGGGACCATATAAATTCGATTATAGACCATATAATTGACTTTCAAAATCAACAACTAAAACTACGAAATCACACAAAGCAAGAAAACACCGAAACACATACTTCAGAGGCTGCAGCAAATGGGGTTTCAGAAGCATTGGTAGCTAATTTATATCATAGCCATTTTCTGCAGAAGCATATAGTTCAAATGATATCATCTTATAGCATTTTCAATCGTAAGTTCTTAAAACTTCTTTAGCATAGAGCATCATACACAGCTTATTAGATCTTCCACACCATAATCAATTACATCACTGTGAAAAGCTTTCAACTTTAAGACACCAAAAATCTATAAACCCCAAAAACTGAGAATTTAGAATTTTACCATAAAAAAGGCAAAAAGATAAGAATTTCCGGAAAAAAAAGGTCACATTTCGATTCAATACCCCATCAAATATAAATTCAAAAACTAATATTATACCGCTTTGAGAAACAGCGTAGATCTGACCCTTAATTTTTAGAATCAGACCCATCATACAACTTTAATTCCTCTTCAATTACCTCTCCAAGCTGAACATGACATGCAATGATTTTGCACACCACCGGATGATGAACACTCATACAATTTCACAATAATCCAAACCAAATACAATATATGAAGCTATTGTGGACAACCTTACATTTAATCACACCCTACATACGAAGCTATTGTGGACCAAACAAGGAATGCAATTTCACAATCGGGCAAATCAACCTGAATAGATAATAAATACCCACCTTGAACAAGAACATAAGAAACATAAATGAAAATATACTCAGCTATAACCCAATAGACGGAGAATTACAACCGGATGGGAAATTGAGAGGCTCAACAACCTAATAAATCAACAAACCAAAAGAATTTACGTTACCCAAAACGTAATAAAAGCAAAATCATAGTTGATTCCCTTAGCTGAGTGAAACAAGTCTTAGATTAAAACGCCTTGTCGCCTCTCTCTCCCGCCTCGTCCTCCGAAAAACACACAATTGACAGGAACTCAAGTCGCAGAGACTTTATGAATCATAGTAGTGAATCAGTTTCACAGATATGCATCAGCCAACATCGAAGCAGTAAAGAATTCAATTTGAAGATCCACAAACACCAATTGACACCAAATTGGAAAAGAATAGCACCGCACAAAACACGAGCACAACAGACACGGAGAAAACAAAGCACACCACCAATTAACAGTAAGAAGAGGGAGAATTTACCAGTGGATAGACCATAGAAAGTCGTCAGAATGTCTTCCGGCAATAGCTTTGGCGATTACAGGTGTTAGAATTATGAAATAGTCGGAGTAGTGGAAATGGAAGGAGCGAAGCCCATACCAGTCAGACATGGGGCCTATATATACTATCTGAAGATCCAGTCGGTACATACGCTTAGTGGAGCCTCCACTACAGCTAACACCTATGTGCTGAGGCGGTGGTGGGTTACTCCACTGAGAAGTAGATGGCGAATTGAGAATAGCTCCACGTTGAAGGCCATGGAATTGCAAGAGACGACTCGTTTTGCTCGCAGGGTTTTCTTTAAAAAAAAAAGAAATAAAAAACAGCATAAGAGGACAAAATTGTCGTACCAAGATGCAAATTTAATAAGGGGACTAGTGGGGGAATCGTGCTCCGCACGATGTGGCCCTCGGTTGTTATGCTATAAGCTTGGAATATTAGCCATCAAAATTAAAAAGCATACATGCATACTCAAAGGCGAACCGTACGATGACTGTTTGCCCTCATTTTTTTATAAACCGGTTATAGTTTTTATGTCTGCAATAAATTCACTTTAGCAAAAAAAAAATAAAAACACGAACCTACTTCAATGCTTAGAAAAGCATCTAAATGATAGTGAAGATCGAAATTCACCTTCGTGTACAAAAAGAAAAGACGAGCAGAGTTTCAGAGAAACAATAAAAACTACATAACAACAAAATTAAAAATTTCCAAACTCGAAATAGAGAATCGAATGCTCCAAATCAAAACCCTAGTGATAAACACGTTGATGTGATAACACCGTACCAAATCTTATGACGTCGTTTTACCTAACCCTATTAAAAAAAACCGGTTTCATACGACGTCGTTTTCCTAAAGCCGGAAAAAAGAAAAAAAAAACCACAAGAAGACAAAAAAGACGACGAAGATGCAACTTTAATTTAATACTAGTTTGGCGAACCGTGCTCCGCACGGTAGGCCCTGTTTTAGTCGAAATGTAAATGGATATTAGTTACACTGCTTATTATTTGATGTGTTTACGTTAGGTTTTTTATTTATTTATGCTATACAGTGGAGGATAGAGTTGTTGTCTGTTTGGCAGCCCTTATAATTTAGTTATAATGTACATTGGCAAAATATTTATATAAGTTATTACAAATATTTGCAGTTAGATTTCTGCATTGGTTCGCTGACTATTCATCAACAAAAACTCAGTGTACCTTAATCAGGTTTGCTGAGGTTACAGTAGACCCCAAAAATATATGGGCCTATGTACTAATCCTTTTAGGATGGTTATATATATATATATATATATATAGATATTAGCCTACCATTAGGAAGTATGAAAATGGGGCAGGGTTAGTTTACATATTGCCTTTAGAAGGCATGATAGTTTTCTGCGTTTCAAAATAATTGTTTGGCAAAACATTCTTAAGGATATCGTCTCCTCCATCTACCACCAAGTTTACCTCCTATTCTGATTGTGGATTCTTTGTGGCTGTATTTTTTTCAAGAAATTCCAGCTTGACTTTCTTCATTTGGGTTGTTTGTGTGTCTTCACATAGTTGCTTGTCATTCCTACGGCTGTGAGGTTCGTGTGTTTGTTGTGGTGCTGCTCTCACTCTGCTGGCCTCTTCTTTATCTGTAATGGACCGAGATGTACAGCATATTATTCTAAGTGACTGTATTATGATAATGACTAATGATATGATTGTGCTATTGCTTACCTGGAGTGCCTCCATAATCCTTTGTGCTTTCTTTTTTCTCAGATGTTGTTTCTGGATTCATGTCTGCCTGTATCCATTCTTGTACTGTGTATCTTGTTTTCTTGTCAGTGAATTTTTTTTTGGTTGCTCTGATTTCAAGTATCAGTTTTTGTGCCCTGAGTGCTTTGTTTGTCCTAGCCAGTAGGGTTTTCATACCCTTAAGTGTATTTTTAATGTAAATAATTAGCATGAATAATTTTGTTTAAAGTTTGCATTAGGTGGGGTTATAAGTCTTTACCTCTGCGTTTACTTTTTGTAGTTGATCTCCTGTCTGTTCCAAAAGCTTTTCTGTAGGCTTGTCAAAGAGTGTTGCTGGTATAGTAGCTGTTGCATCCTCAAGTTCGACCATAAGCTTGCATCTGTTGTTGTCATGGTTTGTAAGCTAGCTTGCATCTAGCGATTTGGTTAGTCGAAAACAGTATAAGTATGGGCAGTATGAGGGGTACCTTGAGGTTGCAATATGTTCAGTGTTACATGTGTTGCATTGGAACTGCTCATTTGCATGTGCTTCTGTTGTCTGACTGCATTTTGGGCACGTGGAGTACTGAACTTTTTGTAGTAAGTCTGGAATGGACATCGAGCCCTTAATGTGGACATTCTGATATTGAAAGAGATAGGCATTAGTTTGCATTAATATAAAGATGTATACGTACTCTTACTTTGTTTACGAGAAGTAAATATTGTGTACCTTTGTGTCTGGCTGAATGACACATATGTCGGTTATCTGGATAGTTTTGGTGTTGTCCCTTCTCGCCTCCGGATAGCTGTAGGTAATCTGTGGGTTAATTCCTCTAATTGCTTCTGGGTTGGCCACAACCCTACACGTAGTAAAAATAGTTGCCTATTGTCTTCTTTTTTGTTTATACTGAATATTAGACCGAGGGATGTAGGTATGCTTACCAGCTACGTAGTTCATTAACTTGCGGAATATCTGGATCTAGTGTCACATAAGAGAATGGAACAGTTGATAGAGAACCACCTTTATAAGATACAAAGATTAAATATGTTTGTTCATGAATATATGGCTTTAATATCTTAGCAATAATGTAAAATGGATAACTAACCTGAGAACGGGGTGGCTGTAAGTCCTCTGCAAACTATGATGGGCATGCTTTCTCTGTGCTCATAGATTTGTGTTCCTTGGTTGTGAAGAAATTCTCCCCACATTGTCAGCATTAACGGTTTTAACCTAGTTGTGAAATGTATGATAGCAAATTTTAGTCTTATTGTGGCTTGTATCCTGTTGTTTTTAAAGAGATGAATTTTTTATTAAACTTACTCTCGGTCTATGATAGTAAATTCTTGAAGCTGAACAGCCCTTGATTTTACCTCACGTTCTTTAGGTGGTTTGATCTCCACAACCACAGCAATTATATCTGTTAGATGTAAATTATTGTGTGAGGCTATGTATTTGCAACGTGGCAGAATATCTAAATAGGACATAGTGCATTAAATTTATTTGTAAATCACATACCAATCATGGTTTTGGTTCCTGCGAGTGCTCTAACGTCTGCTAATGGTATTGTTTCTATAGGAGGGTACAGAATGCCTTCCTCTGTTTCTGGCATTGGGCGTATGTAGGTTGATGGCGTGAATACCCATTGTAACGTCATACCAAGAGATGTATGTAGGAAGGCTGGTTTGATGGGCTGAAATTTAGCTCCACCTATGATGTACATTGAAAATGGCTGAAGAGTTTGTTTCGGAACGTCAATGGTGTGGTCCCACATAATGCCTTCAATCTTATTGCCCTGTTACGTAAGCAGTACGTCGTGAGATTAACAAGAATGTAAAAACAGCATGATAAGGTGTAAGAATAATATTGGATTTGAGCGTACTTGATTATCTTGAAGCAGTACTTTCTGGGTTCGACGTCCACCTTCACTTGTGTAGCCATTTGTTTTGTCTAGCACTAAGACTTTTACCCTCTAGTCGGTAGTTGAGGGAGTAATTTCTCTAATCGACAGGTATTTTATTCCTTGCATCATGACCTAGAAAAGAGCTGTTTGAATAGCTATAAATATTAATAATAAGTATATGTCATTTACAATATGTGAAGTATATGTGTTATTTTTGGTTGTTATTTATAGGAGAAGAGTTTTGATAATTTTGGGCCTTTTCAATTATTTCATGAAAAACGATATTTTGTGTTATGTTTCTTTGTGAAGTATCCAAAAAAGTTGGAGGTGCTATTAGTACTTTTAACGCATCAAAGCTTCTTACTCTTGAGAATGCTACGTATAGTTGGCCATGGGAAAAAACTGGCTCCCGTAAATATATCCCGACACGATCTAATGTTTGTCCTTGAGCTTTGTTAATAGTCATAGCATAACAAAGTCGTATTGGAAATTAATATCAATTAAAAGGAATACCGAATCTATCATTGTTGGATGATTCTAAAGGTATTTTATGTAGTATGGTCGTTTGCCCGGCATAAGGGCCTGTTGCAATTTGGACAACGATTGTGTGTGTATTTAGTTCTTTGCAAATTAGCTTAGTGCCATTGCATAATCCTTCAACATGGCTGATGTTTCTTAACAGTATTACTGGTGAATTAACTTTAAGTAGGAGTTTGTGTGGGGGTAGACTGCTAGGATTTTGTGAATTTAGGAAGTCCTCATAATCTCCTTGATGTTGTGGATCGATAGTTACATCAGTACTTATGTATGATGTTATTTCTCCATTCATATCTTCAAGCATAGCGTTGTTTATGTCGTCAATGCAGTCGTTTGTAGGTGCTAGTAATGCCCTGTTCATTACTGTCTGATGATTAGTAGTGAATGCACGCATGTCTGGGTAAACAAAATTGATGAGTTGTTGTAGCGATGTTTGTTCATCAACAAAAGGAATAAGTATGTTTGCAGGTAATATGATGTTCCCGTTTTCGTCTTGATGTTTTGCTCCGTTTCCTATCCGCAGTAGATACTGAGAAAACAAAGGGTCGATTATTGATCTTATATTTTCGGTCAGTTGTATTTTGGTAAGGTAAGGCCAAAGTGGAGAGTTAAATAAGCTTGCATCTAATTGTTCTTGTCTAGTTGATCCGGTAACTACTGGTAGAACTTGGCGGAAATCTCCTCCAAAAACTATAGTCTTATTCCCAAAAGGTAAATCTACTTCACTTATCTCTTTAAGCATTTCAGAAAACGCTTCAACGGCCTCTCTATGTGCCATTGGGGCCTCATCCCAAATAATTAGTTTGGCTTCCTTTATAAGTTTCGATGTTCCAGATTGTTTGCTTACGTTGGCAATTTTCTTATTTTCATCATGGAAAGGTAATTTAAAGCGTGAGTGTGTAGTTCGACCTCCGGGTAGTGCACATGCAGCTACGCCAGAGGTTGCTGTTGCTAGCACAATTTGTCCCTCAGACCTAAGGGCAGCCATAAGCACTTTATAAAGGTAAGTTTTACCAGTTCCTCCTGGACCATCAATAAAGAATGCACATGGTTCATTTGCTAAAGCTTTTTCTAAAATTATGTCGTAGGCATAGCGTTGTTCTTTATTAAGATTGTCGCGACTATGAATGTCGGTTTCACTTACTGGGATGTTTTTCTCATATGATACGTCTTTGGTTAGTTTGAAGTACTTGGATACATAATCAGCTTGAGGGCCAAGATGGAAATCTTCTAATTTCCTACCCATGTCATCCAAGAAGGTTGATATATCTTATAGAGATTTGAAACATAATTGAGTTGTGCATCATGGTTATTGGCTGGTTTCTTTGGTAATCCTCACACAAAGGATTTTGGTACTTTTCCCAAAGAAGTCTTGGATTAGATGGTGAGCACAAGGCAAGAATAGAGGCAAAAAGATGGCGTAGTTGTCTAGGCATCTGATACAGTTCAGCTTCTTCCAGGCAATTATCTAAATCATAATCTGTGGCAAGCAAATTTAGAGCCAAAGCTGCCTCTCTAAAGGTGGTGTGTAGGTATGCTTGAACTGTCAGCAGATCGTCATATGATTTTGGGGCTCTTACGTGATTTAACAACAAGCGAAGGTAATAACTCTCACCTTCTACTGGCCTGGCTGATACAATGCGTCCTATAACTTTTCCTTTCTTTCGTTCTGTCCATAGGCGTTTTCCGGAATCCCAAACAAATTGTTTAGGGAAATCTTTGTATAGAAGCTGTAAGGAAATCGCTTTTTGGTTGGTATTGTTCATATAAAAGAATTGTGTCAGCATGGTCTTCGATAAAAAGGTGTTAGATACTACAGTATTGAGGTCTTAGTTAGGTGAGAAGGATACATAGTAGTTATCGGGTAAGTGCAACTGCAATGCTATCACTGCAGGGTGCATTTCAAATAGGTCAAACGAGTAAAGACGCCAGGCAACCTCGGGTGGGCCAACCCAACGTCCTCGTTGATAATCCTCAATTTCATTGTCAGACTTGTTTAATGTCAAACGAAATGCAATTTTGTCTGGCCCTTTGTAGATGTATTTATAAATGTATTTTACTAATTTAATAGTGGAACATATTTCAATGTTAATATGATAGTCATATTTCTCTAGTAAGTACGGGTTGTAAGGTACCACCCAACGGTTGTCAATCGTGCACTTTCGGACTATAGCGGTTAACCCATTGTCACGGCGTCTGTAGTGGGGATAACTATCAGAACCATGAGTAGTAAATTCTTGAAAGTCTTTTGGATACTTATTTTTGCACTTGTTATCTTGCATGCATGGACTCTTTGGGTTGGAGGGACCACATGGACCATGAATCATATGCTTCAGAACAAGTGAGTGTAAATGTGGATTTAAGACAGGATCAGGTAACTCTGCACCTATAAATCGGTCATAAGCTTCGGAGTTCAAAGGTTTGGATTCTTTTGTCATTATCTGGAGGTGGTGTGCATGAGGCAAACCTCGTTTTTGGAATTCAATGGAGTAGACAGAAGCATTTGGTATTCCAAATATTCTGTCTTTTAAAAGATCTTTTTTTAGTAGTTCGAGTTTCGACTTAAACACTCGTGTTAGCAAGTCTGGTCGATTTTGTGGTAGTTCACCGGGGAGTAAATGTGCAGTTATTTCTGTCCATGCAGGATTACAAGTCATCGTTAGGAAGAAATCAGGTTTTCCAAACTGTTGTACTAATGCCATTGCATCCATGTACCTTTTTTTCATATCCCTTGGACCACCCATAAAAGAAGGAGGAAGAATGAACTTTTGACCTACATTAGAACTATCTACGTTACCAGAGGCAATGCTATCAATTATACCTTGTAAGCACTCAGTTCGTATTTCTTTTTGTTGTTTGTAAAGGTATTCTAGACGAGAACTTTCCACTTTAACACACATGTCTACAATGTATTGTTGAAATAGTCTCCCTGTGTTCAGCAACATTGATTCATCGTTTGCACGCATCTGCAACTTGTAACAGTAATATTGTCGACACGAGACAGTATTACGTTTTCTTGCAGCCTGCTGGAAAGCTGGGAAAGGGAAACGAGGAAACCTTTTAGTAAGAAATTAGTTATGACCTTAAAGAACGTAGAAATAGCTATACGTTACCTTCTTGTTCTTCAAAGATTAGTTGCTCATGATTCGATATATTTCTATGCACAAGTGGCAGTGACATGTGGCATGCGCGTTTTTGCCTACGTACATTTGGCGGTAGTTTTTCGATCCCACAGTGCCACCCAATTTGTCCTCCAGGAAAGAGTAAAGGGTACTGCAATGGATCATAACAACCATAGTTGTGGGAAATTCTGTGCGGAGCTTTGTTTTTGGCGTATATTTGGATGTGGCATTGGGGGTTGAAAGTGTTTTCATTTTCGGGACATATTTTGCCGAAACATCACTACTTGTTGGCTTATTGTATATGCGCTGATCAAGTTTGGGATTATTTATGAGGTAGATTTGATAGGCTTCAGGAGGTTGCATGTCCTTAAGTTGACGCAGGAAGAGGGCATAGGGATTCTCAGCGAGAATACGTATTAACCTTTTCATAATGTCCTGTGAAAAACGATCTGAAATCTTCAAATGCTCTTCAACCTCACTCTGTGGATCGTAAAGATAGAGCTGAAGACCAGTTGGTGGATCATTGGCAGGATCTAACGAGTTAATGAAATGGTGTATTTTCCCTTGAACCTTGAATGTATATATGCCTTCAGTTTTCTTAAGTAAGTCTTTGTCTTTTCGGGCTGAGAAAGTAGTAAAGGCTAAATTGTTATTATAGGTTCGAACATACTTTCTAAAGGCAATAGATTCAGGATCGGTGGAAGTAAATAGTTGAGCCAGAGAAGAAGGCATTTTAGGCAGTGCAAGGCTAATTTCACCTTCACAACAGCAGAAAGAATGGGGCTCATGAAAGAAACGTATTGCTAAACAATATGCACAGTTCGGTACCCTGGGTAACGTTGGTATGGTTGTGTCAGGCTGGCAGGACCTGTCTTGGCTAGCTAAATGTTTAGCACGCATTTGACGCCTACATATTTTGGAAGGGTAGAAGCTATGGTTTACATGAGCTGCATAAGATACTTTGCTACGATTAGGCATAATTACGATGTTACTTGTATTATTTTGCTCTTGAACATGATCTAGCGAACTCATTATAGGGTGCATTACAGGGACTTCCCTAGAAGAGTTATACTCTAGGTTAGATGACGATGATTGTACAGAAATTTCAGATGGACCAGCCTCAGAATTCAAAGTACAATCATTCGTAGTTTTTTTTTCCGCATAATATAGGCGTCGTCGTTTAAGAAGGGCTTCTTTTTTACCCTCATCCATAACAGCATAAGTTTGCCACCTTTTCTCGTTATTAGTCTTACGTTTGTCACTGTCCATCGAAAGGGAAATAGGACGAGAAAATGTGAGGAAATATAGGGTTTGAGAGGGAGTTAATTTTATTTAGGTACTGGTACCTAACAACCTAAGTACGGAATCTATTACACCTCTAACTAAGTTAACTACAGGCAAAACTACCAATGGCAACATGTAAAAGTATAAGAGCAAACAAAGCAGTAAACATCAAGGTCTAAAAAAGACAATAAATTGTGTTCCTTTTTGCTCCTATTTTATTATATAAAAGTGTTGACGTGTGCTAGGAAATTGGGATTTTCTGTAGATCCCGCAACTACGGGGTTTGCAATAGAACCCCTAACTATTGGGGTTTGCAGTAGTACCCCTAACTACAATAACCTGAGGTAAAATCCTTCTTTCTTAGGCAGGGGAAAAAAGGCGAGACCTCGGCCAGGGAAAAACTGTAAAAAAGACGAGCTGCATAAATGTGGTTGTAATGGGAAAAAAAATACATGTACAGTAAATACTCGTAACGAAAACAAAGCATCAGGATCAAAGTTCCTATGGTATGTTGTAGTACGTGTTACATTACCGCCACACTATAAAGCAACATGTAGTATTGCTAGTTTCATACAATCACAACACGTACACCTTATATGTGCTTCTAAAATGAAAAATAAATATTGTAACCCAAAAAAACGTGCAACACAGCACGTAAAGAAATAATTATGCAGTGTAAATTTACCTTCAAGTGCAAAGACCGAAAGCAATATTCCTTCGTACCGACAAAGGCAGTAGTTGACCGACCTGTCATGCCATAAAAAATGGAATATTTAGTCAGACGTTTTAGGCAGTAGTAAAAGAGGTACATTGGAATGCAGAAGAATGGTACATATAGTCAATTGCATTGAATAGGCTTGAAAGTAAATAAGTGCAGTAAATAGTGAACACGGGCCAATGTGCATAGTAATCTGGGAAATAATTATCTTGTGTGTGTAAAGAAGCAAGGGACACTGGAATACGCGAAGGTAAGGGAAAAAAACTGACAGCTAAATTAAAAAGGTAGTATTAAAGAAGGCACGTCCGAATCTAAACAAATCCTCAACAAATTAAGTAGTATTGATTAGTGTTTCGACCATACAAATATGGTAAACATCAAGTAAACATTAATGTATATAGGAGTAAAAAAAAGTCAAAGAAGCTTATAAAGCTGTCCTAAAAAACTAAAACAGATAATCTGGCAGTCAAATGGCTGTTAAATACACTGGTAACCTGCCTGCAACATGAAGCAATGAGACAATCACATTGGAATTTGAAGGAAATTTGTATAAAGTTAAAAGAAGTTATTGACCTTCATCCCAAAAAAGTAAATACCAAGTAGTAAATGATGCACACAGGTAATTAATTGCATTCAATAACCTTGGAACTACACTAATATAATAAATATTAGGCATTGAACAAGGTACACAGCTACCCAAATAAGCCATACAAGCTGGCAAACCCTCCTAAAAATTGTAAACACATTATCTGCCAGTCAAGGACATCTTAAATACTACTGACATGCTTTAAATAATATGGTGAGTAGTAAATGGTGTACAAAGGAATCCTAACAGCTAATATGATAATACAAAAATGTGCATAAAAAACAGATAACATTATGTGGAGCCTGTAGGACTTTTGAAGACTGTGAAGGGCACGCTTTTCAAGGACAGTCACAGCTATAAAAGAGATACAAACATGGAAGGTACCTAAAGAAGTAAATCAGAGAAAAGCCCTATAAAATAAGCTAGGAATAACCATCCCCTAATCAAATATGGCCTTCCAAAATGCATTTCCCCCACCGGTATATGAGAATGAAGAAAGGAATTATCAAGCCTACGCTCCGCCAATTCCTGTGAAGCTTAATGATGATCTGATCACAAACGAAGATATCGTTAAGCTAGGCGCTTATCCAGACAATATAACCCTAAGCCTAGGTAAGGAGCGCGACAGATCAGGAAAATAGTTATACGAGGTCACGCAGGAAATGGGCCGAAACCTACACGAGACAAAGGAGCAGCTGAAGCAGGAGAAAGTCTACAGGGAAGAACAATTTAGGCTGGCACAGATGTGGGAGGGTAGGTACCATGCACTTCAGGCAACACAAGCACAGAATGCAGCCAACAACAATTTGCAGGAGGATACAGACTCAAAATTCTATGTTACTACCAAACGGAGATGTTCCAGAAAACTAAGGAGTTAAAGGGTAACAACCAAACAGAGGCATTCTGGAGCATTAAGAAGTTAAAAATTGAAGAACCAAAGAGGTGTTTTGTCTACTTTGCTGAATTTCATTTCTAGGAGTAATCATTGTGTGCCATTGTGTGCTTGCTAGTTATATTTCTCTATTTCCAAATGTCTTATTTTTCTATTTCCAAATATGTTTCCAGCATAAACGCATCGAAGTTAACTACCCTGTTTAATATTTTCTAAGTGGAATCTGTATTTAGTTATTTCCAAATCTGTTTGTAATGTCATTCATCTCAAAAGAGTAGTCTTTTTAATCTTCTTACTTGAGCAATCAATACAATGATAACAGATATAAATACTGTTATTCATAACCCTCAAGATCCTTTATACTGTATGCCAAAAGTATCAAATTAATGCATGCACCTACCATATCTCAAATAACAAAACCAACTACACCACAGAGATAAAAGCAAACACTCAGCATTTAAGAAAAAAATTCCGTTTTTAAACCAAACAATTTAAGATATGGCTCAATATTTTTTACTGCCCAAAAACATCTGCAAACCAATGCATGCATACTCAGCACATCTCAAATTACCAAACAGACATACAACATAAACGAAGAAACACTGAAGGTAAGAAATTCCCAAACACCAAACACCATATACATTCAAGGTAAAAACTGTAAAAACCAACCATCAAAACGTCATCTTTTGCACAACAATTGAAATCCAGAACAATTGTAGGAGGAAAGAAGAGAATTGAAACTGAGAAGAGTTTTAGAAGAAAAGCGGAAACGAAAGCCCAAAAATGTAAAAAACAGCAATAAAAAAGCTAATCTTTCGCAGCCCAATTGAAAACCAGAATAATTGCGGAAGGAAAACAGCTAATTGACATTCGGAAGAGATTCAAAACCCAAATATAAACGAAAGCCCCTTACCTGCCGGATTTTGAAACGCCGGAGGAAATAACACCAACAACAGCTTCCACAGAAGGAGGAGAACCGCGACAGAAATAGGAAATGGAGAGCAAACACAAGCACTTCTCTTGAACGTCCATTATTATACAATGGAAATATATGAGTGGAGGAGATGAGTGGAAGAGAGGAATCACGAGAGGCGGAAAATGGCGGTGGTGGATTCAACAAAACAACGTGGAAGAAGAAGCTCAGATGCCACGCATAGAGGTGCATACCATTGCTCCGTACGACGTCGTTTTCAATCTGCAGTAAGAGAAAAAAAAAAAGAAAAAAAAAAAAAGGGAAAAAGCAAAACGACAAAAACGGTAGTAATGCTATGCAGATTTAAATGGTACTACTATATAAGATATATATATATAAGGTGATAAGTAACTTGCTCATACATAATATAAAAAAAAACCCACATTAATTAAGGCTGGGAAAGTTACACGGGAATGCAGAGTCCTAACCCACATTTATTGTGTACACACACACACAAAAAATTAAAAGAAACCAATACATTTGCTCTCGATCTCTCTCCACAAAGACCATAAAGAAACCCCTTTCTTAACAGTAGCATATGCATTTAAAGAGCCTGCAATTTCCGCCATCTAAGCCTTCATCAGTGCAGGTGTTAAAACAACGCTTGTCGGTCCACAAACATATCCCTTTGTACGAGCCGCTTGGTTTATAATTCGTGCAGAATTCGGCTTCTGCCACCATCGGTCCTTCAGGAGGAAAATATAAATATATAAATATACAAGCGACTGAGTGAGTAGATATATATATATTACCTTATCTCAAAATATAAATCATCCTATAAGTTTTCACATAGATTATGAAAGTGGTTGAATGTTATAAATTTAAAAGTTAATATCTAAAATGCCCATTGACCATCATTAATGCAATATTTGTTACGTAATGGAAAGTGGATAGATTGGTAATAAATTGGGAGCAGTGACGGACCCAGAAAAAATTCTCAGTGGGGGCACCGGAACAAATTTAAAAGGCGAGTGGGGGCATCAACGGTGTTTTTACATTTTTTACCTTCAAATATCGTCGATTTTCGGATCTTAGAGGGAGCACTGGCCCCACCCATTACACATTGGGTCCGTCCCCGATTGGGAGTGAGATAGAGAAAAGGGTAAAAATGTTGCATTGAAAATATAGAATGACTTATATTTTGGAACATATTAAAAACGTAGGATGACTTCTATTTTGAGACGGTAGTGTGTGTGCGTATATATATATATATATATATATTATTCATTGTGTATTAGTATGCGTTAAGAGCAATGCTTAAATGTTTAATACGGAGTATTTTAATTATTTGTCACCTCAGCACCTTAAGCTTCATTCATGATGCAATCAAGGCCTAGATATGACAACAAGAACTAAGGTCTTCACTATTGTTAAACTTAGAAACATTTATTTTTCAGAAAATGACAATTTTGGTCTTTCACATTTTCAGATTTTTTTTATGAACTAATATCTATGTTTTATTGTTAGGATAAACACATCTATATGTATGCATTTTCGTTACGATAAACGCTAAAAGTAATATTGTTACAATATTAAACTTCCCTATATATCTGTTCCTTTCTTTGATAAACATCCTTATGCATGTTTGTTTGTTACGATAAACACAATGTTAGTTGTCTTATAAAATATATTATTGAGGGGGAGGGTAGGTTGAGGGGGTAGGGGGCAACAGTGGCACATTGGCTATTTTAGTTTTTGCATTTTAGCCAAAAATTTTATTTGCTTTGAATAAATTTTTTGATATATATTTGCTTTCTCCATCCAATTTTCCATCCAAACTAACGAAAAAGAGAAGGTTGGACTAGCATTGAAATTTTTTAACAAACTATGGTGTAAAAACGCCAAACCGAAAGATAAATGGCAGGTCGACACAACCTTCACTAATACATACATAAGAGTGTTTTGCGATATTCAATCCCTAGCAACATAATATAATCCCCCTCCCCTTCTTCTGCTACCCTCCTCCCCCTTTCCCCCACTCCCCGCCCACCCAAAAAAAACACAAGATTATGATAAACTCAATCGCAATACTAATATTGCTTTAATTAAAGTCGAAATTAATGGTACTCTTTTTGGCGAAAATTGATCGAATTATACTCCACTCAAATTCAAAAAAGACCCTTATCCCCTGCCTTAAAGTTGGCCGGGAACGCACAACTTACGCCATCCAACCCGCCCAAAGTTGGTCACCCTAGGCTTCTGTCCCATATTCCCGCCCTAAGTTGGGCGTTTCTGCCCAACCATTTAAAAAAAATAAACACACGTAAAAGCCGTATGATTTCGATCATTCTCGTTTAATATGACCAACTTGTAGTGTATAGGTCATTACACTTCCATGGTGAGAACGATGATTTTATTGTTAACTCCACACATATGGTTGAAGAAGCAATAGAAGAATATGACGTACAATACCACAATATACAGAGAGAAGAAAAACAATGCAAATTGTATTATAAAACCGGTTTAGAAAACCAATGGGAGAAAAATAACTTATATATTAAATACATACCATGAGCGAAGAAGCCAAAGAAAATGAGAAAGAGGAAAAACCCATTGCTGAACATATTCCCATTGATGAAGCTCTTCATTGTAGATCTCTCTTCACACCAACACTTAATACAAATTGAGTTCTTGAGTTTTTTTATTTACAACGTTTCATAACAAGGTCAATTTATAGGGAAATCTTTGTTTTTTGTTTTTTGTATTTTTTCTTCATGTGAATTAGTAAACTTTACTCCATAGAATCTTTGAGACCTTTTCTTCAAAAAAAAAAAAAATAATAATAATAATTCTTTGAGACCTGTAAGTACTTTGTCTGCCTCTGGCTTAGCTTTTTTCAATAATATTTTTATTAAGATGACAAAGGACGTGGCAAACAAGTTGTTTTTTCATTTTATTTAAACTTGTAATTTATTTATTGATAAAGAGAAATTACAAGTTTTTCCATCCATGGCCCCCTCACTCCGATGATGTGATCAATGTGCAATCATGCCCCCTTAAAACCCTAGTCCGAAAAATCCGGTGTGGGAAAAATCGGATGCTAGGAAAAGGGTATGGGCCTTGACACATTGGCACAAACAGAAAAATCAGGAAATATAATGTGATGCGTCTAAGTTCTGCCTATACATTTTTTTATTGAATGACAAGAAAGAAAGCTTATGCACTATGGTTTTCAATAGGATAATTGTCAAGAGAGTTGCTCCAAAGCCACAGATCCATCCTCTGCAAATCAGGTACGGCTGCAAACTCTTTGCTCCATACTATAATACAATGCATTCTCAGAGGCATGTATCCTCCCACCCATTCAAAAAACCTGCTACAGCTTGCTAGGGTGCTGAACTTTTTCCTGCCATAAATGATGACAAAACCAAGTAACCTGCTCATACAAAGGAGAGAAATCACACAAAACTGGATGAGTGAAACATTAAGACAACCAGGTTTGCACCCTTCAGGAAGGAGAGAAATCACACAAAACTGGATGAGTGAAACATTAAGACAACCAGGTTTGCACCCTTCAGGAAGGGGCTGAAGGGTGTGTCCAAGTGTGTTTGCCATTTGATTAGTGCCTTCCATCAGTGATATCTAATATGAGGTAGCTGAGGTTGATCTCCAAGGAGTATGAGGCCAAGATCTCTATCTACTTCCCCCTATGTATGGTGCTAGATTGCTGTGTTATTCTAGCTTTTTTTGCTAGGTTGTCAGCTGCCATATTCCCTTCTCTGTATATATGCACAATCTGGTAGTGATGCTAATGGAGCATAATAGTTATCTGTGTAATCTCAGCAGCAAGTTTCCATGAGGCCTGAGTAGAACCATGCATCATATCAACAAGCAATTTTGAGTCCCATTCAATCACAACCTGTTGCAGTTGTAATTCAATGCAGTGTTGTATGCCAGCTTTTAGTGCCCGCAGTTCAGCTTCAAAATTAGTTTCATTCCCATATGCTTCCGAACCAGCAAGGACAAGATTGTCATGTTCATTTCTAATAATAAAACCCCAACCAGCTAGTCCTGGATTGTGGATTGAGGATCCATCAGTGTTAAGCTTATCAGAAGAATGTGCAGGTGCTTGACATTTGACAGCAATAGCAGTTTTCTTTGGCCTTTGATCATGTTGTTTAAGAAGTCCAGAGCTGACCAGAATGTTATCATCATTATGTTTCTGTGTTAGCTTCATTTTTTGGCAAGTATACTGCAAATCTGCTATTATGCTATTTATGGCTTGATTAGTTCCCAGGTCCCTTTCATATATTGCATTGCACCAACTTTTCCAAAGTCCCCAGAAGATGAGGAAAGGCAGGATACAAATAAATTTTCCCAAGGCACCTTTTTTAGGTGTATTCCACCAAGCATTTTGTACATCCTGCATAGAAACAACAGTAGGAGAAAAACAAATAGCCTTTTGAAAGAAGCCCTAGACTGCTTGTGCTCTAGTGCAAACCCAGAAAGCATGATTTAGAGTGTCCTCCTGACAGAGAAAAGGGCACTTAAAGGGACCATAGAATCCCATTCTGATGAGTTGATTAGAAAAAGGTAAAAGACCATTGTAAAGCTTCCAGTGAAAAACATAAATTTTTAATGGGACATATGGCTTCCATACTTCTCTCAGATCATACAGAGATGCTCTTTTAGCTCTAAGGACTTCATAAGCTGGGGATACATATAACAATCCAGAGCTGATTGGTGTCCATACCCATTTGCCTATAGGCTCCGTCAAGTAGAGCATGTGTTGTTCTATACTTTCCATACACCGAGCTTATAAAGAGGGTAGGAACCTGCCATTACCTTTTTAGCCCAAAGCCATTGTTGCTAATGAATCTTCCACCATAGTTTACAAGCTAAAGCTGCCTGAAAAGTTCTGATGCTTCTGACACCAAGGTCATTCTCAGTAGTAGGATAACATATGATGTCCCAGCTTTTTCAGTGTCTTCTCTTATGTTGCTCACTGTCATGCCACTTACAATTTGCCATTATATGCTCCAATTTGTGTACTGTTGCAATGGGAAGTTTGATTGCAGACATGATTTATAGGGACAGAAGAGAGAACATGCCTGATCAGAACTAGCCTCCCTCTAGGAGATAAGCATTTTGTATACCATTTAGTGAGTTTTGCATCAAATTTGTCAACTATGGATTGAAAGTAAGAAGATTTTGCTCTTCCATAGAAAACAGGACATCCAAGATAAATAAAGGGGAAGTTGGCTTGTTGCATACTAGTGATGGCCTGGACTCCATGTATGGTGCTTTGAGGAACTTTTCTAGACATAATGAAAGAGCTTTTGCTTTTATTAAAATATGCACTAAGATCATAACTACAAGACTACAACCCCTTTTGTCGACAATTATTTCTGAGGAACAGTCAGCTTTCTTGCAAGGGAAAGATATTGCATACAATGTTCTTTTAGTTCAAGAACTAGCTCAGTTCATCCATAAAAAAGCAAGAGGCCATAATATTATTTTCACATTGGACATGATGAAAGCCTTTGACATAGTATATTGGTATTTTCTTAGCAGGTTACTTTGAAAATATGGTTTTAATGAGATCTTTATACGTATGGTTATGAATAATTTGATGGGAAGCCATTTCTCTATTCTCCTAAATGGTTCACCAGTTGGCTTCTTCCAATCTTCAAGAGGTATCAAACAAGGAGACCCACTCTCCCCTTACTTGTTCATTATCATGACTGAGGCTATATCTAGGGGACTAAAACAGATCATGACACTGGAATTGACACTTATGCTACTCCCACTGACTTTGCACCTGTTACTCACTCTCTTTATGTTGACGACCTCATCATTTTTGCTAGAGCTGCTAGGACAACTATGACCAAGCTGGCAAACTTCCTGGATGTTTATGAGAAGGCTTCTGGGTAGAAAGTCGTTAAAGAAAGCACTGAGAGATATGGGCCTGTAGTCCGCAAAAGTAGTAGGAATAGCTTTTTTAGCAATGAGTGTGATAAGAGTGGAGCCAACTGACTTGGGTAAGCTAGTGCTTGAGAAGTAATCTTGTACAACATTAAAGACATAATGTTGTAAGATGTCCCAACAATTTCTATAAAACGCTCCAGTGAAGCCATCAGAACCAGGGGCACTTGAGGGATCCAATTCAAAAACAGCTCTCTTAACTTCTTCCATGGTTATAGGTTTTGTCAATTAATGTTATCATCCTCAGTGATTAAGGTAGGAATAAAGTCAAGCAGGTACTAAACAACATTTTCATCAGTTTGGTCTTCCTGACTAAGTAATCCAGAGAAGAAGTGAATAGCCTCATCAGAAACGGTATTTGGATCAGTACACCAATCCCCATTGGTATTTTGAATTCGAGAATCTGCATCTTGCTGATCTTGTCTTTGACAAAAGCATGGAAAAAGCTAGTGTTCCTGTCACCTTCAATAAACCACTTGTACTTAGACTTTTGTCTCCAAAATTCTTCATGTTGGGCCAAAGCAAGGAAATACTCAGCATTTACCTGAGAAAACTTTTCTCTATTTTCAAGAGTAGGCTGTTGGTCATAAACAAGCTCTTGTTGAAGAACCATAACCTCTTGCATCTAAACCTTTTGATGAATATCCCCAAAAAAATTCTTATTCCAAACGTTCAAGGACTGCTTCAAAATATTTAGCTTATTCATAAAGCTAGCCATGGATGAAGCTACAGCATGTTCTGCCCATTCCTGCTGTACCATGGTATGAAAATCCTTATGAAAAGTCAACATATAATGAAATCTGAAGATAGAGGGGCCTCTTTTGCCTACATCCGGATCAAAACAGAGAGGCTTGTGATCTAAGCCAGCTCTACCCAGGACCTTGACTAGGCCATGACCAAAAACATCTACCCATTTCTCATTTATCAATACTCTATCCAATCTTTTCTGGATATAAGTAGAGTTTCTCCAACCTGCCCAAGTAAAAGGAGGACCAGAAGTGGTAGGTTCTTGTAGAGAACAAGAGGTAATCATGTGATTAAAATCCCCAATTGAACCTGCATCTGGTTGGGCCACCCCAGAGTATTCTTCAAGGGACCTTATGACATTGAAGTCTCCCCCAATTAAGCAAGGTATCTAAGTATCTATCAGGTGGATTAAATCATCCCAAAAGGCAATCCTGGCAGCTCTGGTGTATTTTCCATAAACACAAGTATTTTGAAATATAAAAGACCCTAAGAATTTTATATGAATAGCTTGCTCATTGGAACAAATAATTTCGAATATTTCTTTCCAAGACCATGTTGTTTGCTTATTGGAGCTAGAGCATCTTCCTGGAGCATAGGCTCAGAAATAGCAACATAAGAGAAACTATAATTTTTTATTAATTTTTTCAACCTACGGAGAGAGCTTTTCGAACCAAGCCCTCTAATGTTCCAAAAAAGGCACTTCATCATTGTTGGATTTTGGAGCGAAAAGCTAAAGACAAGGACCTTATGTTAGGAGGTGATGGATTTTTCTTTCTCCTTCTACTAGTGACATATATGAAGTCCGGTGTGTCAATTGGGGGAGTCTCTGCCAGATCCACTGCTTTTCCATTTCTGGCCAATTGAACCTCCATCTGATGAATCCTATCGTCTAAGCACTTTTTTACATTTTGTAAATCAAGAAGCTCTGCATTCCCTGTAAATCCAGTAGTACTAGGAATATCCTGATCTAATGCAGATCCACCCTCCATTTTTTTCTTTTGCCTACCTAGATTTTTTCAGATGTGACATTAGACTCATATCCATAGAGAACATTGGACATTTTAGGGGCGTCAAAATATTCTCATTGGCAGTGGTACTTTTTGGTTGGGGTGAAGGTTGCTCAGGAATGAGATCTATTGGAATTTCTTTGTACTCATTCACAGTCATACCTTGTGTTGGATTGAAGGGTGCTCAGGAATGGCATCTATGGATGTATCCTTTTTCTTCTCCTACCAAATTTGTGTGATCTTTTGGTCCCGTTGATTCATCCATATTCCTTGATTAGGCTCAGAAGTCCTTTGTTGTTCCTTCAATTCTGGATGTTTCAGCAGACAATAATCTTCTTCGTGGGCTACATGCCTACAGTATTTGCAATACTGAGGTTGCTCGGTTTCAACATAGATTTCCTGCCAAAAACCTTCAGAGTTCCCTTACTGAAGCCAAATCCGAGCTGGTATTGGTTTAAGAAGGTCAACCTCAACCTACACTCTAGCTACGGAAGGCCGTTTAAGACTCTTTGTAGTAACATCAGCATGAAGTAAAGTACCAAAAACGCTCACGACTATCTCCAGAATCTCCTTATCGTGAAGATGTGCAAGCAATTTAGGAAAAATAATGCAAGCAGGAATGATTGATGACTCTATATCAACATGAAAATCGGGGGTCCATTTCAAAATACGCATCGGCTTGCTAGTGACATACCATTGCGGTTTGGAATATAATCGTATATAGTCATGTTCCCCCTTAAAATTGATTAAAACATGCTCGTGGTCTAGAAGTCCAACCGTATAATCAGAACTGAAATTTTGAACAACCAAAAACTTATGAATTGCTTCCATCGGAGGACGACCTTGAGAGAATTTTCCAACCAGGGCATAGCGAAAAGGAGAAACTAGATATTCTACCACTGGGGAGGGAAAACGCAGAGCCAATTCTCCTTTGTATGTTGATAGCTCCAAATCGAGTGTTGCCGGAGCCGGCGTCTTTGCAGGGTTGAGGGCTTGGGCGTAAGTTTTAGTAGAAACCATTGGGTTAACTATCGGGGTTGATGTTGGCGCAGCCATTGATGCGATTTACAATTATCGGAGGAGTTACGCCCCTCCGGCCATGGGCCGCAGTTAACGTGAGCCGTAATACAGTGGCCGGAATCTTAGAGTAAGAAGATCTTACACCTTTGTATACTCTTTTGTTCTAATTTAATGATCATTCAAGTTGATTTTGCTTTTCAGTTATTCTATTTTTACTTCTGATTTTGTTTTTAGAATTTAGTCTTCAAATCATGTTGAAATTCATCATGATATCAATGAATTGATCTTAAGTATTCCACTTTTTATTTCCTATTTGATCTAGTTCATGATCATCTTGCATGGAAATTATGGCTGCAATCAACCATAATCAACAAATCCATGTTCCTGCAGATTTGGTTCTTCATCCGAATAAAAATCCAGCTTTAATCTTGATGTAACCATTGCTTGATGAGGACAATTACCAAAGTTGGAGGTCTCTATGTTGAAAACATTCTTCTCAAAGAATAAAGTTGGACTTGTACATGGTTCACCCTTTATTGCTTATTGATGCACACTCTTCTACATGGCGCTAGAGCAACATTATGGTAAAAGCATGGTTAGTGAATTCTGATTCAAAATCCATTGCTCGCAGTATTCTTCATTATACTTAAGCTAAAGATTTCTAGGATGATATTGAAGAGACAGATGGGGTGGTGATACTTAATCCTTGTATGATATAATAGAAGTAATCCAAAACACTAAACATGGTATTTCACTTTTTCTTTTTTATTTGAACTAATCCATATCAAACTGGTTATTTTGACTCCTTCACTTGGTTGTGGTTGTGGAAAACTCTGGTATAAGGAATATAATTAAAGACAATATGTAATTAGATTCTTGAAGGGATTGAATGAAATCTTTTCTGCAAAACAATCACAGGTTTTTATGTTGGTTCATTTGCAATCAATTAAGGTAGTTTTCTCTATGGTTTTTAAGAATGTAATGGAGACTTAAACTATGCATGTTGAGTCTGTTGGTCAGCTAAGTAGTATGCTGAGTTGATTTTGTGACGAAACCTATTTTTGGTCAGCCAAGCAAAGGTGGTGCTGCCAAGTCTGGTGTTCAACTGAATGTGTCAGTAGGATGATCAACTGCTGAATCTGTTGGTGCTGAGCTTGCTGATAATGAGCATTTCTTAGGGAACACGTCTGTATGGGTTTTCCTATTCGTTTTAGGTTACTTTTGGGTATTTTAGTCGTTCTCTGGTTTGAAAGTTAAGTCACTTAGGTTTGATTCCCTAGACCTATAAATACCATTGTAATTGTAACATATCTATGTATGTACTTGTCTGTCTCTTGCTCAGCTTCTTTCTTATATATTGTTATTAATTTGACAAATGACATGGAAATAACCAGGGTTGGAGTAATTCCTATCACATCTCCCAATTAAATAAAAATCATCTTTCCTTCTATTAAAACATAGACGAGAAACTTGCATTCTAAGAGAGAAAAAACAGAAGCAATGCAAACATTAAGTATGGGGGAAATCGATAAAACATAGAAACAAAGATAACACGGTGATTTAACGTGGTTTCCGGCGTTGTGCCGACTACTCCACAAATAGAAAATGAGATATTTTACTATGCATAAAGTTACAAGGATTTTTCACACATACCGCATTGATAACAACATTGGTATTTATAAGCGCAATTCCCAAAACACTAGCCGGCATAAAATCTTGGTCAGAACTGTAATAAATACCCCACGTGTGGAATCCAGCTCCAACTATTATTCACTAGATGAACTCAGCTCCAGTTGACCTCTCAGACTTGTAATCAATTGCTCAGATGTAGAACTATATTGTATTCAGCAAAACTTTGCAGACCAAAATGGCTGCTGTCTTCAGAAGAAACCGAATTGCACTTCACCAAACTGACTTTCACAGAACTGAATACACGTACTAAACTGATCATCATTCTCAGCTCAGTTTTACAGATTATTTCCACCGGTTTATTCATCAGTTTAGATATCAAGTCACTTAACTTACAAATCTCCACCTTGACCTGAACTCTCATTCACAGTCAATCAGATTTCATAATCAGATGTGTACCAGATGCATTCGTCAATTCCAGGATGTACTTGTACCGGACTTCTCCACAGAATCCACTCAACTAATTTGCCCTCGGTTGAGTATCCAGATTTTAGTTTATAAGCTTTGAATATTCAGCAAGTCCAGACACAACTGAAACTTGCTCTACTGAACTGGTTTAGTGAACATATCAGCAAGATTATCCTTGGTGCTGATCTTTTTCACTACAACCCTCTTCTCATTTCTCAAAAAATGACACCTCGCATCAATATGCCTGGTTCTTTCATGATGAACCTGATTTTTAGCTAGACAAATTGCACTTAGACTGTCACAATAAATCTCAGATGGACTTTGATGTAGCCTCAAATTACTGACTAGTCCCTTCAACCAGATAGCCTCCTTAGCTGCTTCAGAAATAGCCATGTATTCAGCCTCAGTAGTTGATAAATCCACTATGTCCTGAAGAGTTGCTTTCCATCTGACAATTGAATTCCCTAATGTGAAAACATAACCAGTCATCGATTTTCTGATGTCCACATCACCTGCATAATCCGCATCATAGTACCGTGTGATCAGTTCTTGAGTATCACCTCCATAAATGAGACCAACATCAGTTGTACCCCTAAGTTACCTGGATATTCTTTTCACAGCTTTCCAATGTTCTTTTTCAGGTTGAAGCATAAACCTGCTGACAACACTGACTGCCTAAGCCAGATAAGGCCTAGTGCACAACATGACATACATCAGACTGCCAACTGCACTAGCGTATGAAACTCTTGACATGTACTCATTCTCTTCTACTGACTTTGAAGTAAAAATTGACAAATGAACATTTGATGCCATAGGAGTATCTATTGGCTTTGCAGCAGAAATGCCAAACTTTGTTAAAATCTTCTGTATATAGCTCTGGTGAGATAAAAACAATTTCTTCTTACTTCTAACTCTCCAGATCTCCATCCTCAAAATTTTCTTGGCTACACTTAATTCCTTCATTTTAAAATCAGCACTGACAAGGTGTTTCAGATTTTGAATATCAGACTTCTTCTTTGTAGCTATCAGCATTTCATCCACATATAAAACAAGATATATGTATGATCCATCTTTCAGTTGACTGTTGTAAACACAACAATCATAAGGACTTCTGCTGTAACCCAACTGGATCAGGTAACTGTCAAACCTTTATACCACTCCCTAGGACCTTGGTTCAGTCCATACAAGGACTTCATCAACTTACACACACAATCTTCCTTGCCAGGAACTTGGAATCCCTCTAGCGGAGTCATGTATATCTCTTCATCTACCTCACCATTTAGAAAAGATGTCTTCACATCTAACTGCTCAAGTTCTAAGTCATGTTGTCCCATCAGTGCTAGTAACACTCTGATTGAAGTATAACTACTGGTGATAATATCTCATGAAAGTCCACCCCTTCTTTCTAACTGAACCC
This sequence comes from Gentiana dahurica var. dahurica, assembly GCA_024500145.1. Classification (NCBI taxonomy): domain Eukaryota; kingdom Viridiplantae; phylum Streptophyta; class Magnoliopsida; order Gentianales; family Gentianaceae; genus Gentiana; species Gentiana dahurica. Next base: position 31,876,732 of record CM044908.1, read on the forward strand.
TCTTGCAACCAAACATGCCTTATACTTCACTCATTCTGCCTCAGTTATTCCTTCCTTCTTTTTAAAGATCCATTTGCAAGTAACAACTCTCTAATCAGCTGGATGTTTAACTATATCCAAAGTCTGATTCTTCAGTAATGACTCTATTTCATCTCCAATGGCAGCAAGCCATTGAGATGCTTCAGAATATGTCATTGCTTCCCTGTAAGTAGAAGGTTCAAAAACATCCACTTCTTCTACAACTTGAAGTGCATATCCAGCCAAATCATCAAACCCATACCTCTTGAGAGGTATCCCAACATTGGATCTTCTAGCTCTGCTGACCGCTATAAATTGCTAACCAATATCAGTTTGACGCTCAACTGATATTTGCTCAGCTGACTGGCTTGGGTACTGTTCTAGTTTAGTAACCAGATCTGATGAGTGCTGACTTGGATCAGCTGAGTGCTAGATCTCAGCTGACTCTATCTGAAGCTCCATCTTACTGTCAGCTCTCTCAGTTTTAGCACTGATTTCAGAATTAACAGTCCTTCTCACTGATGAACTCAGTAAAGAATTTTCATCAAAAACTGCATCTCTGCTGAGAATAACCATGTTTTTTGCTGATGACCAAATTCTATAACTCTTTACTCATTCACCATACCCTACAAACAATCCTTTCTTGGCTCTTGGTTCCAGCTTCCCTTCACTCACATGATAGTAAACTATGCTTCCAAAAACCCTTAAAACTGAATAGTCCATAGGCTTGCCTGACCACATTTGAAAAGGTTTTTTTAGACTGATCCATTTGTGAGGACTCCTGTTGATTAAGTAGTTTGTTGTAGTTACAGCCTTTGCTCAAAATCTCCTTGACAAACCAGCATTAGAGAGCATACATCTTTCTCTAGAAGAGTTTGATTTAGCCTTTCAGCTATCCCATTTTGCTGAGGAGTATTCATGACAGTGTGATGTCTGGCAACACCCTCGTTTCTGCAAAACTCATCAAACTTAGTCCCGCGGAATTCAAGACCATTATCTGTATGAAGACTCTTTATTTTCTTCCCTGTTGGTCCCTGGAAAAGGCTGACACAAGTTTAGAGGGGAGGTGAATAAACTTGTCCCCAAAAACTACCAAAAACCTAAATTTGAAACAATTTAGGTTCAACTGAAACTTGTGCGGAGTTAAGCTAACTTAGCTGAGTATAAGTCAAGACTTATGCTTAATTGAGTTAACCGGTAGCAGATTAAATAAAGCCTTCTATAAAACTTGAGTTATCAGTTTGTAAAGTGTGATGCAATGGTATGTTGACTCAGTTTCTTGTGTTTGCTGAGCTATGCAATATAAACTATAATGTAGTAAATAAATGCGTAAAGTAAGTAAGTAAGTAAGTAATACAAAATTTATAGAGGTTCCAGGTGGTGTAATCCTATAAGTCCTCTCTTCTCATGTGATGTAGGAGGCCAAATTCACTATGTTCTTGAGGTTTACAGTTACAAGAGACAAAGTAAATTTAAACACTGATTTTCCTTCACTAATCCCTAGCTCCACAATCTTTCAGCTTCAGTCTTCAACAGGTGCTATTGTTGTTTCGCTAATCTTGCTTCACTGGTACTTGAAGGGTTGAATTGCCTCTTCACCAGCTCTTCACAAACATAGTCTTCCTGAGTACACTCAACTGTCCTTCACACCTTCTTGGTGTTTCACAGTCTAAAACTTTTGATAAAATCAAAGTTGAGACTTTAATCAATAACTATGATTCAACTTGTGAGTTGAGCTTAAACTTATGGATATATATGATCTGTGCAAAGCTCTGTTTTCTTCAAGTCTGATTCTTGATGTTTCTTCGAATGTTTATGAACACTTTGAAGATTTCTTGATCTGGATATTGCAATAAGAGTATAGCAGGAGTTCTTTTTAATTGACTTTCCCCCTTTCTAAAAACTTTCCAGATATATTATTTCTTAGTACTTGATGTATTATTTTTATATGATTGAATTTACGTGATTTTATTACGTTTTGTTGACAAATTCTATGTAAAATATCTAAAATTATGATATAATTAGTATAAAATATTAATCTTTATAGTTTAGTATAGTTAGTAGTAAAAGTTAGTATTTATAATAAAAAGTTGTAGTTTTTGTACCGGTTTTAATGACCGGAATATTGTGTCTATTTTACACGGGTATTTTGTGTTTATTTCATTGCAGAATCCTAAGATGAACTGAAATCCCGAGTACAGACACTTTTTGAAGTCAATACAAGTCAGTGAAAGGAAGTTATAAAGCGTCACTGATATAAATGATCAAGGGAATAATTGTTTCTTAATCTCGAGAACGACATATATTGGAAATGGCTCGTTAAAAAGACATTTTCTGGGAAAACGTTCTTCATGGAAGTTGAAGATCTTCATATGAGCTTTCTAATGCATTTTGAATCATGAAGATTGGAGGTCTACAACTCAAATGGTGATTAAGTGGTCATTTGATTTCTATTAGTAAAAGTCTCGAAATATGTTCGGAGGACAACGGGGTAATCAAAACGACGTTTTCTGAAGAAGAGTCTTTCATGAAAGTTGAAGAGTTTTTCGAGAACTTTTTTATGGCATTTTGATCATATCGTTTGGAGTCCGGAATCAAAAGATATGAATTTTATAAGTTAAAAATAATTTTAATTACAAATAAAATCAAATAAAATCTTCGCATGATGATTAGGTAACATGGGCTAATCATTACACCGGACCGATCCGGCAAGTTTTCAGGACCGGTCCGGGAAGGGGAAAATTCTATAAATAGGGGATCAGAGGCTCACTTTCACTTTGTACCAAAATTATATATATAAACCCTATTCTATATATATAACTCTTTCCCTCTTTCTTTTATAGTTTGTAAATAGGCCTTATGCCAAAATAATGTAGTAGTAGTACGGTAGTAATGCTCGGGAAATTCTCGAAGGTTCGGTGTTGCTGAAGTCGTTGTAATACCTGGGAAAAGACGATTTCTGAGTCAACAGTTGTAATCGGGTAATTTCTATAATAATTATGTTTATGTTTGTTATTTTCTTCTTTTTTATAATGTTATTAGGCTAGATCTAATAACTAACCAAAGTTATGTAATCGTATTATTTTGATCTTTTCGGTAATGGAATGATGTTAAAATAAAATTGACTAAAATTGAGTTAAAATGAATTTTTTTCTATTTCGCTACGTAAAGATAACATATTCGGAATGAAGTAATCAATCAGGATGAATACCACATATAACCTGGCGATGAACTGACCAGAGAAGTCAGGATATGAGTAAAAATAGAAAAACCGGAGGGTAAAAATGGCCGTCGATTAACGGAATCCTATTTCCTACCCGAGGGCAGATTTGTCCTAGTAAAACAAATCTTATTAAAATTTGTACTCGAGATCTTAATAATGTTAAAATCACAGTTTAATTGAAACTACACCGTTTGTATTAAATCGATCCGCTTGACAACCGGAGCCTCTTGAATAACATCGCCATCCGACAAATGGAATCACCTCTTTTATCCGGGGTAGATTTGTACTCGGTACTGTTTTGACTAACTAAGTTTAGCATGGGGCGGTTGTGGACCTTGGACTGATGACTTTTGACATATGACAATTTCATACGCTCGTGTGAGGAGGAATTGTTGACATTAGAGTACACCGTTTCATTCACTCAATTGGACCTAAAAAGGAAGATCGAACACATTCCATTAATTGAAAAGATCATATAAATTGATTACATATACTTTGGTTAGTCTGGTTATATATTATATTTTGGTATCTATATATTTATATATATATATATATATTTTACTATTTATGTACATTTATATATATTTATATATCTATATATATTATATTAGAATAACTTTTAAATTACGCATTTATTTTATGTTGGTTAGAGTAGTAGTAATCTGTGTTATAAAATTGCGGTTTAGATCGAGTTAATAGCAGCTCTTTGGTGTTTAACCACACTTAAAAGAATTACCACTTTTTTCCCTGAGGATTCGACACCTGACTCACCACTTTATCACTACAATTTGACCCGGTACACTGCCGGTTAGGATCCGTCTAACCTAGAAAAGGTCTGTCCCTTTCTTGACGCCGTTTCTAAGGTCTGGTTTTGGTGACGTCAGCTTTCTGGCGCCGTTGCCGGGGAGACAAAGTCGCTAATTTTTTTTTTTGTGTCTATGGTTACTACTTGTATTAGCTTAAAATTCTCGAGGATAAACCAACACTCTTCTTATCACATTTCTTTTTTTATTTTTCGTTGGTATCTACTTTCTTTTAGTACCAATTTTCTTCTTCTTTAAAACTCGAGCATTTTTTCTATTTTAATTAGTTGATGACCAGAAGCGGTAAAGCCTCACTTACTCCTTATAAGCCTGATATAAACGCTTACGAAAGGCAGTTGCGGATAGAGAGTAAACGTGGTCAAACCAACTTAGGACTCCTTGGAAAATCTCCAACGGAATCATCTTCTAATAAAAATAAAGAAATGGTTAAACTAGTGATGAAACAAACGAACAGAGGCTAGATCATGCTTTAGGGCATGGACAAAACCCTGTTAATATTAATAATAATCAGAATAATAATAATAGGAACAATCAAGATCGGAACCAGAATAATCGTAACAATCCGCCAAACCCGAGACCTATCTGTGATCAAACTGTAAGGAGAAACCGGACTAATAATCCCATACTTTTACCGAATGAAGGAGCGAATAATTTTGAAATTAAGTCTCATCTTTTTGGTTTAATTGACGCAAGAGCCCAATTTCTAGGAGAAGATGATGAAGATCCACATCATCATCTCTATCTGTTTGAAGAACTGTGCAATACAGCCAAAAGTCAAGGTGCTCATAAGGAATTAACGAGGATGACTATGTTTCCTTTTCCTTTAAAAGGAAGAGCCCGAGATTGGTTTATGTCTCTTCCACACCACTCGTTAACTAGTTGGGAGGATATTCAAACTGAATTTCTGAAACAATATTTCACTCCAGGACGGAATTTGGAATTAAAAGTCGAGGTTGCTAATTTTAGACAAGGATCTGAAGAAACACTTGGGAATGCGTGGGAAAGGTTTAAAAAATTGTTAAGAGCTTGTCCCGATCATGGTTATTCCTTAGATATGCAAATTCAACTTTTCTGTCGTAAATTAAGAAAAGATTCACGTGCGGATGTAGATCATGCATGTGGTGGTTCGTTAATGATGAGTGAAGCTCAAACAGTTTACGATGCTATAGAAAAGATTTCCAAAAACAACAGAATGTGGGAAACCGGTTCTAGCACTAGAAAAGTAGCTTTTGCAGAAGGATGTACGTCAAATACGGAAGTTCTAGCACATTTGGAGAATTTAAGTAGAAAGTTTGATGGATTACAACAAGGTAAGAATCAAAATTCAGAAAATAGTACTCCAACTGAATACTCAAATCATGATAATGTGTCATTAGGGATAGAAGAACCAACAGGATATTCAAAAGAGGAAGTGAGTTTTCTTCAGCAGCATAGGAATTTGAACAATGCATATTCAAACTCATTTAATGCTATTAGAAGAGACCACCCAACTTTTAGATGGTCCGAAAACCCTAGTAAGCCAGGACAACCGCCGTATCCAGTTCAATATAAGAATATGAATAATAATCAAGTTTATCAAGGAAATACATCTAATCGAATTTACAATCATTACCAAGATCCTATCCTCAACATACCACTCAAAGTATACCAGTAACTCAAAGTTCAACTCAACCTGCAGAAGGGGTTGAAAAATGGGAAAAACTGATGGAAAATATGATGGGTGTAGTATCTACTCAAGCTAAGAATATGGAAACAATGATGACTTCTATAGGTTCAGTCAGTAAGGACATGAGTACAATGAAAACATCTATGAGTGGACATGATACCAGAATGAGAACGATAGAAGCTTCATTAAGGAATATGGAAGATCATTTGAGTAGGGAAGGTGAACGTAACAACAGTAGACCTCCTGGAGGATTACCAAGTAATCCTGAAAGAAACCCAAGAGAGGTAAATGTTGTAGTTACGAGAAGTAGGAAACTCTATGGTAGTAATGGAGTAGAAAACTTCGGGAATAATGAAGTAGAAAATGATTTAGATAAAAATGAAGAGACTAAAGATGAACTTGACTTTACGGATGAGGAAGAAGAAATCATAGAGAATTTCTTGAAAAGGAATAGAAGTTTGGAACCCGAGAAGGAAGGTGAAAAATGGGTAAAAATCCCTAGAATTTTGAAAGACCCCATGGATAAAGATTTAAGGAATCTATTTAAGGAACATGTTAGAGTAGAAGATAAAGAAAACAAGGATGAGAAACAGGAAGAATTGAAGGAGTATGAAGTAGAGATTGATTCAGGGAACAAATTAAAAGAAAAAATTCAAGAACCTGAAACATGGCGATCAAGTAATACTCCAAAGGATAAAGGAAAAGAGAGAATGACTTCGAAACCAAAGGTTATAGATTTAGAGTCTTTACCTTTTCCACCTAAAGATCAAATTAAAAAGATTAAGACTGATCAGAAGTATGCTCGTTTCCTTGATACTTTTCGTCATATTCATGTTAATATCCCTGTTATCGAAGCTCGATAAATATGCCTGCCTATGGAAAGTTTTTGAAGGATATACTATCAAATAAGAAAAAATTAGAGGAATATGAGAATATATGCCTAAATGAAGAATGTTCTGCAATTCTGCAGCATAAGTTACCACCTAAACTAAAAGATCCTGGAAGTTTTACGATTCCGTGTGAAATTGGAGGATTTTTGTTTAAGAAGGTCTTATGTGATCTTGGAGCTAGTATAAATCTCATGTCTTATGAGGATTATAGAAAGCTAGGCATAGGAAAGCTTACTAAGACTGAAATGACTCTGCAAATGGCAGACAGATCGATTAAGTACCCTAAAGGAATTATTGAGGACGTATTGGTTAAAGTAGACAAGTTCTATTTTCCAATAGACTTTGTAGTTATGGAAATGGAAGAAGGATTTTCAGCGCCGCTTATCTTAGGACGTCCATTTCTAGCTACAGGGAGAACTTTAATCGATGTTCAGAAAGGAGAATTAATTTTGAGAGTCAATGAAGATGAAGTTGCTTTCAATATTTTCAAAGCTATGAACCATCAATACACATCACCGGAATCATGTTCTTTTATAGAAGATATTCATTACATCTATGATAATCGATTACCAACTTTTGAAGATAGATTAGAAGAATGTTTAACTTTATCTATCTATAAAGAAGATGAGGAAGACATTGAAATGAAAGAGATAATCCTTTCTCTAGATAAAGGAAGTTTTACTTTTAAACCACCATGGCATAAGTATTTAGAATTAGAACTAGAAGGACCGGTTCTTAAATCATCAATAGAAGATCCGCCTAAGAATCTGGAATTGAAACCGTTACCTTTAAATCTGAAATATGCTTTTCTTGAAAATGATAACCTTTTACCAGTTATTATTTCATCAACTTTAACGGAGCAACAAGAAGATCAATTACTAGGAATGTTGAAAAAGCATAAGAAAGCTTTTGGATGGACAGTTGCCGATATTCAAGGTATTAGTCCGGAGATATGTGTTCATAAGATAATTCTAAAAGAAGATGCTAAACCTTGTATTCAACCGCAACGCCGCCTCAACCCGAATTTACAGTTAATCGTTAAGAAAGAGGTTATTAAGCTATTAGAAATGGGAATAATTTTTCCTATATCGGATAGTGAATGGGTAAGTCCAACTCAAGTTGTACCAAAGAAAGGAGGTTTCACAGTGAAAGAGAATGATAAGAATGAATGGATTCCAACAAGGGAAATTACAGGATATCGAATGTGCATTGATTTTAGAAAACTAAATGATCATACTAAGAAAGATCATCATCCACTTCCATTCATAGTGCAAATGTTGGAGCGTTTAAGTGGACATAAGTATTACTGTTTCTTAGATGGTTATTCAGGTTATTTACAGATATTCATTGCAGCAGGAGATAGGGAAAAGACAACTTTCACATGTCCTTATGGAACTTTTGCGTATAAAAGAATGCCGTTTGGTTTATGTAATGCTCCTACTACGTTTCAAAGATGTATGATGTCTATATTTTCCGATATGGTTGAGAAATTCTTAGAAATTTTTATGGACGACTTTAGTGTTTACGGAGACTCTTTTAATGGCTGTTTGTTACACTTAGAACGAGTGTTACAACGCTGTGAGGATACCAATTTAGTGCTTAACTGGGAAAAATGTCATTTAATGGTATCAGAAGGAATTGTACTAGGTCATAGAATCTCTGAAGTAGGAATTGAAGTTGATAAAGCTAAAGTCGAGGTAATCGAAAAATTGCCTCCACCAGTTAATCTAAGAACGTTAAGAGGATTTCTTGGACATGCAGGATTTTATAGGAGATTTATTGCAGATTTTTCAAAGATAGCAAAGCCTCTAAGTCATTTGCTTGAAAAAGAAGTATCTTTTAATTTTGATAGTAAATGTATGGAAGCATTTAAGACCAAAGCGAAGTTGATTACTGCACCAGTATTGGTGGCACCAGACTGGGATTTACCTTTTGAGATTATGTGTGATGCAAGCGATTTAGCTGTAGGAGCTGTTTTAGGTCAAAGGTATAATAGAATTCTCAAAGCTATTTACTATGCATCTCATACGTTAAATGCAGCTCAACTAAACTATGCAACTACAGAAAAAGAACTGTTGGCTGTAATTTTTGCCTTAGATAAGTTTAGATCGTATATTGTTGGCTCTAAGGTAATAGTTTATACAGACCATTCAGCTTTAAAGTATTTACTGAGTAAGAAAGATGCGAAACCACGTCTTCTTAGATGGATTCTCCTACTTCAAGAATTTGATATTGAAATTAAAGATAAAAAAGGAAGTGAGAATGTAGTAGCAGATCATCTAAGTAGAATGGAAACTGAGGAAGAAATAGGAAATGAAATTAAAGATTCGTTTCCTGATGAACAACTGTTTAGAATCGATACTCCTTCAACCATGCAGTTATTAAAGAAAAGAATTCCTTCTAAGGAAAATTCACCTTGGTTTGGAGATATCATTAACTACTTAACCTGTGATTACATTCCGTCTCATTGGACTTGGCAACAGAAAAAGAAGTTCTTTTATGACTTAAAATTTTATTACTGGGAGGAACCAGATCTTTTCCGTAAATGTTCGGATGGAATAATCAGAAAATGTGTGCCTGATAATGAAATTTTAAGTGTTTTATCGTTTTGTCATGATCGTGAGGCAGGAGGTCATCATGGAGGTTGGAAAACCGCTTTTAAAGTCTTGCAATGTGGTTTTTATTGGCCTACACTTTATAAAGATGCGTATACATATGTTAAATCTTGTGAATCATGTCAAAAATGGGGAAATATATCGAAAAAACATGAAATGCCTATGCAACCTATTTTAGAATGTGAGTTATTTGATGTTTGGGGTATAGATTTCATGGGACCTTTTCCTATATCGTTTGGAAAAAGATTTATTCTTGTAATGGTAGATTATGTTTCGAAATGGGTAGAAGCTGAAGCTCTTCCCACTAATGATACCAAGGTTGTCATACGATTCCTTAAAAAAAACATATTCACTAGATATGGCATTCCAAGGGCGATCATTAGTGATAGAGGTTCACACTTTTGCAATCGACCATTTACTAAGTTAATTGAAAAATATGGTGTAACGCATAAGTTAGGAACGCCTTATCATCCGCAAACCAGTGGTCAGGTAGAGGTGTCGAATAGAGAGATTAAAAGAATCATAGAAAAAACAGTGGATTCAAACCGTAAAAACTGGGCAGTTAGACTAGATGATGCGTTATGGGCATACAGAACAGCTTTTAAAACTCCAATTGGCTGTTCTCCCTACAAATTAGTCTTTGGTAAATCTTGTCATCTCCCAGTAGAGTTAGAACACCGAGCATTCTGGGCTATTTGATTTTTAAATTTCGATCCTAAGGCTGTCGGTGATCATAGATTACTTCAGTTAACAGAATTAGAAGAATTTCGCCTTGATTCTTATGGAAATGCTCGAATCTACAAGGAACGCACGAAATCCTTCCATGATAAGAGAATATATAGTCGTGAGTTCCATATAGGTGATCGAGTGTTATTGTACAATTCACGTTTAAAGTTGTTTCCAGGAAAGCTTAAATCAAGATGGACAGGTCCATTTAAAGTAACACGAGTTTATAAATCTGGAGCTGTTGAACTAACTGATGGGAATACAACTTTTATAGCCAATGGTCACAGGGTGAAGCTATTTTTGGAAGGTGAAGAAGTCTCTCTCATAAATGAAGTTATGTTGCTGATCGACCCTCCGAAAGACTAAAAAGCAGTGCTCTTAAAAGCTGAAAGTATCAAATTACCAGGTTTTATCTTTACTTTTATATGTCTAAACTAGTTTCGTCTTTTACCGGATAGACGTAAAAGAACTGGATGTCTTTTTTAGATAGATTAGGAGTTTTTGTTTTGCTTTTGAAGTTTGGTTTTAATAGAGATATCGCCTTTACTATAGAAGCCTTAGTTTTTGAAAAGAACAAGCAATTGTTGAGAGAGAAAAAATTGAAAGAAGTTTGTAATGGTACGTCAAGAAGCTCGATAAAGAGAAGGGCTAAGTTTTTAAGGAAGTGTAGAATCTGTGGAAAGATTGAACACAATGGGCAATGTGGGAAAAATATAACTCAATCTCAGAGTGAGTGTTTGAATGTAATTAAGAAGGGAACGATTAGGTGGTTAACCGAAAATCCCGATGGACTTCCAAGACTTAATTCAAACGCTACATTTCTAGGATATAGTTTGCTTGAAAGGTATGTTAGAAATCTGGAGTTTGTAGAAATTGAAGAATTAGAAACCCCGTAAGTTCAAGTCTTTTATTGTTTTTAGTTTTATAAAATTCTTGCATAACTTTGAAAATTTTATAAAATTGGATCTTTATAAAATTAAGGAGTTTTATAAAAGTTTTATAAAAAAGTTTTTAAGTTTTTTTAAACTTTTAAATAAGTTTTATAAAGATTTTATAAGTTTTAAGAAATTGTTATAAAATGTATAAATTTTATTTTCTATTTTTATTAAGTTTTATTAAAGTTTTATAAGTTTTTATATCAAAAATCCAAAAAAAATAAAAAATTACGAAAATTCACAAAAAATGCACACGGACCGATCCGGCCCTTATCCAGGACCGGTCCGGGTTCGAGTTAACCTAAAAGGACGGGATCTTTTCTTCTTCTTCATTTCTCCTCTTTTTTTCAACAGCAGCCGCAGCATCACCCTTCAACTCGAAAAATTTTATTTTTCTTCTCAAAAATACAAATTAAACTACACCATTACATACATTCTTCCTCTTTTACTCTCCTCTCTTCAACACAAGTGAAAAATTTGAAAAAGATCGAACACAAGCTCCATTTCATCCCGGAGGCTTATACGACTTTTCCGGCCACTTTTCACGGTTTTGTTCACTATAAGGTATAATTTGTTTACTCTAGTTATCAATTTCATGATTTTTATAATTTTTAGATTTATTTTCAACTGTTTTGAATTTTACGTGTGTTGTGACATTTTATTTTGTGTTGTTTTTCTGTTGTTTTTATTGTTGTTTTGTCAATTCAATATCGTAGAATGGCCTCATCCAGTCGAAAAATCTCTAAGAAACGAAAGCCTAATATTCAAATAGAAGTACCGGTCGTAGAATTAAAAGATTTAACACCGGAAGAAGAATCGTTAGTTTTGCTGCTACAGCTTCACCTCAAGCTAAGAATGCTTATAAAAATATCTATAGTAAATGTGGAGTTGTGTTGGAAAGAGGCTTAGATTTTGATGACTTAGGAGAGGAGGTTAGGCGTATTTTTGCGAGACGCCAATGGTTGGATTTTGCAGCTCAGAGGACAGGAGAGATCAATACTACCTTAGTGGCGAGTTTTATGCGGTTTTGTCTACTTTGACACCCACTGAGGGTAGTATGATAGAGTCTATTCCCCTTAGGTCTAGACATGTTTCTTTTAGTCCGGAACCGATTAATGCTGTTTTAGGGGTAGAAGTTTTTCCAGATGAAGAAGATTATAGAGCTGTTTATAGATTAGATGATCCTGCTATGTATGAGCAGATTGCCTCTAGAGCTCAGAGGGAGTTTGATGCTACAGCAGAATGGGTGGATAACAGCTTTAATTATGGGAAGTGTTTTAGAGATCTGAGGGCAATCAAAAGATTTTTGAGCCATACTCTCTATCCCACTACCAAACACACCGCCTTTGGTAAAGAAGATCTATGCATTACTTGGGCGATGATTCATGATGTTAAGGTGGATGTGGGGAAGATCATGTATAGAAGGGTTTTCGAGTTTATTGTTACTGCCAAGGCAGGGAGTCACATGTACTTTCCTGGCTTTATTTGATTTATGTCGTAGATCGGGAGTTCCTTTCCTGTCTAACGACAAGTTGATGATGGCAGATGAGTCCCTGATAGGCCCTAGTCTGAGGAGGTCTCCGGAGGGTTCGATAGACTCGATAGTTAGACGTAGTGCACCTCCACCAGTTCCACCAGTTTCAGCATTTTCATCTTTTTCTGAGCAACAGCAGACTTCTCTCCCAAACACTATTACATACGATATGTTTCAATCCTTAGTATCAGATGTAGCCCGAGGACAGGCTAATATGGCTTTGTTTGCTGAGCAGAGTAGGCGGTGGAGTGATGATTTACGTAGAGGGATGCTGAGACATGAGCAGATGCATCTTGATCCTTCTTTCGATAAAACCGCCTATCCGCCCTGTCAATCTAACCCGTATACGTTACCAGAATGGATAGCACCTATTCCACCATCTCAGAGCTTTCATCATATGCCAAATCCTTTTGAAAGCCAGTCTAGTGGTCAGGGTGTCTTTTATACTGGTTCTCAGGGTGCTGTTACATCTAGCTGGGGAGGATTTTCAGATTTTGCAAGGATGACGATGAGTATGAGTTCGTTGGGTCTCGACAGTTCAGTTCGGACCACGACTACGTTTTCACAGCAAGAAACGTCATCGGTTCCAAGTATGAATGATCCAGTTTACACTGCTGACGATGATGATGTTGACATTGTTTGATTTTAAACAACTTTTATTATTTCTAAACATTTTATGACTGTTTATTTTATTTTCTGCATTTTAACTTTAGTTGATAAGTTTGCTAGTTTAATAAGTTTTCGATTTCATTAATCATATTCTGTCGTAGTCGTAAATTTATTTTTAATAGTATTTAAATATTTCATAAAAAATCAAAAATCTAAAAAATATATTTTTCATTCGCATGTCGTATTCGTGTGTCGTTTTATCCGTATCAGTGAGATAATATTTAAACTACCTTTATAGCTTCTCAAATAGCTTGAAGGCTATTAAGTTGAACAAAGAAAACTTGAATTTTACAACCTGTACACGGTAAAAATATCTTAAAGCCGGACCGGTCCGGTCAGTTTCAGGACCGATCCGGGAGTAAAAACTGCTGAGTCATGTTGAGAGTTTTAATATGCAGCCACGTACACTCTCCATACTTGTCCATTTAAGGCAAGAAAGCTGAAAGTAAAAACTTGCAAATTCACTCAGTAACTTTCACCTTTCTATCTGTTTAATTATTTTCATCTGTTTCAACTAAAATGTCAAACCGATCATCACCATCAGTCAATTCATACGATCCGGAGGCAGTTGATGTTTTTGTCCCGGAGTCTAGCGCTTCAAATGTTAATTTGTTGGTGAATGCGAGGTTTGCAAATTCTCCTATATTGATGGAAAGGGGTATCAATTTTGAAAAAATTGATCAGTTCGGAAGGGATTTAATTCAGAATCAAGGATGGAAAAAATTTGTTAAGCATCCTCGAGGAAGAATTAATGTTTCTATTGTTAGGGAATTTTATTCAGCTCTTTCTACTGTTACTACGGTAGATCCGTCACAGCTTATATCTGTTCGTGGTACACTTATTCACCTGTCACCTCATATTATCAATCATATCTACGAGATACCGATTTTCAATCAAATCCATAATCTTCATTATGAATATCAATGGGCATTAGGAAACTCTTGTCATGTTGTTAACTATGTCACGGAAGCTTTTCCGTATTTGTTTCCAGAGTTCGATCAAAATTACGACTCTACCACTTCCGCTCTACCTGCTCATCTGAGAGCATGGAAACACTTCATTAACTCACGAGTCTATCCGACTAGTGACTTTGCATGGGTTAGTGATAGTGAGATACTTTTGTTATTTGCGTTGATAAGCGGAGCTCATGTGGATTGGGGGATTTTGATTTTTAGGACGGCAATAAACTTTGCAGTGGAACGGTATAATAATGGAAGGCCGATGCCTTTTGCTTGGTTAATTTCAAGGTTATGTATTCATTTGAATGAAGTCCCTGAAATTGCTTCTGATGAGATATATCCGTCTCGTGATTGTCGTAGAGGATTGCTACCGGTAGAGAATCCGGGTTGTTCATCAACTATTTGAGATAGTTGTTAGTGGTTTTATTTAATTTAGTTTAAGTTTGGTTTGCTTTAATAAGTTAGAGTTGATTAAGGTTAGTAAGTTAATAGTAAGTTTGTTTTATTTTTATTTTTATTTTTTTTTTTAGTCTGTAATAGTTTCTTTTTGTTTAATATATATGTTGTTTGATTTTAATATACGTGTGTTATCGATGTTTATAACGATCATCTATAATTTTAATTTAATTTTCGAACCTACTTTTCATACTCATTGAACATCGGGACGATGTCACTTCGTAAGTGGGGAGTAGAGTTAGGTTTGAAAATTCATTAAAATTTTCGAAAAAATAAAATAAAAAATAATTATAAAATATAACCTTTTTCATATAAATTAGTACTTTAATTACTTATTTCTTAGTTTTAATTTTTCTTGAATAATTTAAGTTGGTTAATATATGAATAAAAATGATATAATTTGAGAAGATTAATTTTTGATTTAGTAAAATATATTAGATATATAATGAATATGTTTTATATCTTTTATAAGATTTTTAAGATTTTGAGTATGTATAACTAAATAATTTTTGTCAAATATTTCTTTTATGGAATTATTCAAGTAATTTTTATATTTATAAATAAATTTTTAGATAATTTTCTTTTCAAGATTAATTATGAATATGGAATCAAAATTAGGAATGATGATTTTTGGCACCACAAAAATATAACTATAGCTAAATAGTCTACCTGAATAAAATTTCCAATTTTTGACCCCACCTCAGTTTTTTTTAAGAGTGATCAAGACCTCACTCGGAATTTAGCCATTTTCCGACCGTTAGCTTGTTTTGGTCTACATTTCTTTGACATCCTTCGAGTTTGTACGTACTTATGAGAGGAGATGATGACAAAAGAGTTAAGAGTTGAGAAAAAATGGTATATGCTGAGATTGGAATGAGTTCAGATATGTTAGTGTCTTATGGAAAATTTTTAAGAATTAAAGCACCATTTTTACACAGAATAAATCGAATATCAAGTATCTTCCCTATCTTTGATCGAAAATATAAAAATAAAATATATCGGTAGTAGCTACCAATGATTTGAGTGCAGTAGGGTGTTATCTAGAAACGTCCTATATCACTATGAGGTATAAAGCTCCCGATAAAAATTCGAATCATAAGATCTCAAGAATAATTACGGGTTTAAGGAAACCGGACTCGTAATTTTAGATCGAAAGAGTAGTACTCCGATCAATCTTGATGAAGCAATGCTTGTAAAATTTGATTATTTACACACACTCACGCTTTAGTTCTTAATGTTAAAAAAAAAAAAAAAAAAAAGAGAAGAGAGAAAATCTGAAAAATAGTTGGAATAAAAGGATGTTACTAATCAGAACTGTTTTTGATCAAGAATGTGAAGACGTAGGTACGTACGACTTGCATCTTTCTCTTTTTGATTTCCTTTTCTATCTTTTCGATTAACCAATGTCCTATCCTAATATATTAAGCCAATATGTCTTCTATCTGACTTAGTTAATGATTCCGGAAATTGTAATAATCGAGATAGAAAGTATTTCTAATATTTTATTTATATTTCTGAATTATTGCATGCATGTTTCCATCTAATTCATATTTGATACTTAATTCATTTAAGTTATATAATCTCCCTTTCTTAAATTTCTATAAAATTTATAAATTATATGTTTGTAATATTGACGATATATATTACTTTTGAAATTTTAATCTGATCAATTATATTATCTGTTATTTATATATTACCGCTTATTTTTGCTCGAGGACGATCAAAAGCTAAGTGGGGAGTAATTTGATGTATTATTTTTATATGATTGAATTTACGTGATTTTATTACGTTTTGTTGACAAATTCTATGTAAAATATCTAAAATTATGATATAATTAGTATAAATTATTAATCTTTATAGTTTAGTATAGTTAGTAGTAAAAGTTAGTATTTATAATAAAAAGTTGTAGTTTTTGTACCGGTTTTAATGACCGGAATATTGTGTCTATTTTACACGGGTATTTTGTGTTTATTTCATTGCAGAATCCTAAGATGAACTGAAATCCCGAGTATCGACACTTTTTGAAGTCAATACAAGTCGGTGAAAGGAAGTTATAAAGCGTCACCGATATAAATGATCAAGGAATAATTGTTTCTTAATCTCGAGAACGACATATATTGGAAATGGCTCGTTAAAAAGACATTTTCCGGGAAAACGTTCTTCATGGAAGTTGAAGATCTTCATATGAGCTTTCTAATGCATTTTGAATCATGAAGATTGGAGGTCTACAACTCAAATGGTGATTAAGTGGTCATTTGATTTCTATTAGTAAAAGTCTCGAAATATGTTCGGAGGACAACGGGGTAATCAAAACGACGTTTTCTGAAGAAGAGTCTTTCATGAAAGTTGAAGAGTTTTTCGAGAACTTTTTTATGGCATTTTGATCATATCGTTTGGAGTCCGGAATCAAAAGATATGAATTTTATAAGTTAAAAATAATTTTAATTACAAATAAAATCAAATAAAATCTTCGCATGATGATTAGGTAACATGGGCTAATCATTACACCGGACCGATCCGCAAGTTTTCAGGACCGGTCCGGGAAGGGGAAAATTCTATAAATAGGGGATCGAGGCTCACTTTCACTTTGTACCAAAATTATATATATAAACCCTATTCTATATATATAACTCTTTCCCTCTTTCTTTTATAGTTTGTAAATAGGCCTTATGCCAAAATAATGTAGTAGTAGTAGTACGGTAGTAATGCTCGGAAATTCTCGAAGGTTCGGTGTTGCTGAAGTCGTTGTAATACCCGGGAAAAGACGATTTCCGAGTCAACAGTTGTAATCGGGTAATTTCTATAATAATTATGTTTATGTTTGTTATTTTCTTCTTTTTTATAATGTTATTAGGCTAGATCTAATAACTAACCAAAGTTATGTAATCGTATTATTTTGATCTTTTCGGTAATGGAATGATGTTAAAATAAAATTGACTAAAATTGAGTAAAATGAATCTTTTTCTATTTCGCTACGTAAAGATAACATATTCGGAATGAAGTAATCAATCATGATGAATACTACATATAACCTGGCGATGAACTGACCAGAGAAGTCGGGATATGAGTAAAAATAGAAAAACCGGAGGGTAAAAATGGCCGTCGATTAACGGAATCCTATTTCCTACCCGGGGACAGATTTGTCCTAGTAAAACAAATCTTATTAAAATTTGTACTCGAGATCTTAATAATGTTAAAATCACAGTTTAATTGAAACTACACCGTTTGTTTTAAATCGATCCGCTTGACAACCGGAGCCTCTTGAATAACATCGGCCATCCGACAAATGGAATCACCTCTTTTATCCGGGGTAGATTTGTACTGTACTGTTTTGACTAACTAAGTTTAGCATGGGGCAGTTGTGGACCTTGGACTGATGACTTTTGACATATGACAATTTCATACGCCGTGTGAGGAGGAATTGTTGACATTAGGAGTACACCGTTTCATTCACTCAATTGGACCTAAAAAGGAAGATCGAACACATTCCATTAACTGAAAAGATCATATAAATTGATTACATATACTTTGGTTAGTCTGGTTATATATTATATTTTGGTATCTATATATTTATATATATATATATATATTTTACTATTTATGTACATTTATATATATTTATATATCTATATATATTATATTAGAATAACTTTTAAATTATGCATTTATTTTATGTTGGTTAGAGTAGTAGTAATCTGTGTTATAAAATTGCGGTTTAGATCGAGTTAATAGCAGCTCTTTGGTGTTTAACCACACTTAAAAGAATTACCACTTTTTTTCCCTGAGGATTCGACACCTGACTCACCACTTTATCACTACAGTTTGACCCGGTACACTGCCGGTTAGGATCCGTCTAACCTAGAAAAGGTCTGTCCCTTTCTTGACGCCGTTTCTAAGGTCTGGTTTGGTGACGTCAGTACTCTGCACTTCTTATTGAGGTAGAAGTGACCTATTTATAGGGGTTTCTCCAACGTTCAACTCATTTGAATTTGAATTCTTGTAGCCATTGGTGGTCCTGCTTATTCTGTTGAATGTCAGTGTCCGTCCTGACATTTCTGTGTATCCAATAAAATTGCTTTCTTTATAACGGTCATATTCTTCTTCAGTTTTTCATGACTTCAGCTTGGAACTGATCTTTTGTGATCTAGTCAGTTTCCAGCTTTAAAGCATTAACTGAGTTTTTACTCTTCTTCAAAATCTCAGTACTCTATTCGTCATCTGATTATTATTGATTAAATCAGAGTACCTCAAAACTCATAAAACAACTAAGATATCATTGTCCATATGTATCTTAGGTCTTCATACAAAAACCATAAAGTCAGTTCAGGACATCACCGACTTACCTGAATTCTAACTTTACAGTCTCGGCGTTAATCTTCATAAACTGAGTTTGAACCCTTAGTTCTTCAAACTTCAATAACTGAGTCTGTGTCCTTCAGCTCTTCGGTTTCTAGATAAGTCAATTGAGTTTGTGTCCCTCAACGAACTTACCTTCTTCAGTTTCTATAGGTTTGCTCTGAGTCAGTTTTCCAAACTGATCTACCTTCAATTGTGAACTCAGTTCTCATAAAATCATCAAGTCAGTTACTCGTTTTCTCAGTTCAGATCCTAGAACTATTACAGTGCTTGTCTGATTTACTTATACGAATATCAGACTCTATTAATTCCTATACATTAATATGTAGACATCTTTTTGCTTTGCACTATAACAGCTAGTTATGACACTTCATCAATGGGGTTAAAATAATAACTAAATAACTGATGAATCATCATCAAAACATAAATTTTATTTCCAACAATTTCCCTTTTTTTCATGATGTCAATTCCCTCCTTAAAAGCAATGCAAAAAGATAAGAACAAAATACCAATAGACACAAAGAACTGAGAAACTGAGTTTTTATTGATGATACTGAGTTACATAGTACAAGGTATTAAAATACAACAATATAAAAAGAAACTAAGCTTCAGCTTCTTTTCCCTTTGCTTGATTTGCTTTTGTAATCTTCTTGTCATTCAGTTTAGCAAATTCTTTCATGGCAAGATTTGTTGAGCTGCTCTCAATCCCATTTATGTTCGCCCAAACATTCCTTGAATTTGCCATATTTTTCTTTCTGAAAAACTTTCTTTTGAACAAAATTGCAAATAAGAATACAATCTTTCTTAACCTTTCACTGGTAGCTGTCTTCAGTAACACTTGAATAAATTAAGGTTCAGTCTGTTCAACCTTCTTTTCAGCTTTCTCCAACGTGCCATTCCTTTCCCTTTTTTTTTAGTTTATTCCAATACTGAACAAGAATTTTCTGCAAGTTTAGAAAATTTTCTAAGGCTTGTTCTATTGATTCACTTTCCTTTGTGGGTAACTCTTTTAAAATGCTGTATAACTATGAATCCAAGCCCAATCTCTTCTCAGTTGGTTCAGAAAATTTCGCAATCAGCTCTGTTTCTTCATCATTTAGGTCTCCTCTGGCTTTTCTGAGTTCACCCAGTTTCTCATCTATACTCTCAAGAACCTCAGGCATGTCAGCTGCATTGACTTTTAAAATATCAAAACTTTCCCCCTTATTGACATCATCTTTATGAATCAAACTTTTCATAAAAGAGTTCAAGTGATGTTGATTTGATGCCAATATGGTCTGTGCAACTACTGTGTCCATCATGGCATTTTCCAAGTAGAACCATTCTATTATGAATATTAGTAACAATGCCTTCCAATCTTTCATGAGTCTTAGTTTTTCTTGCATCAGTTTCAATGGACGTTTTTCTGATTTCGATCAAAGTGTTATGGAAATCCTCTTTGACACTGTCCATTCTCTTTTCCATATTGATTCTTTCATCTTTGTTTTCTTCCATGGAATGTAACACTTTCCTAAGATGCTTAAATCTTCATTGTGTATCCTCACAAGCTCATTGAAACTGTACTTGATGAACTCAACTTGTGTAGGAACATCTTCCATCTTAGTTTCAGCTTTCTCACTTTTCTCAGCTGCTTTCTCAGCTTCTTTCTTTTCTTTGGATGGGGTTGAAATGATTTGCTTAAGTATTTCCTTGTAATCATCAGACTTGCTTCTCTCTTCAGACGCTTTCCTTACTTCATCTAGAGTAGATAGATCAGTTTCTCTTACTGGTGACAAATGTACATCAAGCTCATCATTAGTTTCTTCCCCTGCTTTATCAGTTCCAGCTTTTTCTATCTCAAGCACTTTTCTATCAGTCGGTGACTGATAATGTAATAGGCCTATCCTCGACCCCTAGGGTCCACTGGGGTCTAAAGAGGGACAAGCGGGCGATCCACCGCCCAAGTGCTAATTTCTATAAAAACACTGAGGAACTAGATCATTATTCAAACATTACTAAATCCAGATAATAAAAAAACCATCCCAACTCCAAGTCAGGTAAACATTGAACTCTTCGTCCACTCCCCTTCCCAGAACAGCCTCCAAAGTAACTCCACTTACCTCACCGCCCTGGTGTCCTTCTTCCATACATTAAAAAGAGTTTCACAAACGTGTGAGCTAAAAAAATTAGCCCAGTGAGTTTCGGTGCGTGTGTCCATGGCTTTCATACACAAAATAATAGTTACCCAAAACCGTTTAAATTGTTATAATAGAAGGCATTTTCCTTACCTTGCATATGATAATAGATAACGACACTGCAAAACATGTTAATTTGCAAGGAGTATAAATGGCAAGTAATTTATTGAATTTAAGTTTATTAATTCGCTTGACACCGACTTGCTTTAGTCGATGAGTAATTACCGACCTACTCCAGCATGTTTTTCTACCGCACATCACAAGAAAGCAAGCTATTGCCTGACAACTCCGGACGATTGTCAGGGAAGGGATTCAGACCTTCGCCCAATGAACCTTCCAAAAGGCTCTAGCCAACCCCACTGCCCTCCGAACCACGACATAGCCATCGGTCCTTGCTTTCCCGGCCATGCACATGGAACATTGGGGAATTTCGGTACCATCACCCTTGGACCATCGATGAGCCACAGTTAATAGACCCCGTGACCGGTGACAAGCCGTTCTACGGTGCAATAACCCTAACTCCTCTAGTCGCCAAGAGTTTGCATCAATCAGGAACAAGAATTGGTTATCATACTGGTCTTTTCATTAATTTCACGATGATCGATGTACGTCAAAACCAAACTTTATAAGACTTTAATGTCAACTATTATTCAAATGGATGTTTGTATTACATATATATATATATATATATATATATATATATATATATATATATATATATATATATATATATATATATATATATATATAGTTTATTGCAAAATTTAAACGAGGTACTTATTAAAATTCACATCCTTCTTGGAATATATTTGGATAATTATATAATTGTCAATTTATAAGCATCTCAAGCTAAACTAGTAAATGTTTGGAAGTCAAGAGTTTGACAATTTTACGTACACTAGAAACAGAATATGAACGAAGCATTCTAAAACATGGATTGATAAAAAGCTTAGGTGCAAACTTATCAACATAGCGTTCCTCATCTCTTTAAGAGTTCGGTTCTTGCATGTAGCAATACCACTTGATTGAGGTGTGTATGGTGTAGTTGTTTGATGAATGATGTCGGGCACTTAGCAAGACTCATGAAACAATACATCATATCCACCATCACAATCCCTACGGATACATCTCATCCATTTGCTATGTTTATCAGCTTCATTCTGACAACCCTCAAGGCAACATGGCCTTGTCTTCGCTTTTCAGCATCATAATATTTTGGTGCTATACTCAATAAAAGTAACATTATACTTTTATCACCTATAGTTTGCATGAATCTGGAGGTTCTGTGTTCCTTTCTACCGATCTACCGGTGAGTTAGCCAACATGGCTTCAACACATATTAGACACTTGTGATGAGGATCAAATTTCAAATTTGGTAACAACACCATGTTCATCAATAGATGAACGAATTTGAAATTTTCAAGTCTTAGTCACAGTGTCACAAGCAAGATTACTCAAGCATGTAAGCAGATCTTAAAGCCAATCTCACTGGTTCTTCACAGAGCATCTCTTTGTGCTCAACAGACAGTTTTACTGTCAACATACTGATCAATCCAGTTTGATCATTCAAAGCATTGTTTGTTGCACCACCGAATTGTTGGGATAGTATATCGTGTGTGGAGTGATCTACGGAACAGATCCGTAATTTACGGAACAAATTACGAAAAATATACAACACAAAGGAAATTGAATCAAACAATGCAAAAACAATGGAATAAAAATCAAACCGAGGCGAGTGTAAACACTCTTTCCTTAAGACAAATTGCCCCGGTCTCGTGCCCACGGTTGCAGCAACTGTCTCCCAAGATACAACGGTTTACGTCTCGAGTTTAGCGGCACTTCAAAAACTCAAGCTCCGGCGAACTACTCGGATGTTCCGACTTCTCTTCGACACAAGGTGATGACCATGAATGCAAAATTTTTGTAGTGGAGAAGACCAAGAATTTTATGATCCAATTCTTATTCACTGGGGTTCTTTTTATAGTGGAGAGATGTGCCAATACTCAATTCTTATTGGCGGATTACACACCACTTCCTTGTCCCCTAAGACAAGTCAAATATTGCCGACTCAAATGCTTTGGCCGACCTTATTTGGTCAAATCACTAAGTCGGTCAATTTAAACCGAGATCGGTTTTTTACGTATTTTACACCAACTTTAGGCATTAATTTTTCATTCACCCGATATCCAAATCGAGAGATTCAAAAGCCCATCATTATCTACTCTGTGAGTAGAATTTAACCATATAAATAACTCTCGACGATATACATCGGAGCCTATCCAAAATTAGCGCTAAAGTTGACCGTTCAACCCTCCACTCGGGCTTTTTCTCCAACACGAATTTCTCCATCCAAGGGATGAGATTAACCGGTCACACGTGCAATGTCTAGTGCTACAACCGGCACATACACTTGTGTCACAGAAGACACTGTCACATTTGGATTTACATCAGTGTCTCATTCCATTTTTGTTTAACGAACAAAAGATCGACAATAATACCATATCCGGTACAGATTAATTCAATCTCAAAATTATGTAATTGTCAGATACTATAGTTGTTGGCATAAAGTAGACTATTGAAGTGAACATTGGTATAAACCGGTTCAACTTTAAATTTCCAGAACATCAAAAAATCGAAATTCAACTGCAGGTAAGTTCTCTAAATCTAGCTAAGAGAAATTATATTCTACAACTCACATGAGTGCACAATGAGAGACTTTATGATGCAACGGTTGTAAGAATGTTGTACCAAGTGGCATACATTAGAGCCTCTCATTTTTACTATCTTTCACATAATACACTTTTATCGTATGTGAGAGGTTAGAAATGAATTGTTGTAATGTATGCCACTTGGTACAATCTTGCTACAACGGTTGTATTATAAAATTTGTCTTACGTACATACCTTAAATACATCCATTGTATTTAACACCCCAAACAAAAACTCACAGAGAATCAATATATAATGGAAATTCATCAATTGCCAATATGTATCTATTGATGCTAAGATTCAGCTTGTGAACACATCCACTATATTACCCAAACAGCTGAAATTATATTAAAACATCTACAGCCCGTAATACACATCGATCAATATCACTTTTCCCTTGATTTTTCCGTTACCCAAAATGTTTTGTTAACATTCAACATATAGAGAATGATCACAATTGGGAATCAAAGTACTTGCACTAATAGCTGCACACAAACATATGCCATGTCCACTACATAACTAAATCAAATCCAATTGTAGCACATCAATACTCTATGTTTACACATGCCATTTACAAAGCATGATGCACTGCTTGTTTACAAAAGGAAAAAAAATTAAAAAATTAATAATTAACAAATATATATCCGTAACAGAACAAAATCATTTTTTTTCCCCTCTTCCCTATAGCAGGTAACCTTTTATATATAAAATAAAAGTAAACACAACAGTCTTCAACAAAACCAAGGAAAGTTTAGATTACCCAATGGTATCTTGCAACGATAACACATATGTTCAAATAATCTACGCAAACTCTAGTAGGCAGATCACAAAATAAAAACGACAATACCAAAATTTGTCTTAAGCTTGTTGGTAAAGTGTATCATGTGTGGATTGATTTACGGAACAGATCCGTAATTTACGAATTAAATTACGGAATATTAAGCTAGAAAATAAATCATGCTACAAGAATAATTCATATTATCTAGCAGATCTAACAAAATCAGTCTTACATGCAGATCTAACTCGAACAACGAATAAGAAAATTATGATGCATAAAATAAAGGACTAGAGATCAAACCGAGGCGAGTAGATACTCTTTCCTTAAGACAAATTGCTCCGGTATGGTACCCACGGTAGTAGCAACTGTCTCCCAAGATACAACCGCTTACGTCTCGGATTTAGAGGCACTTCAAAATCCGAGCTCCGTCGAACTTACATAGTGCTCCGACTTCTCTTTGACTCAATATCTAGATCTATATAACTGACTCTTTGTGGTGGAAAGACACAAGAGAAAATTCGATGATTTAATCTTCATCCAGGGGGTGCTTTATATAGTGGAGAGAATGAGCCAATACTCGAATCTGATTGGCCGAGACACGTCATCAAACTTTTCCCCTTGGAAAAGTAATCCACACGTTGGGATTTAGGCACCATGGCCGACCCAACTCTCTCAATTTGATTGGTTGGATGATGTGTCATCTGAATTCTGATTGGTCGAATAACTCAACGAATTCTAATTGGTCGAATGACACAATCACATTCCAAAATTAATTTTATGGTTAATTTCATAAAGAAATTGTCCAAAAAATTAATAGTAACACTTGAACCGAACCGAACCGAACCGAGCACGAGCACGAGCACGAGCCGAGCCGGACGGACTTCGGCGGCGCCCACGCGTGTGGAATAATATAAGTCCTCCCTCCTGCACAAAAGTGCCTTGCCCCTTGGGGCACATCCATAAGAGACACACCAGCTCTTATCACTTGAGTTCCCAACACTCATGTTTCCAATGTGGGAGAATGGGGTGAGGTCCTCCCTTCAACTCCCATCTCCTACATATTTTTTACAACCTTTAGCCATTAATTTCTCATTCACCCGATATCTGAATCGAGTTATTCAAAAGCCCATCATCAACTACTCCGTATAGAGTATTTAATGATATCATTAACTCTCGATGACATACATCGGAGCCTATCCGTAAATTGCACTAAAGTTGACTATTCAATCCTTCAAAAAGGACTTTTTCTCCAACAGTTAATTGGGCATTTGAATTCATCCAAAAATTCCATCCACCTTCTTTGCCGTATATTAAGCTCCTTTTGAGAGAAGAGGTACTTCAGACTTTTATAATCTGTAAAGATTTGGAATTCCTCTCCATACAAATAATGTATCCATCTCTTCAGGGCGAAAACTATGGCTGCAAGCTCGATATCATGAGTAGGATAATTCAGCTCTTTTTGCTTCAACTTCCTTGAGGCATAAGCAACTACCTTATCATTTTGCATAAGTATGGCACCAAGTCCTTCTTTTGAAGAATCCGTAAAAATCACATAAGGTTGCCCAAGTTCAGGCAACACTAGTATCGGTGCCATAGTTAAGCGCCTCTTTAATTCTTGGAAACTGTCTTCACACTTGGCGTCCCATCTAAACGGAACGTTTTTCTGCAATAGCCGAGTCATTGGACCGGTGATTTTAGAAAAATCCTGGATGAATCTGTGATAGTATCCTACCATGCCGAGAAAACTCTGAATCTCAGTGACAGATTTCGGGGCACTCCAATTACACACTGCTTCCACTTTTGAGGGTCAACCGAAATACCTACAAGAAAATAGAGTTTTTACGACGTGCAATGCGCGTTGTAATTTATCTTTTACAACGTGCACCTGCGCGTCGTAAAACACCGCGTAGTAAAATTGAATTTATCTTATGACATGCATCCACACGCGTTGTAAGTTACCTTTACAACGTGTATTGCCATGTCGTATATGTCTCGTTTATGGCATGTTTTGGCACGTTGTAATTAGTTCCCGCCAATTTATTTACAACGTGCATGACCCAAGAAAGCCACCTTTTTTTAGCCAAAACTCGCATTTTCCAAACTTAGCATACAACTTATTCTCCCTTAGTACTAGCAACACCCTCAAATGTTCGCTATGTTCTTCCTGAGTTTTAGAGTAAACCAAAATATCGTCTATAATTATGACTACGAACTTATCCACATACGGCCGAAAGACCCGATGCATAAGGTCCATAAATACCGCAGGCGCATTTGTCAAGCCAAAAGGCATTACTATGAACTCAAAATGTCCGTACCTGGTGTTAAAGGTCGTCTTAGATATGTCTTCCTCTTTGATCCTTACTTGGTGATATCATTGCCGCAAATCTAGTTTCGAGTACCACCCACACCATTGTAACTGGTCGAACAGCCCATCAATAAAGGGTAAAGGGTACTTATTCTTTACAGTTACATTATTCAACCCTCTACAATCAATGCAGAGTCTCATACTCCCATCCTTATTTTTAACAAATAGGACATGTGTACCCCATGGTGAGGTACTTGGTCGTATGAAGCCCATCTCCAACAATTCCTCTAGCTGCGCTTTTAGTTCTTTGAGCTCCTTAGGCGGCATCCTATACGGGGTCTTAGAAATTGGTTCAATTCCAGGCGTCAGTTCAATGGTGAACTCCACTCCACATTCTGGTGGTAATGAGGGCAACTTTTCCGGAAAGACATCCTCAAAGTCCTTAACTACGACGACCTCAATAATGCTTGGAGTCTGTTTAAGCGGAGCAGTTAAATACGCGAGACAGTTGTTTTGTTCCTTTTCCGGACTTAGTTCCCGTAGTTAAAAGTACTCAATTTCGGCGTCTATCTCCGTAAAATGTCACTTCATGTTTTCCAGGCTCACAAAATTGCACCAATTTTCTTTTGCAATCCACCTGCGTGTAATTTCTTGAAAGCCAATCCATTCTGAGGATCATATCGTATCCCTTCATTGGGAGTGATATCAAATCCACATTCATACTCCTACCCTTTATGATCATTACACAATTTTTATGAATTTTATCGGTTACCACCTTAGCACCTGTAGGGGTATTGACTACTACCATGTGTGGGAGTTCCTCTTTGATAAAATTCAATTTAGAAGCAAAATTGGTAGCCACAAAAGGATTAGATGCGCCATAATCGATCAAAATTTTATCCTTAAGACCAAGAATAAGTACCGTACCTTCCACCATGATTGAATCGTTCATTACGTCCTCCTGAGCCAGGGCAAAGACCTTAGCATTCACTTGGGGCTTCTTCGCTCCATAGCCTAGCTTTCCAGTTTGTTGTGGGGAAACTCTTGGTGCAGGGTCGATGGTTTGTGCCGTGCGGTTTTCCGTGATTGTACAATCTCATGCTATGTGATCCTTACTTCCACAAAATAAGCATAGTCCCAACTTCCTTCGGCATTGTGTAACGATATGTCCCGACTTCCCACAGAATGAACATACCACTGTTGGGGCCGTCAAAACAGCTGCTGGTGTAGCATTTGGGGTAGGTGCATATGCCTTTTGCTTCTTTCCATTCACGGATAAAGCTCTTTCGTCAAAAGGAAATGTCCGCTTGGTTGCCTGTCGAGCTTGAGCGGCTTGGCGAGCATTAGTTTCATTTCTCCTCTTAATTTCTATCCTTCTGGCTACCTTCACTGCTGCCTTATAGGTCGTATGCGGTACTACAGCCATGGCTGTCTGGAGTTCATACCTCAATCCATTCAGAACTTGTTGGTTCGGTGATCTTTGGTATTTGCCACCCGCTGACAGTACTTGGCAAGTTTAGTAAATTTCGCCTCATATTGAGTTCTTGTCATGGAACGCTTCTTCAGATTCATAAACTCCTCTTCTTTTTGGTTCCTTACCCAAGTGGGTATGAAGCGGTTGTAAAACTCTTCCGTGAAAACATTCCATGTCATTGGCCGATTCAGTCCTTCACATTGCCTTCTAAGACTCTGCCACCAATCCCTAGCAACGTCCTGGAATTTGAATGTTGCAAACGTCACTTTCTGTCGATCCGCGTATCTAAGGGCAAGGAAAATGTCCTCCATCCTTTCTAACCATCTCTCTGTTAGGTGTAGTGCCCGAAAGACAATTTGTGTAATTGTTTTTAATAATGGATGACAGAATTTATCTCTCCTTATTACTTGCTTTGTACTTGTAAAGTAATACACTGTTGCAAACCCTACGTATATTTGTATGTAACCACTTAACTCAGTGTATGGATTACACGTTAGGACTGAGTTTGTGAAGATATGCTTAAACTGTTAGTCCGTGGTGAACTTAATCAGAGTTTAGGGTCTCTTGATTAAAACACCAATAATACGCCCAGAACACCTTAGGGTGTGATAGTCTTATCAGGGCTGTCGGTAGAGGGTACATACGTGGGGCATTTATATATGATGGCATTCATATAGGACTGGACCGATTTAATATGTATTTCGCGGTATAATTCCGTAATCGAGGAATCTTATTAAATCACTAGATGATCATATATGGATCAACCTTAATCCTGAGGTGATCACAGGTGCTGCTTGTCTCGGGGTAGTGTTTGATGTGTTAGTTACGGTTCACTTAAATATATGTTCCAAGACACTTCTCATTGGCACTATCTCCTGATGAGTGAGTAGTTCTGATTTTCACAGACATGGAATCCATTCCTTCCTGCGGGAAGTAGAGAGACAGTCCCCTTATTTGTTAGCCCTAAGAAAGTGATCGATCCCGGGAGTTCATATTAGACTAATTGATCACTAGTCAGATATGTGAACTAATTGATCATCATGGGGTTAATGGTAAATAACGATAAGATATTCTGTGTCGGGTTTACAGAGATATCCCAGTCAGAGTGGACAGTCTATGGAGGGTTAATCTGTATGTAGTGTTTATATTATTGGACGCTTATTTACTCATAGGGTTGAGTGTAAGTATATATCTATAATTGGTAGAGTCAGTTTCGGGTTTATGGTGGCGTAATCCCGGAATTAATAATTTAATATATATATTCTGTTCGACGAATAATATATTAAATTATTAGAGCTACTGGTTATAGGTACATGGTCCCCAATGTGGCTTCTATAATTTGGGCTTATATTCTTGTTTATTTGGGCCTCAGAAATAATTAATTGGCTGGGCCAATTAATTGATATGCATGGATATTATTTAGTTGCTAAATAATATAATACACATAAAAAACATTTTATTGGGCTTAAAACCCTACTAGGTGGCGCCAATCTCCATTGTAAAACATAAGAATTGACTTTCTTGTGTTTTGGTAAATAAAAGATATGGTAAATTTATAATTGATTGATTAATTGATCATAATCAATTATATATGGAATTATCCTTAATTGTGATTAATAATTAATTATTTATTTATTTAATTATAATACTTGGAGTGCAAGGATTTACTCTCCTATAAAAAGAGAGTTCTTCCAAAACAAAATGTGATTGCAATTTTCGGCCACCATAGTAAAAAATAAGAGAGAAAAATTTGTTTTTTGTCTCGGGTCGGGCAGAAGCTTCTGCAAAATCTGTAGAAGCTTCCGCGGACACGACCCTAAGGTTGAAGAAAAACTTGAAGTTTTTCAAGGATGCATATTAAGGAGGTGCTTATACCAAGAAGGGTGTCCACCAACTACCGTTTGGAGAGCACATTGGAAGATCAAGGCTTCTCATCCTAAGATCAAAGCTTCTCTTCCTACTATTGGTATGGTTTTTCTTAACCCCCTTGTAGTAATTAAATCCTTTGTTTATGTGTTATAATATATGAATCGTGATCCATCCGCTGCGCATAGATCTAATTTGTTTAGATCTAAGATCCTACTTCCTACAAGTGGTATCGGAGCCAGGTTCCACGATTTATCTAGTTATAATCATAAATAAACGATTTAAAGGAGTGGAATTGCATGTAGATAAATTTTAACTTTTTATATGCATAGATAATGATTGGTTGTTGTGGTTGAAGATATGGATTTTTGTTGGCACTGTTTACCCGTTAGATCTATTGTTAACTCATATAAACGAAGAAAATTCGTTCATATAAGTATAGGAAAATATGTAATTTAATCCATGTTGCAATCTTAATTTCCTAGAAGTAGATCTGTTTTCTCGCTGTTTGGGATTTTCGTTTTTGCCGTTGATTTAGCCGTTTAAACGACAATCCCTCCGGTCAGAATTGAGATTAAAAGTTTAAGAACAAGACATCCAAATTTGGGGTCGATCGAGTCCGTCTCAATATCCGTTCGTTGCAATAAAGTGGATGCTGTAACAGAAAAATGCAGGATTCACAGCAACCCTAGCTGTGACTTCCTCGAATTTCTGGAAGAGTTTGGACCATTGAAACACAAATTTGACTGGTCAGATTAATAAACATGGAGTTATTGACTTTCCATAAAAATTTCAGGTGATCGGGTTTCATCTAGATTCCCGATGAAACCACTGATGCGTTGCTGTAAGAGACAGATTCAGCAGCAAGTTAGGCGGCTTACTGCAGAAAATTGACACGTCAAAACTCCGATCCAACCGTCCATATTGAAGCCCGAGGAGTGAAGAACAGATCTGGAAATTTTCGTCACGATCCGAGTTCGTTTGGTTTCCCGATCATCGATGAATTTGAACAGCGGCAGATTATGTTAGAAAGTAGTAAACCCTAGTTAGGGTTTGGTTATTTATTTTCTAATAGGTTAGATACGGGGGTGCCAACAGTCCATTTTGGTGTTTATTTTCCGCACTAGAATACATGTTTAGATTGTAGTGTAGAACTGGAAAATTTTCATGACATGCATCATATCACTAGAAAATCAGTTTTTAATGAGAGGAATTTAATGACGGGCCGAAATTTCGTCACTATAAATGTCTTTTAATGAGGGTAATATATATATCTTGTAAAAATGGTGAGGAAGCTCTAATTCTCGTCATTATTGATTCCTTATCCTCACATTATTGATACACAAAATATCATCTCATCATTATTATGTAATATATACTATTATAATTTAATTATGTTTACCTGAAAAGCCTGTTTATAAATTTTATAATAACAAAAAAAATCCCCAAATTTTAGGCGGGTCAAACTCCCACCCAAACATTCCCAAAACATTCCCAAATCTTTTTATTATTTTTTCTGTGTGATGTACATATCTTTTATTCTGAGGAAAAATACCATTCGATCAGATTCACAAAACCAAAACCTAGATAATATTAAAACCTCCACCGCCGACTGCGCTACTCTCCCTTCCCACGCCAACTCCGGCGTCTGTCATACTAATCCCAAATCAATGGTTTTTCCGGCAACAATCCTCCTCCGTCATCTCCGAATATAATTTTCCATTCTCCAATTTTACTGATTGCAGCCGAAGCGGGTCCGAACCCTTCATATTGAATTAGCAACGTGAAGGCAATTGTCAAACCAACTTCAAATCGATGGTCTTTCCGGCGACGAACCTACTCCATCATCTCCAATAATCATTCTACATCCTCCGATTGCACTTACATCACACGAAGTGAGTCCAAAACTTTCTCCTTGACCTAGCCGCGTGAAGATGACGGTGAGTGGAAAATCCTTGTTGTTCTTGAGATTCTATTTCTCTTGTGTAGTTGCTGAAGTTTTTTAACATTTCTCCTTGAATTTGACCGATTAATTGGTTTCCTTGTTTTTGCGGATGATTTTTGTTGCATAAGGTTAAAAAACAGATTATTTGTTCCTTGATAACCTTTGAGACATAGTAGTAGTTTAGCTTCCATACTAGTAATTCAAGAAACGTTATTCGTATTTTCAGTAGTAAATGAATTAGTTTTTGACTCAAGGGTATTGTACATCTCTGTTCTTTGGAGAATAATTTTGTAGAATATATTTTATATCTCTGTTCTATGATTTAACATGTTTTCACTCATATTTATGTTAGACCGCATTGTCTACATGTTTTGTTTTTGTGAATGGTAATGACCTTGTTTCGTTACTCAAGTAGCAGCACAAGAGGAAAATGCATGGCATAAGTCGATTGGTGAGCTTATTTCGTATTCATTGTACTATATATACATACACAATACAATGAATCTGCACCTGCAAATTTCTGCAAGGATTAAATCCTTTTTAAACTAGAAAATCTTTACTTGAATCAGTTATACAATTGCGAGAATAGGGCTCTGTTTGACATTAGCTTTCTCAAGATCATAATATATATATATATACATACCTCATGAAAACTAGGCTCACCAATAAGACTTCAAAAAAGAAGAGGGAACAAAAAAAATTGCATCTAAAGTAAGAATATTTGTTGCTTTCCAGACATATGAATGCAGTCGTCTATTGTGCATTAGGCTCTACGGCAGTTGGTTTTGAGTTGTGAAGTGGTTGTAAAGCCTTTACAACAATTGTCATGTGTGGCCTGAAATCCGCCTCGTATTGTACGCATAGTGCTGCCACTGCTGCCATCTGTTGTTACATGTCAAGAACGAGCATATGGTATAATCAGTACACACAAAAACGATTTAAGAATTAGAAATCGATGAAATAACATATAGTACAACCTTGTTATTTCAGATTAGAAAGAAGAAAAAGGATGACAGAGACATTGAAATTGAAATGACCTTATCTATTGCCTTTGGTGGGTAGTCGTTATTGAGCTTTGGCGAGCCAGATTCATGTTATGTCTAAAACTCATTTTTCAAATTGATTTGGGTGAAGTAGTTACTTCTTAACATTGTTCTGTATCTTACTTGACCTGGAAACATAATGTTGCTACGTTCTTTTATAATTGTTGGACCTAAGAATAACAAAGAGAATGTCCTAGTTCGAGAAGTAAGAGCATCACTGTCTTGTTAAAAAATTTAGATTCTGCTTGCTGCAATTTGACTTAGTTTCTTCTTTTTAGTGCCACTTAGTCCTTTG
This sequence comes from Gentiana dahurica var. dahurica, assembly GCA_024500145.1. Classification (NCBI taxonomy): domain Eukaryota; kingdom Viridiplantae; phylum Streptophyta; class Magnoliopsida; order Gentianales; family Gentianaceae; genus Gentiana; species Gentiana dahurica. Next base: position 31,910,191 of record CM044908.1, read on the forward strand.
GCTTTTGAATGTAAGTGGTAATATTCATATGAGGTATGTGATTGAGTGGCTGAGATTTTCATTTTGATTTTTCATCTTAATGCGCCTTTTTCGTATGTGCAAGGACTCTTTCAACATTCTTTTCATTTCATCAAGGATTAATTTTGACTTTTTGTGATCTTGATGAGAATAACTGGGTTGAAAATGCAACTTGTTCAGATTTTTAATGGGAGCCTCGACTAGATTTTTTTTTAAAGCACAGTGTTAGTCAAAATGTAATGGGCTCAACTTGGACTTTATTGGATCTTGCATTTTGGTCTCAACTAGACAATCACCATATGCATATATTGAGAGATAGAACAAGCCTTATTTAATGCACTTGATGATTAAACAAATTCATCAGTAGTCAAAACAGTTTTATGCCTTATTGAAGCTAGCTAGTATTGGTGATCCAATTGCAAAGAACATGGCAATTACACAAGTTTATTCATTAGACTTGCTGCATAATTTAGAAAATGGGAAATTGAAGCTCGTTTTCACTGTGAAGATAGATAACTCATTCACATGTCAATATTAATAGTTTAAATAAACATACAATACACATAAGTCAGTAAACAATAGGATACATCAGTCAATAGTCATGCTCATGTCTACATTTTCCACTGCAACATTAGTTTAAGGGTGTTCTGATGCTTAGTGCTTAGTGATTGCTACTGCATTTGCTTAGAATAATGTTATGTTTAATGGTATGACGTCCCAAGAATTCTTTTGTTTGGTTGAAAGATTGGATGTGCAATATTATTTTGAAAGTGTCCTTGATATTTTCATAGTCATTCTTGAACTATGCTTTTGAATTCATTGGTTAAAGATTGTATGTGCAGTATTGTTTGTTATATATTTTATCCAGGTATGTACTCTATGTTTAATATAATTTATATGAAAGACATGTTGTTATATTCCACATATATTCTATAAGTGTTCTTTTTATTCTTCTTGTGTCAACAGATGAACCCAAATATCAAACAAAAGCCTGTTCATTTCATAGCTCCTGCTCAGCTGTTGAAAGATCGTATGAGTGGAAAAAGCATATCCAATGTTGGACATAGAAGTAGAAGGATACAAGTTGTAACTCAAAAGACAAATGACTTATGCTATCGTCGAGGAACAAGTACTAAATTTGAGTACATTTTGAAATGTATCAGAAAATGATATATTCCTAACAAGCATATGTGTCCTATACGAGTGCATTCTTGGAAGGAGATGACTGAAGATAACAAGGAACACATGTGGGCTGCGGTAAAGGTATGTAAAATAAATTCTCTGTCTTTCGGTAATGTTTCAAGGTGGTAAGTGTGTCTGAGTTTGCCTTATCTAGTAACAGTCCTATGTCGATGAACTGGCTCAAAAGTGTTGATTCATCCGGATTCCGGAAATTCTTCAAAATCACCTTATTCAATTGGTCAGAACATGGGGTTTACATCCCTATCTGCTGAAAATGGATTGAACAGAACTTTCCCGACATTTTGGCAATGAACAGCAGTTGATTTAAGGGCGGAAATCAGCCAAAAATAGATAGAGACATTCCACTTGGGGTTTTTTGTGACTTATTTGAATGTGTTTGTGCTCATTTTGTGAGAAATAAACAAATATATCATAGCTTTCATAGGTAGAGCTGTTTTTACTCATGGTAAATAATCCAACTCATTGTTGCTACTTGACAGTACGTGTAAATGATTGTTGTAGTTATGAGTTCTACATTCTTAGAAAAAAAGTGTCTGATTTTAACGAGAGTCTCTTAAAATAATGGACATCAAAATGCTCTTGGCACATCTAACTCTTATTTTTATGAAAAAATATAGGAATCGTTTTCCGATCCACATATGGAATTATACCGTGAACATACTTTGGATCATATGGATACTTTATGGACATCATGGAGGTCATCCTTGAAAAAAAAGTACGTGAAGACTTGCAAAACAAAAGCGCTTGTGTTGAAAAATGTTCCTCCAGGGATGAATAATAAAGATTAGGAGTGGCTTACCACAAATAAGTTCCTAAGTGATGAGTTTCAGGTAAAAATAAAAACTATATATATATTCCAATGTTATGTTGTAAGTGAAGGCTTTTGATTGTAACGTCTCTTTATGAGAAATGCAGAAAGTCAGTGCCCGGAATTCTGATAATCGGGTGAAGGGAGTGATGCCTCATCGAACCGGTAGTCAGCCACATAGACACATCATATATGAGATGGTAAAAATACAATTAGCTGACTTATTGTTTTAGATTTGTTATGTTTTCTGTTTGATATATATTTAATGTTTAGTTGTGATTTTTAAATCATTTAGGGAGGTAAGGTAGATACCCCACCCGACATTGCAAAAATATTCCATGCGACTAGACAGAAAAATGGAAAGTTTTCGGTCCCAATAGAGCAAGAAAAATATGTAAGTATTAGTACTTAACACTTTTGCATAAATTCTTTATTTATCAATTTTTATTAGACAAATGAAACTCGATTTTGTAGGATGAGATTGTCAAGACTATTCAAGCCAATGAATCACTCTCACCAATTGAGGTGGTTGAAACTTGCTTTGGACCACAAAACCATAGCTATGTCTTTGTTTTTGGTGGTGGGATAAAAAGGAAATCTTTTGGTGATCCTGAAGCTACTCAAGTAAAAGTACTTAAGGCGAAGCTACATGATAAGGAAGAAGAAAATAATGACCATAAGAGACGTGTTGATAGGATTGAAAGTTTATTGGCTCGAATGGGTAGTGAATACTTACCAACTCCAGATGATATTCCAAGGTGTGATGATGAACAATAGCTCTTGATAAGGTATGTAGTATTTACCTAGCATAAACTTGAGTGTGCATGCATTCTCTGTTATTTGAAGGTTGGTTCAACATAGTTTTGAGAGTTCAAGTTGGACATTTTTGTGGTCAAGTCTCTTTTTACTCCCTGCTATTTCTTCAAATATGTACCCTTCAAGTACCATGATCCATTCTGGATGAACAACCACTTGTAGTTGTTCTTAGGCTTGTTGGTTCATTATTGCATATGTTGAATCTTCCTTATTGTTTTAATTGTAATTGTTAACAGCCACGTATTTGTAATTGTTAACCGCCACTTTGGATAAACAGCCACTTATTTATTATTATCTTTGATTCTTTTCCAATCTATATGCATATATGATTAGAATAGATGTCATTTCTTCCATGCTTCTAGGAATTTCTGATAACCGGGTCTCATTAGGAACATGTTTACTTTTGATTATGAATCATTGTTAGATTGTTAAAACTTTGCCTTATATTTCCTTTTTGTTGTCATGCATATGTATGCAGGCTTTTGAATGGTTTTGATGCTTTTGGAAGATATATGTGTAAGGATTGCTACTTATCATATCCTAAGAAGGTGCAATTTTGTTGGTCAAGTACCTTGCTGTTTAGAAATCAATCATTGAAGGTGCTTGATGTTTTGATGATCAACATTTATGGTTGTTAGATATTTGTATTTTGGGGATGTGATAGTAGAAAATCCTATCATTATGCATCTATATGTAACTACTTATCTTTTTGAATCTCTTGAAACAACTCTACCATTGTGTATATTTTGGATATATGCATGAATGCATAATGTTGTAGCTATGTATTTATTTCATAGACTAATCCAAATGGTTTCAACTTACAGCAGGAGTGATTTTTTTCAATGATTAATATTTTAATATTTGTTCATAATGACCATTTTTATCATCAATAAAGCAGTTTTTGTGACGGTATATCCAGTTATTAAATGTCATTTGTTGATAATGGCCATAGCTAATTAATGAGGGGGTTTCCACTTATTAATGACGGTAATATCCATCATTAATGGATGGAAACTAATATTCAACTTTAGTATTTATGAGAGGCAAATAGTATAATAATGAGGAAATTAATTGTCATTAGATTTTTTTTAATGAGAGTCTAATCTCGTCATTAAATCGTTGATATTTTTAATGACGAGGCAGGTTCTCGTCATTGAATGCTTTAACTAGAAAGGCGACTATGTGGGGGGCATGAGAGGTATTTCCCGTCATTAAAAGTCTTTAATGATGAGAAAATGGCATATAATGACGGGAATTCCCGTCATTAAAACTCGTTTTTCTTGT
>CM044908.1:31914819-32043137 GCA_024500145.1 Gentiana dahurica var. dahurica
GTTTCACTACTAGAATTTCTCGGATTTGTGACGGTGGTTTTCGTCGCTAATTCGTCACTAAAGCCCGTTTGTGACGAATTTGCGATTAAAAGCATTTCCATCACGGAACACCCCGTTGCAAATTTTTGTGTCAAAAGTAACTTTGACACTGCGTTTTTGTGATAAAAACTTGTAACGAAAGTCAAACTTTGTGACATAGTTGTGACAAAATATTTGGTGATAAATCTGCGACAAAAATTATATTTTGTGACGGAGGTGCGACAAAATTTTCCGATAAGTTTGTGATGGAGGATTGTGTCAAATTTGCTTCATAAAACAGCGACAAATGTGCGACAATAAACTACGGTAATGACTTTATAACAAAATTTATGTGTCAAATGTATGACCAAAGTATCAATAGTTGCAATGACTTTATAACAAAATTTATATTTCACATTTTTACTATATTTATTATCTTAAAAAAATATATTCATTAACATAAATGTTCTCATAAAAAAAAGATTCAATAGCATAAATAATCACACCACATCCAAGATCATATAAATGAAGCAAATCAATTTTTATTCATAATTGAGTCAAATAACATTTCAAAATATGAAATCAATATTTTTCATGATTAACAGACAAACTCAAGAGACTAATGGTTTTCTCACAGAAAACAACTCAATCTTGTGAACGAGCAATCATCTTTAAAAGTGTCTTGAGTTCTGCACCACAATCAATTTCATCTCTAAAAGTGTCTTGAGTTCTGCATCCCACTCAGATTCCTGAAGATCTAGTTAAACATCACGAAGAACGCGTTTAAATTTATGACGATCTCACTTGCACCGCCAGCAACCGTGGCCTTTTCCGGCATATCATCCGGAATCCGGGTCCCACTGTACCATTGATGAGAAAGAAACTTTGAGCAGAAACTTCATCTAAGTTTCCACTCCGAAAAGATGAATCATAAATCATCTCTATCTAGATGATCAGTCTGAAGCATAACGGATAACTAATCTGACAAATCATCTACTTTTCAAGTGTGAGACAACTTTAACATACCTTCTCAAGTGTGAGCCTATGACAAAGAGCCCAATACCATGTTGAAAATAAGCAGAAACCATATAAGACGAGGGGCATCATTCTCAAAACCTAGGTTATGAGGCGAGCCGAGGGGCAGATAGCCTGAAGAGATCCTTATTCTTTTGACTCTGGAAGTCAAAATGCAAGAAACGTAGAGATTAAATACCATATTGCATAAGAAAATCGAGATTACAAATCTAAAAACTAACTTGTTACTTGTCAGAAATCACTTGATCAATATGAAGCTCAGAAATGAACATCCAGGAATTACACTGCAATAACATTGTTGATGAATTAGTTTACGGATCTTATGAGCAGAACTTAACAATTTTTCCAATAAAGTACTTAATATTGATTATCAAATGATATACTGGCTATATAAAAAAAATTCTGCTAATATGAGATTCCAAGAAGTCCCTTTAGCGTTGAAGTCAAATGACAATGGCATACACACATTATGAAAGAAAATTACAAAAAAACATATCTGCAGCCAAAAACATCGAAACATAATATCATCAATGCAAATATAATCCATCTAACCTGAAGACAACAACATTCCATATGACTCCAAAATCATTCGAAAGATAGAACAACCTGGGAATCAATTATACAAATCAATGAATTACAAAAAAAATGGCCAAGTTAGCCAAGGCTATTCACGATAAAAAACAAAAGAGCTACTACTACAAAATCAAAGGTGTTCCAAAGGTAAATTACAAACCCATTACCCGTTCAACACTTCATCTTCATTAGACTTCCAAGGCTTTGCAAGTGCTTGAATAGTTATTGTTCACACATGAAAACAAAATGCATAACATGATATCTCTTTCCAATGAATAATCAGCATTGCAAATTTGAATACATAACAACTAAGATAAAAAAAAAAGCACAATCTCAAATTATGGACTTCCACAATGTTATGAACTACTTCTATTACTATAAAAGGACAATATATTTGATTATCATGATGCTTATATGCACCAAATTTAGCATATAATATGTAGAAACAACTTCAATATCTTTCAGCTTCAACATTCATCTTCTACGCCATTTACTTTAGTCTTGCCAGTTGATCCATCGACCTATTTGTATCCATCTAACAAGATGTTGCTTTATTTGAAAACATAAGACTCAACAATTTCAGATTAAAGATTACTAGTGTAATATTCCGATTTTCGGGAAAGGGCAGACGTGTCATTTTGCGAAAACGAAATATTATTATTTTTTTTTTTATTGGAGTTAAGTATTGTGTTAATTATATATATGTATTTTCGAGTTATGTATATATAATTAAGGGAAGAAAATCTGATTATTTAGTAATTAAGGGCAATTAAGGAAAATGGGTTTATTTGGGAATTGGTATGTAAGGAAAATTTACTCAGATTAATCTCATAACCTACACAAATTCAGAAAATCAGTTTTTACGCTTCTTCTCTGCGGCTCTGAGAGGAAGAAATAGGGCTTGGACGATTTCCACAAATTCTAAGAGAAAGCTTAACTGTTTTCAGATCAGACAAGAGATTTGAAACCGTTGTGAGAAGGGCAACGTTTGGTTATCAAATTTTGGGAGTTGCTGCAGACTTTGCAAGGCTGTTGATCTAGTTTTTTGGCTTGCAATTAGGTAAAAACTCTTCCTATAATCTCGATTATGATTCGTAATGTTTAGATCATGTTTTATGATGCGTAGATGCAAGAAAGATGTGTTTTTCGTTGATCAAAGGATCATAGATGTTTAGATATGTTTTTCTACGTTTTACTGTGTTGAAATCATTGTTAATTAGGTAGAAACGGTTCAGAAATCGTGTTTTGAAGATTTTAACGTTTTGGGAAAAACCCAGGCGAACGAGCGTTTGCAGTAGGCAAACGGGCGTTCGCGACCCTAGTAGCTCAAACGGGCGTTTGCACAAGGCAGACGGGCGTTTGAGGAAAGACTTATGATTCAGGATGTAGCTATTTTTTACGGACGGGCGTCTGGGGTTAGTGGACGGGCGTTCGATTACGAACGGGCGTCCAAAGGATGTCAAACGGGCGTTTGAGCTATTTTACCTTGCTTTTACTGTTTTAGCGTTTCAGATTGGTTTTCGGCCTCATAATCGTGTTTTCACTGTTTTAATCCCTCATTCATGTTATGTTAGCATTGTTTAAACCTAAACAAACCTGAATTGAGCTTCTGATTCATTCAGTTAAAACACCGAATGTACTCTTAAAGGGAGTTGAAGTTCGGATCCGTCGGAAGAGCATGATAGGCTTGTGCTTTGATGAATTAGCATTCATCAATGTCTGTGTAACTGCTAGGTCTTGTAATGTCTAGCAGTATAGGAAGAGAGTAGTATCGGTGAGGGAGATTAATTGAAAACACTTAGGTGGTTACTTAACCATCCTAATAAAATACTTATTTTACTAGTAAAAGATTAAACAACATGTCTCTCTTGGATAGGCACCAGTCTATATCGCGATGTGTGTGCTACCTCTGTAGGTGGAAGAACCCGTAGGTCAAAAAAACCACAAGTTTGGGTGACTCCGCTGAGGTGTGCGTACTATCGGAGTCTACCTATTCTAGACTTCGTGGATATTGGTGTGATCCACTAATATGTTGCCAAGAGTGTCCTAAAAGTGGATACACGTAGTGCCCTTAAGTGCGGTTGTAACATAGATAAGTTAAGTAGAAACGTTTAGTCAATTCATGTTAATGGACATGAAGTGAACCCTAGATTGAGTCGGTCATACATAAACAACTAAACTTATAAATATCTTTTCTTTACAAATTGTGATCGTTATCATAGCTTCTTTTTCTTATTAAGTACGTTGTACTTACCTCAAATGCTTGTTTTCTATGTGTTTGGGGGTGAGAAGACGAACATGTTGATATTGTTTACGAGGGGGAGTTCGATGATGACGTTTGACGACGCCGCATTGAAGACTTTATATTTATTTATTTTGTTATTCATTTATTAGATTGTTTTTAGTACTTTTGGATATGACTTTTGGTCTTCCGAGACTTGTAGTACCTTTACTTTCAGTTTGAGAATATCGTACGTTCTTTTGGGATTTCGTATTTTCTTTGAATGTAATAAAGTTACATTTCCATCTTTAGACAGTAATTCTATTCTTGGATGTTTGGAATTTTTATACCCGAGTTTTCTTGCTTCCGTTTGCTTATTTTTGATACGACGTAGTAGAGGCTTACGTATAAAGTGAATTTATTTTTATTTTATACATGCCGAACGTTTCTTTTCCGGATAAGGACTCGGTGTCCGGGAACGGGGCGTTACAACTAGTTGAATATATTTACAATAACAATTATTTAGAAAGATGAGCTATAACAAATATGCATTGAATTATGGTAATGAACTGTGGAAAACTATCGTCAATCGAAAACGAACAAGAATGGGAAGACATAGTAGGACTAAGTGTTTGATAACACTTAGAACCAGAAACAAAAGAATTTTCACAGAACACTTGATTGGAAAGTACCTTAGAGACATAAAAATATGAAATTAAACAAATGTCACCAGTTGAGCATAGATTCAAAGATGTATAAAAAATCCAATGAAGAACCATCTATTTTTTCATGTACGATGCTTAAGTGGCCATACACATATTGTGTTGGTTGTATTTTCGCATCAAAGAAAACTCATAGCTTGAGTCACAGTAATAGTAATTTAAAGAAACACAATACAAAAATAAACCGATCAATTAAGTAATATTTTTCAATTTGACCAACAATAAAACAGAAACCACTCAACAACAAATTAACATATGAATTCAAACTCAAAGAGGCGAAGACTAAAAGCACACAGGAAAATGAATTTGAAGATTAGACATGATGGAAGCCACTTTGTGTTTGATAAAATAGGGAGAACACGAAATTTACCTGTGATTCTACAGAGCCGGTGGAAGGAGGAGGGTTCCACCTGAAACATATGGCCGTTTCTTAGATCGAAGTATCGGACTAGCTAGGATTTCATTCTAAATATTATGTTAATCGATGCTTCTGCCAGTAGACTCGCCACCGCCGCCGCCGCTGGAGTGTTTCAAGGGCCAAAGAGGAGTTAGGAACAGGGTGGAGTAAGGGAGGAGGCTAGAGAAGGGGACGCCGAAATGTTGAAGTTAATTAGGGTTGGAAGTGTTAACAGGATATGATGATTTTTTTATATGTTTATTATTAAAATGCTTTAAAATAAAATATTTTTTGTAAAATAATAATTTAAAAATTAATTGCTATGATATAATGAAGACTTTCGTATATTATATGTACTAGAAATACTAGAATAAGTATATGAAGTTTAACGCTCACACACATACACTTGCACTAAGTAGGGCAAGAACCCAATATTTAGAGCCGGGTATTCACGGTTCGGTTTGGTACGATTAATGGTCGTAACCGAACCAAAAATTCCGGTTAGTAAATATCTGAAACCGAACCATTTGTTTTAGGAAACCGAATTGAATTGAATCGAAATATATAGTTTGGTTCGGTTAACTGAAAACCGAAATAAAATTTAACAAATCTATTTGGTAATAAACGGTTCGGTTTTTTCATTTGGTTATAAACGGTTCGGATATAAGCAATTTGTTTAAAATATATATAATATTTTGGTTATAAAAGCTAATTATACATTTTTGATATAAACGGTTAGGTTACGGTTTTTTGTTTGGTTCGGTTTTTAATTCGGTTCAGTTTTTGGTTTGGTTTTCAATTCGGTTTGGTTACGGATAATTTGTAGCGTGAACCGTAACCGAACCGAAATTTTTGGTTACTCTATATTACTAACCGAAACCGAACCAAAAACTAGTATTAGCCGAACCGAACCGAACCAAATGACCTCAGATCGGTTCGGGTTTCGAATAAACCGTATCTATGAACACCCAGAACATAGAAGTGGTCGTGGGCCTTAGCTTTGACCGCTAAATCAAGGCCTCATTGGGCTTTATAATTTGAGTTTTTAATTTTTTTTCAACCGATTTGTTAAACTTTAAACTTTAAATTTTTTTTTTCTACCGAAAGATTTTGTTTCCAATATAACATATTGTTCCCTCTGCCTAAGTCCAACAAAATCAATTTGCTAAACAAATTTTTTTTCCTTTTATGTCCAACAAAAGGTTTTTTCCTAATTTAAATTGTGCTACATATATTTCATCTGTTCAATGTATCCTATCATTAAATTGACTACATCAAACCACGGAACATTGTCACACATGAGTGACCGAATATATACATCACAATTTTTGTCACTATTTGACAATAAATATATGTGGAAAAACTTTTCTGTTTTCGAATTAGCTACGGAAATTTTATTGACCAAGTTAGTCCGTCGCATATTTGTCACAAATAATGGCATCTAAATTGACACAAAGATTTTGCGACGAAATAGTTACCATTTTTCGTCACGTACATATTTTGTCACATTGTCATCATAGTTACTTGTATTAATAATTTATATACATTTTGTCACTCATCCATGAGAACATTGATACACATGAGTGTCCAAATATTTTGGTCACAAATTTTGTCGGTACTTTAAAATTAAACATATATGGGCTAGTTTGTCACATATTTGTCACATATAATGGCGCATAAATTTGGCGCGAAGGTTTGCGGCAAAATAGTTACTGGTCTTTTGTCATGTATATATTTTGTCACAATATTGCCGCAATATTTTGTAAAAATAATCTTGTTATGTTTGGTCACCAATTCGTAGCATTGATGTCGCAAATTAGTAACGAACCATTTTCGTCACAAATTTTTGTCACAAATTAAGGCACCTAAAATTGGTGCAAATATTTGTGACAAAATAGTCACGTACGTTTTGTCATGTACATATTTTGTCACAATGTCGTCTCAGTTTATTTTAAAAATAGTTTTTATATGTTTTGTCACTTATTCGTAGCAATATTGTCAAAATTTTGTTACGAACAATGTTCGTCACAAAAATTCGTAACAAATCCCAGAAATTCTAGTAGTGTTTGCTTTAATCCCCAAAGGATATAAGTTATGGCAGGCATCCTGCCAAAGGTTCCTTCTGAATAAATTAAGATACCGTTAGTTTCGCAAAAAGTTCTTAGGGAATCACCCTTATTTTCTGCTTTGTAACGAATCCGTTATTTGTTCTTAGCTAAAAACCTTCTGTTCTAAATGAATTCAGATTCCGTTGTTCGGCAAGGAAGTCTTAAGGAATCACCCCTATTTCCCGCTTTCTGACGAAATCATGTAAGACTGAGTGGTAAGAGAGATCACTGTCTGGTTAACTCTTTACCTTTTAGGGAATCACCCCTAAATTGCTCAGCTTTGCTATGAAAGTTAAACTTTCCAATTCAATCAACTCTTCTCCGTGTAGTTCCAATTACTCCCACTGGGCCTGAGATACTCAGGTGGTTCTATAAGAGTTTGAACGGAACTGGAGTATCATACTCCATTCACAGGGTTATGACTTTTAAACCAACCTCTATGATCAGGATCCTATACAGTCCACGAAGGATTATAGGTCATCAATCTACCCTATAGACCATAATGTCCTGTAATGGGTAATGGACAAACCATACTCCCACTGTGTTCGGGGGTGGAGTGATATACTGATCTAGTTTAGTAGTTTTTATTAATGTTATCACCAACTTCCGGTGTTGGATGTGGACTGAACAAATCAGTTAGTAACATCTTGAGTACAAATACTTCAAGATCTAAGGTTGTTATTTATAGACTCTATCAGACCGAGTTTGACAATATCACCGTCATTCTCTGATTTTACGATTTATAACCAACCTTTACTCAATGCATTAAGATATTTCACGCTCTAAACGTGCACGCAAAATTTCCAATCCTACCTTCAAGCACTTAGTGCTAAATGTCTATATTTGCGGAAGTGGGGTGAACCGAATTCACTCCGTATCCACAAATGCGTAGGCATCTTTTAGGTAGACTTCTCGGTTTTTCATTACAACCGTTATTTTGCAACCAATATCTTAAATGAGTTCAGCAGCGTATCATAGCACATCAATAACTATATAAGGCAAATTTATGGTGTATCCCTTAGTGAAAACATTTCACTGGGAGGGAGGACGAGCATCAGTCCCGAAGACTACGCAATAGCCTATTTCTGAGTATGGAATACTCTATCTCTGGTGAAATCAGACATTTCCTCCTAATATTTTGGATAAAATTTCCGGAGTTTCGAGTAGTTGTCAGACTAAGATGTCACTACTCAGAGGCTCCCACTAGCTTGTGTCTTTCATAAGACCCCGAAGGTCAATATGAACAAGCTGTGTAACTTCTTTAAATCTATTACCCTTTCCCGATTGAAAGGAAACTTAGGATTTGTTCCTTTGAGACAGGGTTCCTTTGACTGGAAGATAGGAATCACCCAAAGCCAGTCTGCAGATCTTGTCGTTGGGGAATATGCACTAATTAATAGTATATAAAGAAGTGTTTATCTAAATACGGAAACCATTTGCGTTTATATTGTTTAAGATGTGTTACATATACCTATTCAGAATTTCTTAGTGGTTCTGACTTTATCAAACAAAAGTCCGAGTCTTGGGTTCGTGCTACGAATGTTATATTTATCGTCAATAAGACAAACAGATTATCCTATTGAAAATTAATACGTTCGTTCCAACGCATCCGAAAACAGAAAATTAATTTTCTATGATACTCAAGTATTGAATCCGAGATTCATTTCCTTGTATCACTCCCACTAGTCTATCTGAAATAACTGCCCGTTGTCTATTTTTATTTATCGTTTAATGCAAAGCTACCTAGTTCTTCCAAAGAACTTAGCTTTCGAGAAAATTGCTAAGGATGCATTGGTCAGTGATCCGAAATCACTTTCTTTATCCTCTAATTTCCAATTCATTAATTTTTCGTTTTAGCCTTAAAACTACTTAGTTTGGATGACTAACACGTATAAACATTCTTTCCCATTCTCGACTTTCCTTAAATGGAAATAGTCTTGAACTAGCAGTTCGTTCGAGTAGACTCTATTCTTGAACTGTGGGATGTTCAGTGTTACTTGCTTGGACTATTGATTTTTCTAATCGACAAATCATAAGACCAAAGCTCCCACTAGTTTATCAGTTCCAAATACCGTCTAACTAGCAACACTTTGTTCGAATGGTTCGAGAGATCATAATAAAGCTCTCACTAGTTTATCGGTTCCAAATACCGTCTAACTAGAAACACTTTGTATTTATGATTTTTCAAAGAATAGAACATCACCTAGAACTAAGCTCCCACTATCTAATCAGTTCCAAATACTGTCTAACTAGCAATGCTGTGTTCATGATGTTTTAAAGATTATAAAATATCCAGAACTAAGCTCTCACTAGTTTATCAGTTCCAAATACTGTCTAACTAGAAACGCTATATTCTTGTTTTTCCAATGGAAAAACTCTTGTGTGATCCATTACACATTTCTAATGATTCAGAAAAACAACAAATCATTAGACTAAGGCTCCCACTAGTTTATCGGTTCCAAATACCGTCTAACTAGCAACGTCTTATGTATATGATTTTCCAATCTTTCAATTTAGAAATTTGTTGTGTAATTACACTTTAAAATTCACTAAATGAATTTATCTGATAGTCCTATATCATCTTTTGTAAACTAAGTATGGTCATCTCTCGTTCAACACGAGTGACACCTGTGACATACCTATACTATGTCACTTAAGTTTTTAAAGGCTCAAGAGAAAAATCTCTTCCGAAAAGTTAACTGCATTTATTGATAATTACAACGTACTTGTTACTCTCCACATTTTTAATGAAGTCTTATTACTAACAGTTTAGTAACCTAGAGATTTAGTTGTAAACAAAATAACAGAAACTTAAATTCAAAAAATAAATTTTCACTACTAGATTTTTATTTTAGGAATTATAAACTTGTTAAAAGTCTATCCTACCATTCCAAGGATTTAATCTCACACCTCAGTGCCGCCGCAGGGCCAGTCAAAGAGGCGACGATTAAACTGAGACAATCTCTCTCAATGATGAATCTTCGAGAATCAAACATCTCACGGGAATCAGACATCCCGGACCTTAATCATTGATTACCTTCCTTTTCTAGCCTAGATATTTCGAAAAATATCCATAAAGAGTGTGACTATATTAGATCTCAAAGTACGCCCCGAGTATGCCGCCGCAGGGTCGGTCAGTGACTCAACGAGTACCCGAAATCCTATCCTTTCGGAAACCAAGCCTTGAATTTTGATAGGGGTGAACACCACCCGCAGGGGGCCGGAATCAAAGCGGATCGATGCGTCACCCTTCTCTCACGTGCTTGCATTTATAGTAGAGGCCGTGGGGTTGGCTGTCGCCTTCCCCGCTCCCACTCAATATTTTGAAAAAGTGGTGGGTTTACTAATTACGGTTGCGGTCTTGACAATAAGAAACAATAAATCAAAGTACTCCGAATAGGGTCGGTTATGTAGGCAAGCCTACGCCGTCTTATTCGTTGGAACATATGTGACAGTTCAGGCCAATCCGGCAAGAGAAGCCCCGTTTAGCCCGAAGGCTTATCGGCTATGCTAACGTACATCACACGTGGAGGGGAGTCGATTGAGCCGAAGCTCGGTTGAACTCGCCCAACCATGGTTAGACCATTTCCGAACCCATGTACTAAGATTCTCCGATTTCTAAATTGTAACCCAAAGCGTAATCTCGTTTCTGTTTAAGGTGGGTTCACTAAGAAGCCATCACCGAAAAGCTCAACGATTTATCCAAGTGGGATTCACCGAGAATCCATCACTAAAATCGTAACGATTGACAAAACCCGGGTCCTCGGTTTTTATAATTAGTTACTTATTATTTAACTACCACATATTAAATTAATAAGCATTCATACTAATTATTCGAGTTATACACGTCTATTTTAATTCGAAATTAAAAACTACGTGTATGCATTGGAGTGGAATCATGAAGATGCAAGTCATGGCAATTTTCCGGTTTTAAGCACGTAATCTTGATCAAACACAAAATTATACCGAAAAGTAAACACCGAGATGGACCGTTGGTACCCCCGACTAACTATTTTCTAAGGAAAAGTAAAAAAAAAAAAAAAAAAAAAATGTTTTTAATTATATAAAAAATAATTATAATTATCAAAAAATTTTTTTTTTTTTTAATATAATTTCTGCCAAAAGGCTGTTTATAAAGAAGAAAAAAATTTTGCATTCAGCCGCAAAAAAAACCCTAGCCGCATGCTAGTTTCATAAACAGGACTTATAGCGTCGCTTTTCAGCATCGCAGAAAGTCCTATAGCAGTTTTAAAAAAAATTAACCGTTTCTCCTCGTTCATACCTTGGGTTTCGCCTCGATCTTCAATTTTTCAGCAAGATCTTCATATTTCGAGCCCAGAATAACAAAATTACAATAAAAGATGCTACTTTTACATGGAATTTCGAAAATTGCATAATTAAAGATACAAATCATATGCTCAATTATTACTCAACAAAGGAGCTACAAAATAGATCTACGGGTAAACAATACCAACTCAATCCATCTCTTCAACCACAACATTCACAAGCATACAATCATGATTAAATTCAATTTTACCAAAAAAACGAAATAAAACATCTAAAACATGCTTTTCCACTCCAAGATCTAAAATTCATATACTTTGATCGTTAGATCAAAGGCTCTGATACCACTTGTCAGAAGTAATATCGTCGGATCCATCATGGATTGACCCGATTACGCAGAGGAAGTATCGGATCTAGATCTAAACGAAACAAAGAACATAAATTAAAGATCAAACTACAAGGAAGTTTGGATTTTTACCTTTTTATGGTGCTTAATTCCAAGAACAAAAGTAGTAACCACGCAAGATGAGAAGCCACAGTCTTCCAACGTGTGTCTCCCAGCAACACCAGGTGGATGGTGTTTCCCGCAGCCGGACCTCCTTGATATGCTACCGGAATAATCCCGAAGATTAGTCCAACTCGAAACCCGAAGAAAGATGGCCGAAAATTCTAAGCCACTCTCTTCCAATATGGCGTGTTATGTTATTGTGTCAAAAGGCTTGGAAGAACTCTTTTTATATAGGAGAGTAAAACTTAACCTCCAAGGATTAAATAATTAAGAGATAATTATTACATTAATCCTTTTTCCAAATAAAAGATAAATAAAATAATTATCCCAAACAAATTAGGATAAATCATATTATTATATAATATTCAATGAATTATCAATTAACAAATAAAAGATAAATCACATGTCAAATAATTATCCAAGAAAACTAATTTCTTTCTAATTATTAACATTAAAATGGTGCCACCTTTTAATTAAAAAGGTTCACACGCATTTTTCTATATTTGACCAATTAGGTCAAAAGGTCAACACACTAATTTGGGCCGAGTCCACGAAAAATGTATTTTCCGTGTATTTAATTATTTAGTCCAACTAAACAATTAATCCACATATCAAGTTAAATAGCCCAACACACTATTTAATTATAATTGAGGTGAAACGACGATAAATCCAATTATGCTATTTTGGGAGCCACGTCGGAGACCATGGACCCATATTCAGTAGCTATAATAAATTAAATAAAATTAATCGTTAGACAGAATAATTATATTCAACCTATTAATTCCGGGATTACACCACCATAAACCCGAAACTGAACTCTATCGAATATAGATAACTTACACTCAATTTATGAGTCGGAAGCGTCCACTGATATAATCATTTCATACAGATAAATCCTCCATAGACTTTCCATTCTGAGTGGGAAGTCTCCGTGAACCCGACTCACAATATCTTATCCTTATTTACCATTAACCCCCCAGTGAACAATTAGTTCACATATCCGACTAGTAGCTAATTAGTCTAAATATGAACTGGGCCGATCGATCAGTTTCTAGGGTTACAAATAAGGGAACTGTCTTTCTACTTCCCGAGGGAATGAATGGATTCCATATCTGTGATAACACAGACTACTCACTCATTGTAGAATAGAGCCAACGAGAAGTGTTGGACCACATACTACGACGTGATCCTTACTAACACATCAAACTCTACCCCAATCTAAGCAGTCGTCTGTGATCACCTCAGGATTGAGATTAATCCATATATAATCATCTTGTGATTCATAAGACTTATTGATTACGGAATTATATCGAGAACTCAAATCAAATCGGTCCAGCCCTATATGATTATCATCATATATAAATGCCCCACTAGGTACCCTATTACCGATAGTCCGGATAAGACTGTCACACCTAAAGTGTTCTGGGCGCATTAATAGCAAATTAATCATGAGACCCGTACTCAGATTAATAAACGCTACGGACTAAGTTAATTTTAAGTACATCTCACAAACTCAATCCTCTTGTGTATAGCCATACACTGAGTTATGTGATTACATAAACGAGATACTTAGGTTTTTCAGTAGTGTCTTAATTATAAGTATACATGCATATAATAAGATGAATTATTAATTCTGTCCTAAAACAATTACATAATTGTCTTTCGGGCACTACGCCCAACATATTCCATATCTCAAGTACATTATGATTGGATCCATCCAGGTTTTTATCTATGTGATAGGTTGTACTTCGGCTTCATCACAGCTCTTATGTTTTAGTTGTTCAACCAATACTTCTTTATTGGACAGAAAATTTGACCCTAGCTTGGATAAAGCATCTACTCTTGTATTTTGGACCCTAGTTATCTGTTCCACTTCTACCATTAAGAAGTTTTGCAATTTCCTTTGTGCAACTGCAAGATATTTCTTCATAGGACCTTCTTTAGCTTCATATTATCCTTTGATATGATTGGTTACAAGCTGTGAATCAGTGTACACTTTCAGGTTCTGCACACCTAGTTTTTGTGCCAGGTTTAATTCAGTTATCAAAGCTTCATACTCTGCTTCATTGTTAGTGGCCTGAAACTCGAAATGAAGAGCATATGTGAATTCTTCACCTTTTGGGCTAATGAGTAGGAGTCCTGCTCCTGCTCCTTCTTTGTTGGAGGCTCCATCTACATAAATTTGCAACGGTTCCGCCTTTTTCTGCTCTGCCTTCCGCTCTACAGCCAATGCTTTTTCTTCTGCCAAGAAATCAGCTAATGCTTGAGCTTTGATGGCCGTCCTTGGTTTGTACTCAATGTCAAACCCCGTTAATTCAACAACCCACTTTGCCAACCTTCCGGACTTATCTGGTTTATCCAAAATTTGTTTTAGGGGTTGGTTTGTCAACACTATCACTAGATGACTCGAAATATGGTCTTAAATTTCTTGTACCATGCACCAGGGCCCAAACCAATTTCTCTACTTCCGAGTATCTGACCTCATGTCCTTGTAGGGCTTTACTCACAAAATATACAGGTTTTTATAACATACCATGTTGTTTTACCAACACAGCACTTACAGCTTCGTTGCAAAAGGATAAGTATAAAAATAATACCTCACCTTCCCGAGGAGTTAGGGATCCTTTAAATCATGAAAAGCTTGTTGACATTCTACATTCCATTCGAATGGGCTAGCCTTCCTGGGGATTTTAAAGAAAGGCAATGACTTATATACAGATTTTGACAAGAAACGATTTAGTGCTGCCAATCTTCCTCTTAATCGTTGGACTTCTTTAATATTCTTCGGTTCGGGCATAGTTTTTAAGGCCTCCTATTTATCAGGGTTAGCCTTGACTCATTCTTTGGATATCATATAACCGAGAAATTTGCCTGACCTCACTCCGAAAGTACATTTTTTTGGGTTCAAATTCATTCTTGCTTGCCTTAATACCTCACAAACTTCTGTTACATCTTTCAAATATTGGTCAAGAGTCCTGCTCTTGATCAATAAACCATCCACATACACTTCCATGGATTTACCAATCTGTTGGTTAAAAATGGTATTGACTGCTCTTTGGTAGGTAGACCCTGCATTCTTTAATCCAAAAAGCATAGACACATAATAGTAGGAACCAAATTCAGTAATAAAAGCAGTTTTTACAGCGTCAACAGGATCCATCATAATCTGATGATACCCCTTATATGCATCTAAGAAAGCAAAAATCTCATATCCAACTGTTGAATCTACTAGCCTATCAATTCTAGGGGAAGTGTAACTATATTTAGGACATGCCTTGTTTAGATCTGGGAAATCCACACACATTCTCCAGCTGCCGTCTGGCTTCTTGACTAGTACTGGATTTGCTAGCCATTTAGGGTATATAACCTCTTTAATTATGTTGGCCTGCAACAGCTTCTCTACCTCTTGCTGGACAGCCTGTATCCTCTCTGGAGCGAAAGACCTTTTTTTTTTCTGCTTCACTGGTTTTCTAGTTAGGTCAATGTTGAGCTTGTGGATAGCTAACTCTGTTGACAATCCAGGCATATCACTTGCTTTCCATGCAAACACATCTTTGTAGTCCTTCAAAATTCTGACCATGATTTGTTTCTTCTCGGAGGGTATCCATGATCCTACACTGACTGTGGATTCGGGGTCAGTTTCGTCTAGCATTACCGATTGCACAAGATCATTAGACTGCCAACTCTTTTCTTCCTCTGGGATGAGATCTTCCATTGTCACCTGCTGCACTTTCATCTTTCCACTGATTGTGGCTGTGTAGCAGTTCTTCGCAACATCCACATCCCCTTTAACAGTAGCTTCTCCTTCAAATGTTGGGAATTTCATACTGTTATGTGCCGGCGATACCACTACCCTGAGATCGATCAACGCCGGTCTTCCCAAAATCACATTGTATGCCGATGGAGCTTTTACTATGACATAATTGACCATCGAGTCCTGCTCCGTGATCCATGACCGAAAGTTATTAATAATTTTAGCATGCCTACAGGATGGATAGGAGCTCCTGTGAATCCAATGAGTGGAGTTGACATAGGAGTCAACTCTGAGTCTGCTAATTTCATTGCCTGAAATGCACTGTAATATAGCACGTTTACTGCACTGCCAGTATCTACACAGATTCTTCTGACCAGGTTTTTCAGTATAACCGCTTCAACTACCAGTCCTTCATTGCTCACGACGACTGGTAATGCATGTCTTGGGCCGTACTGAACGGTTCCCATCACCTTCGTTTCTTTGCTTCTCCGTCTTTTTCTACATCGCCACTTTTTTTTTGCTGGACAGCCTTATTAACTCCTCTTGGTCCGCCAACAATCGTATTCACTGTTTTGATTTGGGCATTCTCTCTATGCCCATCAGCATCCAGAGACGGATCTCTTTGTCTCTTTTGATTATACCTGTCATGACTATTGTGGGATTTTTTAAATTCTCCTTCCTCTGGGATTATCTCCCTACGTTCGATCGATGCATTCATCAATCTTTCCTTTCATAGTTGCTGCATCTATATCTCTGATCAAGTCCCTGCACCGCTTAGAGTCATGTCCAATGTCCTTATGATATTTGCACCATTTGGTGTGGTCTCTCTTATCTCTTGGACCCCTCAACGGAAGATGGGTCTTGGCTATTACTTTTTTCTCCATGATTGCGAACTTGATCACGAGATCGGTTTAGAGGATAAGGTCTCTTTCCCGCAAAGCACCTCTTTTCCCTAATTTATCGCTTATAGGAGCGGCTACCCTGTCCCAAACCGATTTTCTCTTCTTATCCGATTTATCATCACTTTTTCCTTTTTTAGAATCCCTGTGGGATTCCTCTCTCTTAGCCCTGTTGGTTTCTTCATCTTGGCAATGTCTATATGCAATTTCCGGACATTCTTCCATCGTGCTTGGATTCTTACTACTTAGCTTTGCATGTAACCATCCTTCTTTCGGACCTGCCACGAAGGATGCCACTAGAACTTATCATCCAGATCCGTGATCTGGGATGATTCTCCATTGAATCTTTTGATAAACTGCAATACCGTTTCATCACTTTTCTGCCTGATGGTTAACAAATATGTTCGATTTCTCTGAAAAGGCCTTGCAGCGATAAATGCATGCTTGAATTTTCTGGTCAGAGTGGGGATGTCTAGTATGGATCTGGACTCAACTTGTTGAACCAATCCCTTGCCTTTCCTGTTAGAAGAGTTGCGAATGCCCTGCATTTCATCTCTTCTGGAGCATTATACAAACTCATATGCTGGATGTATTGATGCATATGATCATATGGATCCTTAGTTCCATCATATGATTGAATCTTAGGGATCTTAAACCATGGAGGACAGGGAAATGCATCAATGTCTTGAGTAAAAGGAGACACCAACCTGAACTCATCTTGTTTATGTTTAAGGATAGCATCCAACTCTGCTATGGCGTTATCACCACCTGGGTGAGTAACTACCACCCTTATGCTAGATTCTGCTTCATGTTTTTCTTTCTTAGCGGTATGAAGAGGAGTAGGTGTTTCTGAGACATCACAATCGATTTCGGCTTTTAACAATTCTTCAAAAATGGATTTTATCTCTTCTCCTTTCAGATTTGCTAAGTTTTCTACCAACATCTATCGGATTGTGTTAGGTGTGCTGGTTTGTCCTTCCTCCATTTGGATTTTCTTCCCTGTTTGGTTATTGTTGTCTTCAGGGTTCGCTTCCCTGGTTTGATTTTCAATTTCCGGTTGATTCTGCTGCTTTTTATTATGATGTTTTGCCATTCTATCTGTAAAGATAACTCACTAACTAGAATCGGACCCTCCTTCTAGCGCCAAATGATGTTGCTCAAAACTATGATCGGGTAATTAAATGATTCGAGTTTGGAGAAAGACACAAAAATAGATAAAATTAGTATGAATTTGGACTAAAATCTTCGAGAGAGCTGCCTACGCATCCAGTTCAAGTATTGAAAAGGAATCAAGTCCCCCTTGTAGTTCATGGTCTTCCCTTTATGTCTGTAGATCGTGATCATCTTCCCTCACGTAATGGGGAGTTATTATCGGTTATCTTTGGACATTACCGGACGTGAGATCTACCCACGTCTGTAGATAGTTAAGCCGTTATTGACTCGGTCTTCATGGCGCTCATTCGATTATTCTGTCTAGAGACGTTTCCGCACGGAACATGGTGGAGTCTTGATCCTCTGACTATTCTATATAGAAGTTGACCCGGTCAACGTCTGGTGAAGTCCTATCTTACCAGCCTGTTTATCTTTGTCGTCTAACCTTTATAATGGGCCCGGCCTAGTTATGAATAACCCGATCCAGAGGGCCTATATATCATCAATTACTACTAGTTAAGTAACAACAATTTGCCACTTAGGGTTATGGATATTCTATTTAATTGCAGCCGTTTGAAATATCCTTTACAACCAAGAACATACATGCTAACATAGTTTTCTTTAGCTTGGTTGTTTCATTATCTGAAAATGGTAGGTAGGAGGGATCATGCAAGTCCTCGTGAATTTTTGGTGAATCACCATCTTTTCCAAAAGCTGATGGAAATGTAGATGATTAACATCTTAAATGCATTAACACGGAAGTATATAATCAACATATATCGATCTTAAACACGCCGATCAACACGCTCTCTTAAGTGTGGTCCTATAATTAGTCCGAACCAACATGACACACAAAGACAAATAAATGACACACATGACCAACAGAAAGGTCCACCACGTACACAATATAAATGGAAAGACAATATTGGCAGCAATGATTGATCTCATGACATCCCGCTCGGATAATTAATATCATAAACATTTCAACATGAGTTAAGCTTCAACTAAATGTAAAGTAATATTTCAAACCAGACTTCAACCAGTTTCAGAAATTAAGGATCATGTGGAGTATATATTCTTTTTTTTCGAAGGTGAAAGAAGGAATATATTATTCCAAATATATATGTGTGTGTGTGTATTTTGAACTATCATCTATACCAAAAGCTTAAATTGATGATGAGTTAGATAATCAACATTTTATATATTCAACAAACACCCTCTAGTGTGGGTC
Source organism: Gentiana dahurica var. dahurica (assembly GCA_024500145.1). Lineage (NCBI taxonomy): Eukaryota > Viridiplantae > Streptophyta > Magnoliopsida > Gentianales > Gentianaceae > Gentiana > Gentiana dahurica. The sequence goes on from CM044908.1 coordinate 31,933,722, forward strand.
TATTATATTTTGGGGTAACGAGGGAAAAGTGGGAAATACTTGTGTGGAGAGGGATTTTGAGGTGAAGTGACGGGTGAAACGATGAAACCACACAGTTTTAAAAAAGAATGAAATTGTGGTGTGTATGTCTCCACACGTGTCTCCACACCGTGTAGAGACACCACACAAGAACCTCCCGGAAAAAAGTACACCAACATTTAATCAATTATAAAGAATGACAGGTTTTGGAAACTTTTGAATAAAGGACAAAAATATTTTTTTATTTTATTATTTTCCGCCATTCCCCCCCCCAAACCTCCCCCAAAAATGAAACCCAACACACTTTCTCTCTAATCCATCATTTTTAAACACTCATTTTTTTCAATCTACAAATCCAAATTTGCATAAATTTCCACCCAATTTTTTTTATTTTTTCATGCTATTTATTTTGAGACCACATTGAACATATTTCGAGGTGGTTTTAGAAAATCCATTGTCGAAATTCACTATTGTTCGAAATTCACTGTCGATATTCATCGATTTTCGGGATTCACTGGAGAGATTCACTGAGTGAATTTCGACAGTGAATTTTATGAAAAACGATGTAAATATATCGAACCAAGTCTCAAAATGAAGAGCATAAAAAAAATAAAAAATTCAATGCAATTTTTATCGGGTTTGGTGATCTAGATCAGAAGAGAGGAAAGAGAAGGAAAAAAAATGTTCCCAGGAAAAATCCGGCGCAGGAATTTTTTTTATTTTATTATTTTTAATTTTTTTGGGGTTTTGTCCTTTAGGCTATAAAAAATATTAAAGTTGTTATTCTCCCTATAAAAAATGTGTGTGGCTGTCCTGTTACTCAAAAATATTCCAAAAGCTGTCATTATCCCTAATTCTCCTTTATATTTTTTGAGAGCCCCAACACATGTTTTTTTGTTGTTTTTTTGGAGCGGGGTTTGAACCCTTGTCCTCTCGCTCTGATACCGTGTTGCACTACCATCTCACGGAAAGCTTAAGGTTTTGAGAGAGATGGTAGTTAACAATATATTATTAAGCTAAGCCAAGCAAAGAAGCAGAAAGAACATCATTCGATGGGGAAGAGCCTTACAAACAAGGAGATGGGTTAAAACTTAAAAAGACCCTTCCAAGCGAGCAAGTAAGCAAGAGCATTTACCCGCCCTACGAACAAAATAAAAGCCAACTTTGGGAAAGATAGGAAGTAAACAAAGGCAGTGTCTATGATTCCCCTTAAGGGAGAAAAGTCTTTTGAATGACTGGTTATCTTGTCGCACATCAGTTGGGAGTTAATTTATATCAATCGCCTAACAAATTAAGAGCTAAGTGGACTGCATGTGCTTTAGCTATAGCTGAATTAATCAGACCCCTTGCCAGTCGGTTCAGAGTAAGAGTGTAAAATTTGACCTACAGAATTCCTCACAATAATACCGACTGCCATCTTCACGTGGTTGCGAGACGCATATGTATTGATGTATAGCATGTATTTCTTGCAGCAATATAAACAGTCCTTCATATGACCTGTGCATCATAGGATATTTCAAAGCTAGGATACTACATGTCCAGTCCTGATCCGCTCATTTGACAGGTACATGTGATTATATATCTGAACAATTTGATATCTAGCGTCTTGATAGATTTTTTAAATAAAATTTCTTGTTCCAAAAAAACATGTAACTATATTCCAAGACCTCCTTAAATCGTCTTGAGAATAGGCCGCTTAAAGGCCTCAAAGCTTAGTATTCACTCCCTAAGACTCTTACTCTCCAAACCCAGGAGCGAGTCATACTAAAATATGTTGTGTGACAACTACTGAACATGGATATTCATCATAACACCGCTGAAAATCTCAACTCAAATTCAATATGCATAGCTCGCTTTATATATACTCCACCACCTTCATCTTGCAGGGTACACTCACTTCCAACTGCGAACTACATCAACTTGATCTCTTTTACGGGTACATAGGTAATAAGGGGGAATTTAAGATATATACCCCATGCAAGAATTAAAATTATAGGTATAAACAAAAAACTACTTTTACACAAAGGTATTTGTTTTGAATTTCGTCTAATAATTATGGTGGTGTAGCTTTTCATAGAAAACCCCATTACCGTTTTCTCACTCATTATGCAGGTACGTCTGACCACCGGACTCCGCTTGCTGTATTGACCACACATAAGTTAAGCAACATACTTTACTACCATTGACCGTGATGTGAGACCTACATAAATGGTAGATAAGTGTATTGTGTAAATTTGTTCTGACATTTTATCGTGTAATTGAACTAGCATTACTCTAATAAAATTGATAATTTTATAGCTCATCATTCATCTTTCCATCTTTATATATTTAAAGTCAAATTTCTACCATAATGTACGCCTTAGAATTCAAGCCAGTGTCGCTATTTGTGGCAATCACGGATTCATTAACTACATAAGTTAATCATCTTTGAAACTACAAAGTTCATTATATCTCAACTTTATATCTTATATTTTTTCTTCTATTCTTCCATTTTGGACATACTATTCGATCTGCCTAGACATGCCAGATGCATATCTCAAAATAAATAACATCGAATAAAATATCTTGAACATTCCATGACTAAATTATCATTAAAATCTTATTTTCTAATATAATTCGATACATAAACGATTTGATTTTTAGTTAAGTAAGTTTATAACGAAAGTTGCATTTCATTCAACACAGTTCACACACTTCCTCAAGGAAGAAAAAGAAGAAGAAAAAAAAAAAAAAAAACAACTCAGTTCACCAGGGCCGGCCCTCGCTTGTATTGGGCCTAAGACCAAGCTTCCGAATTGGGCCTTTTAGTTGAAATTTTTTTTTTTAAAAATACTTATTGTTAGATATTTTTTCATAAATAAATATTTTGGTTATCGTTTGCTACGAGTTGCCGTACGAATTAATGTTATCGCAAAGAAACGGGGTTCGACCTAAATCAATGCATGCATCAGTTCATGAAGGATATGCATTTTCAGATACACGTATTTTCGAACTGATATGTACTTACCATTTTGTGTAAGGGTTGCATGCTTTCATCCGGTGCAAGGAGTACATCCATTCGTTTATGGGGTACTTGCAACCTATAAAAGACATAAGTATGAAGACGAAAATCCATAAATTTGACAACATCATTAGAAAAACTTTGAGTGTTCTCGGGTTTGATTCAAACAAGTCACTGTTTGAATCAAACACCCCCATTGTATCCTGGAAGAGATTTTCATTTGATCCCTTAGTGACAAATCGTGTTGGACAAAACATCTCTTAAAAAACAACGTTATTAACGTGCCTTGGAGTTTCTAATTCTCTGTCAAATCCTAAGTACTACATTTTTTCCAACACTTATCGCATTTTTAACATCCGTATATGCAAAAAATTAATAAAACTTGTTTGTATATATCTATTTTTTTGGGTCAAGTAATTTTTTTTTATTAGGGCTTTTATCAATTAGAATAAAAACAAATTTGGGCCTCTACCAAAAAAAGAATTAACATATTTTTTTAGGTTGGATCGGATTAAATCTATACGAATTTTTTTTTTCTTTTAGCGAAACATGTACCGTTGGGCCTCCCGACAGAATTGTGCCTAAGACCCAGGTCTCGAAGGCCTTAGGGGAGGGCCGGCCCTGCAGTTCACAGACGTCGTTTGCCGTTTACGTGGAATATCTTTGTCTCTTTTTCTGGGACAATCGTATGCCAAGTTGTAAGAGGGATCCATACCCTAAAATGTGGACTGGGTAAAATATTTTTCTTTACCATTTAATATATGATGCCTGTCACACTAAATGAAACAAATATTAATATTAATAAGATGTTTTTTTGTCCATTTTTTTAATATACTGATTTGTAATTTATTAAATGTCCCAAATCTGGGACCCCTAACCTAAAGCAAATAATTATTCATGGTGCCATAAAGTTATGGTCTGCACCTAAGTGTCTTGGTATGTTCCCCTCTTAGCAACATTATTGGATAACAAAAGTCTCCTGGACATAACCCAGTTGGCAAGGGACGTGGGTGCGTAATTGCAGCCTAGCGGGAGGTTAGATGTTCGATTCCCACAAGGGGCGAATTATTCCCTCCTGTTAAAAGTAAGCCCATTGACTCTGAGCTACTCGGGGATCTTGATTTACATCTCCACTCATCCCGTGGGACAGGGGGAATGGGGACCCTCGAGAGTAGGGTTTACCCTATTTTTTTGGATAACAAAAATTGATATAAAGGTCAATGGTGATGATGCCCGACCCGAGCTACGCCACGTGTCACCTTTAGGGGTGCTTAATAAATGATCAGTCCTTAAACATAGGGCTGTTAAGGGCCAGGAGCCCCAAGAACCGAACAAAAGGCAGATCGTCTACCACAGGAGATTGGACTGAGCTCCTCCTCCAGCCACCGCAGGACGGCCAAGGACTGGCGAAGAGGAGCTGCCCAGTTTGTCCATATTGGCTTTGGGGGCTGATCGTAAGACACTCAGTACAGCCCCGCTGCTATTCCGCGTAAGGGATAAATATGGACAGAATCCGCCATCATAAAGACTCCGATATTGACATTAAATATGTCCATAATTATCTCTGATTTATAGGGATTGAAACGTGTATATCCTTAGGGAATAATAATTAATTATAATACTTACTCAACAAGTAATAGGGGCGAGACATCGCCTATATAAACAACCCTAAGAAACTACGGATGACTTGATTCCAATTCAATTATTGGATACGTAGGTAACTTTCAAAAATAATTCGAGAGCTCAATCCAAACAAAGCAACTCGTCCCTCTTTTGCATAAATTAGGGTTTCTAGGTTTTTTGATCATTGTCACATAGGAGATTGACCCGGATTGATTAATAGACGGTTTCCAGCATCGTAAATTGGCGCTAGAAGGAGGGTCTTCTAATGATAATCGATCTAAAGAACCAGAACCCCTGCAGACGTTATGGCACCACCAAAGAACACCGCTAAGAAAAACGCAGATCCGACTCAGCAGGGAGGAACTTCAGCCATACTGGGAGAGACTCAAGATGCAGCAGCCCAGAAAAGGGGGGATATCGCTGGAGATCAACTAGACCCAGTCCTCCAGGACCCAACCAATCAGGCATTGGTTGACGCCCTGAAAAATCTGGACAATACTACCATTAAGATCATTCTGGACGAGACCCTTAAGTGAAGGGATCCCCCTGAGAAGCCAGAGACAAATCTCCAGCAACAGGCCCTTAATAAACCAGAGATAATGGAATCAAGTGCCCACATGGAGTACGGAGCTATGCGTTACCCGAATGACATGGCTAAGGCCGAACTGGACACCTTGCTCGGAAGCCGATCAGACGACCTGATCTGTGCATCACCCTTCACCGAACATATAGACAACTATCCCCGTCCGGCCGGGTTTAAGATTCCCATGATCAATTCATATGATGGATCCAATGACCCTTATGATACATGCATCAATACATCTCACACATGAACTTGTACAACGCATCGACGAGATGAAGTGCAAAGCCTTCCCCGCACTCTTAACAGGAAGGGCGAGCGAATGGTTTAACAGATTCCTCCCAGATCGATATCAGATTTTGGGACTTTGACCCGAAAATTCGTTCATGCCTTCATTGTGTCACGACCATTCCAAAGAAACCAAACTCATTTGTTGACATTGAAACAAAAGCACGACGAATCAGTACTACGCTTTATAAAGCGTTTCAATGAAGAAGACGCACAGGTGCAGGACGCAGATGATCGATTGCTGGTCACCTCTTTCGTAGCAGGTCGGCGAGAGGGACGGATACATGCGGCTTAATAGCAAGCTTCCTCACACGATGGAAGAATGTCTAGATGTGGTGTAAAACCATTGCCAGGGGAAGAAGCGAATAGACTCAAAAGAGAGATGGAAAAAGGTGAAAACAATATGAGTAAATCTGAGGATAGATCGGATAAAAAAAAGAAAGTCAGTTTGGGATTGGGTAAGTGCACCCATCTCCGATCGGCTAGGGAAGAAGGGAGCTCTGTAGGACAGAGACTTCATTCCGCTGAACAGGCCTCGCGAACAAGACCTTATGATCATGCAAAGAAACGGCATAGCTAGGACCCCACCCACGATTAGGGGACCCATAGAAAATAGAAATCAAAGCAAGTACTGCAAATGTCATCAAGATGTTGGGCATGACTCGGAACAATGCAAAGATCTAATCCGAGACATTGACTCCGCGATAATGGAGGGAAAACTTTATGAGGTTGTAGATCGGTCTCAACATGCCGACCCAAAGGGACGATGAGACTTTAAGCTCCAGAATAACAACGATATAGAATAGTAAGACGAGTATCGTCGGAGAAGAGATCGTTCTCCAGATCCCGAGGGTCATGCAGATGACCGCCCTGTGAACACAATCAATACGATCTCAGGGGAGCTGAACAACTCGAGAATATCCGAAGAAGAAAACAATAGCGGGTTTATTGCTCCTACCTCCGCGAATAAAAAGCAAAGGATGTCGGGAGAGGTAGTGTATGGTCCGAGAGATTCACTACCCTTGGTAGTCAATAACGAAGGATTGGTGATAAAAGTAGTGATTAGTAGGAACCGGATAAAGAGAATATGTGTGGACACTAGCAGTGCTGTGAATGTCCTCTATTATAACGTCTTCAGAGCGATGAAACCGAAGGACGCCGACCTAACTCCTGTTTCAACTCCTTTGTTCGGCTTTACCGGACCTTCAGTTCATCCACTGGGGGTGATCAAACTACTCACTACCTTTGGAGAAGGCACCAGGGGCAGGACATTAATGATGGACTACGTGGTGGTAAAGGCACCATCGGCTTACAACGTGATCATGGGAAGACCAGCCCTTATCAATCTCCGGGCCATCATCTCACCATTTCATGTTAGCATGAAAATTCCAATAGGGGAAGGCTCGATAGAGATCAGGGGAGATATGGAAACAGCCAGGAGCTGTTACACTGCAACGGTTAATGGGAAAATGGTCCAACAAGTCAGGATTGAAGAACTGCCGCCCGACGATGAAGATAACTGGTCTTCTGAAGACCAGACACATGATGTTCGTTTATGGGACGAACATGAGGATTCAACAGTTAGTATTAGGGCATGGATCCCCCTACACATAAAGAATCCTTGATGAACATCTTGAGGGAATTCAGAGACGTGTTCTCTTGGAGAGCAGAAGATATGCCAGGGCTGTCTCATGACCTGGCAGTGCATAAATTAAAGATAGACCCGAGCAGGAAGCCTGCTCGGCAAAAGAAAAGGCACTTCACCCCTGAGCGCATTGAGGCGATCAAGCAAGAGGTAACAAAGCTATTGCATGCAAACATAATCAAAGAAGTGATATATCATGAATGGTTAGGCAACCCTGTACTGGTCAAAAAACCGGATGGGAGCCGGAGGATGTGTGTAGATTTCACAGATCTGAACAAGGCATGTCCAAAGGACTGTTATGCCTTGCCCAAGATTGATCGGTTAGTGGACTCAACGGTAGGCTATGAGGTGTTCGTGTTCTTAGACACGTACAGGGGGTATCACCAGATCATGATGCATCCGGAAGATGCGGAAAAGACTGCTTTCGTAACAGAATTTAGGACGTATTGTTATGTCACTATGCCTTTTGGACTAAAGAATGCATGAGCAACATATTAGAGGGCTGTCAACATAATCTTCGCCGATCAGATAGGAAGGTGTATGGAGGTGTACGTGGATGACCTCCTGATAAAGAGCAAGTCTCTTGACCAATACTTAGACGAAGTCCGAGAAGTTTTTCGAGTTTTAAGGAAAACACAGATGAAGCTCAACCCAAAGAAATGTACATTTGGAGTCGGATCGGGGAATTTCCTAGGGTATAAGATATCCATAGACGGAATCGAGCAAACCACGATAAGATCGATGCATTAAAAACTATGTCCCCACCAAAAAACATATAGGAGGTACAGCGTTTGACATGACGAATAACCGCTTTGATCGGATTCTTATCGAGATCAGCGCAGTGCACTTGAGAAGAGCCAGTCCTTTTCAGGGGATGATCAAAGTCAGAAGCACTTGACGACCTGAAGGTATACCTAGCCGAACTACCAACTTTGACTGCCCTCAGGTAGGAGAACCATTGTTCGTATACTTGGCGGTGTTTGAAGAAGCACTAAGTGCGGTATTGGTTAAAGAACAAAATGGGCAGCAGATACCGATATTATTTGTGAGTAAATCACTCCACGGACCGGAGGTTAGATATTGAACACGGAAAAATTAGCGTTGGCATTGGTGCATGCTTTAAGGAGGTTGAGGCCTTACTTCCAGGCTCATCCCATTACCCCGATTACCGATCAGCCATTGCGACATATACTGGGGCGACCGGAAACCTCGGGAAGGTTAGCAAAATGGGTTGTCGCACCGGCAGAGTACGACATTGATTTTTGACCTCGAACTGTGATCAAAGCCCAGGCCTTAGCGGACTTCTTGGCGGAAGGGATATCTGTTCGTCTAGAGGGTGATCGGCAGGAAAAGGAGATGCATCACCAGAGCTTATATGTTGATGGGGCATCAAGTAAGGATGGAGCAGGGGCCGGTCTCATACTCGTCAGTCCAAAAGGGGAGGAGTTTCCGTATGCCCTAATATTTGACTTCAAGGCCACAAATAATGAAGCTAAGTATGAGGCTCGATCACGGGGCTTAAGTTTGCGAACAAGCTTGGGGCAGATGACCTGCAGGTATACAACGATTCACAACTCGTTGTAAATCATATAAATGGGGGGTACGAGGCTAAGGAGGAACCTATGAGGAAATACCTAGCGGCAGCTAGAACTCTCCTAGAAAAGTTTCGACAAGTCAAGGTTGTGCAAATACCCTGAGCTGAGAATAGAAGGGTAGATGCTTTATCAAAATTGGCTTCAAATTTTTTGTCATAAAAGAAAGTACTGGTGGAGTTATTGAGAGAGAGAAGCTATGAACAGAAAGCAGTCAAACCGATCAGACAGACCAGTACGTGGATGGATCCGATTATGTTGTATCTTAGAGATAACGTTCTGCCACAAGACAAGGTTCAGGCCAGGAAAATGAAGCTCTTGGCAGTTTGGTACTCGTTGTTCGAAGAAGTACTTTATCGCAGGTCATATATTGCTCCATGGCTAAGATGTGTAACTGAAGAAGAAAGGAATTACCTTCTCAGAGAAATACACTTGGGCATTTGTAGAAATCATCCTGGAGCTCGGACCCTTGCAAGGAAATGCAGGCTGTTCGGTTATTAATGGCTAACAATGTTAGAAGATACCAAGGAGTTGGTGGAAAAGTGTAGATCGTGCCAGGTGCATGATAACTTGTCACATCGTCCATCCCAGGACATGATTCCAATGGTGTCCTCCTGGCCGTTTGACCAATGGGGGGTAGATCTACTAGGGCCACTCCCAAGAGCCCCAGGCAATGTCAGATTCCTGATCGTAGCAATCGATTATTTAACCAAGTGGGTTGAGGCTGAACCACTGGCCACAATAACAGGGAAGCAGATACAGAAATTCAAGTGGAATAATATAGTATGCAGGTACGTAATACCAAAAACTTTTGTTTCAGACAAAGGGACTCAGTTCGAAGACAGGATCGTCAGAGAATGGTGCAATGGTTTACACATCACTCAACACTTCACTTCAGTCGGTTATCCCCAAGCTAACGGGCAAGTCGAACAGACCAACCGGCAGATCAAGACAGGGTTGAAAAAATGCCTAGATGAAGAAAAAGAAAGTTGGACCAAGCACTTCCCAAACATATTATGGGCGTACAGAACAACCCCCAACACGGCCACCAGAGAAACCCCTTTCAACCTAGCATACGGTTGCGAATTAGTGATCCCGGCCGAGATCGGCCTATCATTCCACGTACAGCACTCTACTCGGAAGATCAGCAGGTAGCTGAGCTCAGACACTCCAAGGACGACCTGGAAAGGCTCGTAATATAGCCTTCATAAGAATGGCTAAGTATAAACAGTGAATTTCCCATACTACAATTCCCGGGTTAAACACTCATACTTTGAAGAAGGGGATCTAGTGCTCGGGAAGAATGAGGTGAGCAAACAACTACCCCAAGGGAAACTTGATCCGAACTGGGAAGGACCGTACAAAGTGGTCAAGGTGCATGGGAAAGGAGCATATCAACTAGCTGATGCAAATGGCGGAACTGTGCCCCGTAGCTAGAACGCCTCTAACTTGAGGAAGTTTTTTGTCTAGGGCAGGTTACATACTATTTTATGCATTGTTAATTTTAAATTCTCAATAAGGTGTATTCAAGTATCAAATATTAAATAAATGTTTTTATTGCATATGTGTGTTGTTGTTATACTGCTCGAGCATAACTAAGCCACAGGTTGGTCTTAGAAAATTTTGAAAAGGACAAACAAAAATACGTCTGCAGGACAGACTTAACGAACCGATCCGTAGGTCGGACTCAGTAGAAGAACCGAACCGCAGGTCGGTCCTAGAAAAGTTTGCAAAGGACAAACAAAAACAAGTCTACAGGACAGAACAACGAACCGATCCGCAGGTCGGACTCAGTAGAAGAACCGAACAGCAGGTCGGTCTCAGAAAAGTTTGCAAAGGACAAACAAAAACAAGTCTGCAGGACAAACTAACGAATCGATCCACAGGTCGGACTCAGTAGAAGAACTGAACCGCAGTTCGGTCTCAGAAAAGTTTGCAAAGGACAAACAAAAACAAGTCTGCAGGATAGACCAACGAACCGATTCGCAGGTCAAACTCAGTAGAAGAACCGAACCGCAGGTCGGTCTCAGAAAAAAGTTTGCTAAGGGTAAACTAAAACAAGTCTGCAGGACAACCAATGAACTGATCCGCAGGTCGGACTCAGTAGAAGAACTGAACCGTAGGTCGGTCTCAGAAAAAAGTTTGCTAAGGGTAAACTAAAATGAGTCTGCAAGACATGCTCAACAGACTAAACCGCAGGTCGGATTTACGAAAAGGTTTTCTATGGGCAAACTATGCGCCAGCAGGACAGATTTAGCGAGCTGAAGCAAAATAAAAAATTAAAAATAAAAATCCAGACAGTCAGAGCAAAACTAATGATACTTGAAAGTTTGAAAACAATCTTTCTACGTCTGCAGGATAGACGATCGACTCCGAACAGCATTCAACACTTGGGAGAGCTGAAGATCACTATTCCGAGGTAAAACTTCTGAAAAGATGCTCTTCAGGGGAGTAAGGGAGTCCCTAAGATACGCTCAAAACAAAAGCAAAAAGGAAAATAAAAGCACAATAGGCAATAAAGGAAAAACTCGAGCTGTGAACGGCTGAGCGCCAAGAACAGAAAGAGTTGGTAATACTGAATTAGTGCTAAAATAAGCACAAATAGTTGAGAAATAAAAAGTCGTTGCGTGCAATAAATGAAAGTTATTACAGAAGATTATTTAAATGGCAAAATCATAATCTTAAGGATTGGCATTTGAATCTTGTTGCTAATCGGTGGGAGTGCCAGAGGCTGAGCTGAAGAGGCGCTATTCGATGAGTAGCAGGCCAACGACCATATTTCTTTGCCAAGTCCTCACCAGCATGAAATTCCCTAAGTCCGGCCTGGTACAGCTCATTGCCACATGGCCTACACAGCCTACCATGTTGAAGGTCCGAGATGACCAGCTCAGGGCATTGTTCCTTAGCTTGATTAACACCAAGGGTGTACCCATGGCTTAGGACTGAGCTGAGTAAAACCTTCAAGGCCCCAGTGAAGTAGGGAGAGCTTTTATACTCGTGAATGACCTGAGCGATTCACTCTGGCATAGCAGCTTTCAACCCCTCATAAGCAGCACGAAGCTTGGCCAATACCTCCTCTCGAGCAGAACTGGAAGTTCGCATCTCATTTAGCTTTGCCTGCTTGGCGTGCATCACCTTCTCCAGTTCGGTGATCTGGCATTTTTGGACAAGGACTCCTCCTTGTGTTTGTTGCGGCTGGTGGAAAGGTTGGAAGTCCGTTTCTCAAAGGAAGCCTTCTGGGCAGAGAAATCGTTGAGGCGATGAAGAACCTCCTTCCCAGCTTTAACAACCTGTAAATAGCTATGGTAAGACGAACAAGGCCATTACAGTTCAAATAATATAAACGGGGAAGAAAAACTTACAATAGAGGCCAGATCCTTATTTGGCAGCTCAGCTAGGAACTTGGCCGAAGAGCCCGATGTACCCTCGAAGCCTCATGACCAGGTCTGGGCCTCTTTCATCCAGATCATGAGCGCTATCTAGCCCGATCACCCGTGTCGAAACGCCAAGGATGACCAAGCTATCTTCCCCCTGCTCGACATGCCATGCACCGGAAGCTAGGTCGCCTTCCTGAAGGTCTTGAGTAAGGGAAACCTCGGGGTTGGCCTCATGATTGGCGAGTTCAGGCTCTGGTTCAGCTCCACCCCTTGGAACCTCCAAGTTCTGCTGGGGCTCACTTTGTGCGGGCACATCTCTTCTTCTTCCCCAAGCGCCTGATCGAAGATGTCAGCAACATCGGCCACTAAAAGAACAGAGAGTGTTAGCAAATAAAAAAGAAGCAGTTAAGTCAAACAAGTGCATAAGGTAAAAGGAATAAAAGAAAAAGTTCCTACGATGATTGTACTCTTCCTGAGTAAGCCTCAGATAGGGCTCAGGACTGGAGTCAGATAAGCGAGCAGCTTCTATCGATTCGTCGGACCAGTGCTCAAAATCGAGGAGAACATTGGCACTGGCAATATCATTCAGCAAACCTTCATCAACGGTGGTGGGGCACACATCGGCAGGGACCTGGAAATAGTTCCAGTTGCTCGATTCAGGGTGTCCGTCATTGCGGATGAAGAAAAAGTTGTTCTTCCACTCGTGAATGGAAGATTTCCCTGTGGAGAACATAGGAACTCCCCTCCTATGGTCTGTGCGGCATGGAAAATAGTACCACCCACTGTGGTTCCTGACCTTCTTGTGTTGATAGAAGTTCCTAAAAAGATTCACGACAAACTTTGTGTCCATCAACCGGAAAAAGATTGCAGACCCAATAATTGCCCTGACACCATTAGGGGCAATCTGGGCCGACCCCAGTTGATAATGTCTAAGTACGGCCAAGAAGGCCGGACAGAAAGGAACCCTAAGGCCACATATGAACTTTTCCTTATATAAAGTGCAATACCCCTCTGGGGGCTGATGAGTATATCGATGGGCACCCCCAGGCAGCTGAGGAGCATATCGGGCTCTAAGGCACTGATTTAATGATGTAAACCCAAATGCAGAATGATACCTAGATCTAGTTGGGGGTTGATCTATAACGATCTGCTCGGTATTTATGCGAGCATCGACGGTGTTCAGAGCAGGAATGTCAATTGGGCCTCCGAATTGAATAAAAGGTTGGGTGACCTCAATTTCCGATTCAGAATGGGACTCGAACTCCCTATCAATAGAGCTGATCGAAGCAGTACTAGCCCTCATAAACCGGAAAGAGTAGAGAAAAGAAGAAACAAAGAAGAATAGTGCAAAAGTTGGTAGAAATTGCTTACTTGAAACTGCAGAGAATCTTGGGAGGAAATCTTCGATTTAATAGTTCGAAAGTGAAGAGGGAAAGTCTTATGTGAAGGGACGGTTTTATAACCTCCCTACCGATATTCAAACAACGTCAGATATGAAAAGGAGTGAAAAACGCCTTGTATCTCGCGTATGCAATGATGGCTAGTTTTAATAGGTTGCCAGCTGGCAGTTGGATGATTCAAAATGCGTGATCGGGTAGGAGCCGGCCGAACCGCCAAAGTAGCGCAGATCTCACCAGCTTTTAAAGCAGCATCGGACCTAGGGGGCTTATGATGATGCCCGACCCGAGCTACGCCACGTGTCACCTTTAGGGGTGCTTAATAAATGACCGATCCTTAAACTTAGGGATGTTAAGGGCCAGGAGCCCCAATAACCGAACGAAGGGCGGATCGTCTACCACAGGAGATCGGTCTGAGCTCCTCCTCCAACCACCGTAGGACGGCCAAGGTCTGGCGAAGAAGAGCTGCCCAGTTTGTCCATATTGGCTTTGGGGGCTGATCGTAAGACACTCAGGACAGCCCCGCTGCTATTCCGTGTGAGGATAAATATGGACAGAATCCGCCGTCATAAAGACTCCAATATTGACATTAAATATGTCCATAATTATCTCTGATTTATAGGGATTGAAACGTGTATATTCTTAGGGAATAATAATTAATTATAATACTTACTCAACAAGTAATAGGGGCGAGACATCGCCTATATAAACAACCCTAAGGAACAACTGATGACTTGATTCCAATTCAATTATTGGAGACGTAGGCAACTCTCAGAAATAATTCGAGAGCTCACTCCAAACAAAGCAACTCGTCCCTCTTTTGCATAAATTAGGGTTTCTAGGGTTTTCGATCATTGTTACATAGGAGATTGACCCGGATTGATTAATAGACGGTTTCCAGCATCGTCAAAGGGCATCTACGATGAAAGCAACACCTCAATATACAATATTGTAATTTTACATGAAAATGTTACAAAATATATCCGATTTATGTGTTTGAATAATTGATGTAGTACGCCTATTACGTTATTGATGTATTATTATGATAGCTATGTGTTATTTTATATTTACTCAATGATGCTAGATTTGTAATTGTCGATAGATACGAAAGTCTTGATATTAACAATAAATATTGTAATCATGTATTGTGAATGACATATGAAATAACATATTACGATATTGATGTATTATTACGATAGCTATGTGTTATTTTATATTTACTCGGTGATGCTAGATTGATAATTGTCGATAGATACGGAAGTCCTGATATTGACTATAAATATTGTAATCATGTATTGTGAATGACATACGATACACTATTAACCGAATTTTGTCATGGCATCCGATATTGTCCGAAATATCGTGGTGGCTGTAACGGTTGAAATGCGTGGATATTTGGCTAGTAACGTGTGATTTCTCCGGTGAAAGTGTTGGTGGCTATGAAAAGTATGAAGATTCCGGCGACGGGTTCAAGATGATATGAATGCGGATATGGAATCGACAAATTGGCGAGCTTGGCCCGCTTATATTAATATGCGAATGGATTATGATTTGCACGTTTCTCCTATTTATAGATGTCGGACAAATCACGGTTAAGCTAATCTTGACAAGACCTAATTAATTACAATTAAGCATAAGTATGATCCCGGGCTTGTACGCAGTAGTTAACTCCGAAGCCGGCTATGCTTGATGTGGATCCGCTAGCGGTCTTGTATCGTCAAGCGAGCTGATTTTCAGTCATATGAGAGTTGAGTCCGGTTTGCCTTGATCTGTTACGAGGTGATACGTGTGGAAGGCCTCTGGGCTGTCAAGATTCGGTCTTGGCCCGGGGTCCTTTAGAAGTAAGGATAAGCTCGGCAACCGGTGGCTTGTACCCGGATTGGCAGCAAGCGAGTTAAAGGTGCAGTCGTTCAGATGATGTGATGTGACCTTCAATCGGGGCAGATCCCGGGTCCGTAAGACCATTTGCGGGTTCGGTATATCAGTATCAGAGCCAGATGTCATGACGAGATTGAATCCTGGTTGGAACATTATTTAAAAAAAATGTGCAAGTGTTGGGACAAACTCACAATACTTGATTACAATATTTATAGTTAATATCGAACTTCCGTATCTTTCTACAATTACCAATCTAACCTCACCGAGTAAATATAAAATAACACATAGCTATCGTAATAATATATCAATATCGTAATAACTTCACGTACTAAGAACAAAAGGAAAAGCTTTTCTAACTTCTGTGTAATTGTTTCGGCAAGTGGAAAAATACTCAGTGATATGAAAGTGAACTTGGAAAGGATAATATCTATTTTGGTGTGACGGTTTCATTAGGATTTAGCATTTTTTTTACCGGGTAAGGTGAGATAGGGTAAGGTAGAGTAGGGTAGGATGAGGTGGGGTGGGGGTGGGGTAGGGGTGGGGGTAGAGGTAGGGGAGCTAATTTTGTTTTAAAAAATAATTTGTTTTTGTGGCACCAAAATAAAAGTATTGCGAAAAATATTTATCTTTCTGATTTTTATTTATTTTATTATTATTTATTAGTCTTTAGTGGCATTTTACAGCCGCGGCAAAAATTTGATTTTTAGTAGGGTACTGTGTATACAAAAGGAATTCATACTATCAATTGAGGGTCGTCTTTAGCATCACTCCCTTTATTTATATATATATATATATATATATATATATCTTAAATAGGAGTACTATTTAATTGCAGATCCATGGTACCACTATTTTGTCATTTTATGGCTTTTTTGTTTATTTTTCCTCCCTAGAAAAAACGACGTCGTTTCTTTTTATCCTCCGGGCTAAAAAAAAATTCCACCGCTCGCCTAGACCATAATTTCACAAACCAGGACACATGTCTATACTTCATACAGTTGTTCTCACCAAATGTAGCCACTTGCTCCACAGGAAATTTAAAATAAAATAAAAGAATTCTCTGGATCTTTCTGTTTTTCCCCCTTAACTCCTGGCCTATTTTCAGTCTCACATCCGGCTTGATGATACGAGAAATAGATTAAAAGAGATGGAGAATGCAACTCTGCTGAATGTCGATGTATGCTGCCGGTGGAGTGCAACCATCGTGGTGGACAATCTATCCGAGCGATTTGAATCTTCATTTCGGTAAAGAGTAAATTCATCTTCTCTAATTCATTTTGTAGGTTGGCTTGATTTCGGAGTTGTTCTGAATTTTTAAGAATGTGTTTTACTGTATTTTGTGTCTTAACCAATTCATGAGGGGTTTTACTACTAATTATTATGATCTAAGGTTTTTTTTATATGGATTGTAGGAGTCAATGGAACCAATTGTGCATCTCTGTGTTCCATATGGAGAGACCACGGTAGAAGTCTCCCCTCTTCCTCTTTCTTCTTGATTTTTTTCTTTTTTTTTTTTTTTTTTTGTCGATGGAAAAATCTTAATTGATAGAATTATTTTCTTCTTTGCAGTGCAGAAAATTATGCTGCAGACATAGGAGAAGAAGCGGAGGAGGTGGATCTAATGACGGTGGTGATGAATCTATCCCTTTCTCATGAATTATTCATCATCACTACATCTTTCTCAGCTATCCTTACCAATATGCATTTCCGTTTTAAAGCTTAATTACAAACACTACTTTTCAGTAGTTGATGGATCATGATGACATGATGCTTTTACAATCAACGGAGTATCTAGCATGCTCTTTTCTTTCCTGCTCAACTATGGAATTGAATTTCCTGGAAATTTCTCAACTTAAAAGTAAGAGTTAGCCCAAATTTCTTTTACCGTTTATTTTTTTCCCTGTAGTTACTCATTCTACTCACTTTCTTTGTTTATGAATGGGTTCTTATTTACTTTTCTTGAATTTTTCCCTCATTGGATCTGTTGAGTGAAATTTTGAACTTTATGATCAATTTTCCATATAGATTTGTTTATGTTTATATGGTTTTATTATACGTTTATTGAGCATGTAAAATCTGGTTTTATTCCTTTCTTGAGCATAGTTTATGAACTAATGCATTTATTTACCTGTTTTCACCTTTAAAAAAAAGCCTGTTTTCAAGTTTGATTATAATTGAATGATGGCTCATTGAAGTGTATAAACTATATTAGGCAATGTGTCAAGAGTAACCTTATGTTTATATAATGAATATCATGAGATTTATGCTCCATAAGTTGATTTATTCTTAGTGTTTGTAGTAACCATATCAAAGGCTCCATTCTTAGCCGTTTGGTATGATGCAACTTGCTTTTTTTTTTTTAACTATTTGTGTTCGTAAAACCGTGTGGTAATTTAGAGATCATACTGAATCTAAAGATCAAGAAAAAATGGCGAGGCCCATCTCTATCAGCTGCTTTTTCCTTACTAATGAATCTAAGGAAGATATGGATTCTTGCGCTATAGCATTTTCTGAATTTTGACATTGAGTTAGCCGTGTTTTGTAGGAGAAAAAAACACTTTCTGATGGTGACATTGTCGGGAAGGTTCATGCTTAATCCGTCGAAAGAGGGAAGCAGGTAAAACAAATTAAGCAAGAGATAGATCTGAAGAATAAGGAACCGGAGGCTTCTCGAGCAAATGCTAATGATGCAGGAAAGAGGTATGCTTCTTGAATTTATATCCAGGTCGGAACTTATATATTCTGCATTGGATAGTTTTGCTTTATTAACAACTTTGCTTTATTTTGTTACGTATAATTTCATATGCTTGAGGTAATGTGATTCGCAGGTATTTGTATCTTTTTATCTTCGGGTTTTCTATTAACAACCTGGTCATTCTTAGGTTTTAATGCTTTTGTGATTCAATGTGCTCTTTATGTACACGATTTATAGCCTGCCTCTCTCTTTTGTGGGCCATTTGTATGTTTGAATGGTGTTAGTTGTTAACATTGCATACTTTTTACGTAATTCAAAGTACATGTACTTAAATAAAGTTCATTATTCATTGAAGATTTCCGGTGATTTGATTTTCTATTGATGTTATTGCTTAGGCATTGCTTTTGTCTGTACTATGTGCTTGCTCATTTAATCCCCAAACTCTCCTTCTGTTGCTATTTATATGTGTAGCTAAACCATCTTAATTGTTTCTGCCATAGATCTAAGGAGATGGAGATTTTACAGACTTCGACCTAGAAGAGAAAATGAGAAGTATTTACAGATGAATGAAGAAGAAAAGTATAACCGGGGGCTGGAGTCTGGGCTTAATACGCTTCAGGTTGGACACATCATAAAGCATTGATTAGCTATATAGTTGTGATTACATTATCGTTCTTTCACATCTGACGTTTTCTTTTGTTCTTCTAAATTGAACAGTTGATAAATGTAATATTGGGTTATCTTTGGACATTAGAGTATGTTTCGGCATCTCCTATATTGTATAGTCTCATTCATTATACATTATACAAATGATTTGTTAGCTACACATCGTA
The DNA here is from genome assembly GCA_024500145.1 of Gentiana dahurica var. dahurica. Lineage (NCBI taxonomy): Eukaryota > Viridiplantae > Streptophyta > Magnoliopsida > Gentianales > Gentianaceae > Gentiana > Gentiana dahurica. Next base: position 31,952,649 of record CM044908.1, read on the forward strand.
ATTCTGTAGATTTCGTTACATTCCTTCATAAATGAATTGGCAAAACTTATAGACTGGTAATTATACAAAAAAGGGCCCACCGTGCATCGCACGGTATGCCTTTCTAGTATATATATATATAAGAGACTGTCTCACTCCCTAAACATCACATGTGATGTTGCAATATAAACCAAAGGTGATCACGCGACAACGGCGGCTACAGATAATTACCCTAGATAATTATCTAACGCGATAATGTTTAATAAACTCACGATATATAACATGTTGCTTTATAGTGTAGACACATCCCTCGATAACATCATGTATTCATGTTGATATTTATCTTCTTTGTCATGCTTGCATCGAGACTTAGCCATTAAGTAAACTAGCTGCGAGCTAGCACTTTACACGGAGGAGATAAATATTATATATAATGGACATACACATAACACGAGTATATTTATAACAGAAAAGTATTTATAAAATTGGTTTCACATGACAGTATTATTGTTATTTTATATATCAATTTGTAGCACATTGTCTCTCACAATTGTCTAAATAAAATACTCATTTTTACAACCAACGTAATAGTATTTTATAACCAATTTCAATAATCATGCAATAAATTTTACCACCAAAATGATAGTCAACAGTAAGACTGACAGATAATTCCGAAATCTTTACCTTACTTGAATGACCAATTCCAACAATAACGAGACATCGGACTAATAGTTTCACTAGGTCATACCCTGATAAGAGACCAGCGTTTGAGCCTCACTTAGGGCATGTGTGTGTCTGTGTAATGTCCATGTCCCGGATACCGAGTCCTTATCCGGACACGTTCGACACGTGACATTTAGAGTAAACCCTAAATCTCACGTAACCCTGGTGTCATATCAGAGTAATAAAAGATTCGCACGGAAGAAAACAAGCTGAAGAGTCAGGAATAGACCCTCAAGGTCTTTGATCACGTGTAAGTCTCTAACGTCGGTATTACTAGCAAGAATACCAGGTACATCGTAGTATAGTAAATGCGAGTCAAGGTTGATCCCACAGAGACAATGCAACTTATACATATAAACGATTCTAACCTAATTAGGGAGCAACATATAGGCGGTCATTGACCAACAATAACATAGAAAGAAAACAAACATGGTATGCCTCTCCCTCTCCTCACTGATCTACTAACTTGGATTAGTTAATCGTTACGTTTACTTTCCCACATAATTTCCTTAGATTAATCGTGAGCATTTTATCATATTTATCAGCTACGGGTGCAATTTCTACTCCTGTCTACTCCGACAATGGCAGTAGACAATCTATACGCAAGCTACCCTCCTTAATTGGTCCGTAATAGCCCATATGCATAAAGAACTAGAACTGTCGATATTTAGAGTTACCCCATACCGCTAACCCGCCTAGACAGCTGTCGACACTGACCAGCACATTCCTAGGGTCCATCAAGACAATGTGCTAATTAACACTTCACTTGTGGTCCTTCATGTTAATTTATGAATTACGAATACTAGATTGGCAAGACCTAGTACTCATTTTAATTATTACTGCCGATCAACGTAGCTGTAGAAAATTCCAGTTTAGGTTTTCTAAAATATGCCTTGGTAAACCGGTATAGACCGCCGGTGTACCGGGGGTGGCTTTTCTTAATTTCTGGATCTACATTGCTCAGTACGATTAAAATAAGTAAATTATGGGGTTTTTAAACACGCAGATTAAGTAAAACACATAAATACGAACAGATCTATCATATTGAAGACGATAAAGGAACGTTCAAAGCTTCATACCTTCAACAATGGAGATCTAGTTCGATCTACTCAAGCTAGAAATGATGGAAGAAGGGAGGAAACCAAAAACAACTCTCCAAGGCTCAAGAAAACTTTATTGCATAATATATAATGTATTTGTAATACTAATCAAAATTTATTCAAGATGTATCAATCATATTGTTGGACTTATTTTTAAGTTTTAGTGATCAGTGCCAGACTAACTGTTATAGAGCAATGGCAAAAAGATGTCTAGATCAAATGTATAGGTCTATTAGAGTTTGATCTTTGTATAGGTTTGATCAAACAAGCACTTTAATGGTCAGCTGACTTATATCAGCAGACTAGTCTATATCAGTAGGGTAGTTAGGTCAGTAGACTCATCAGGAACCTGCTGAAGACTGAAGGCTAAGGGCTCAAAGTCAGTTAACGAAGGCTAAGGGATCAAACTTAGTAATTAAAGTCAAGGATATGGAATCAGAATTTAGGGAAGTCTGTGATGACCTAAACTGATTACATATACCTTGTGTACAAGGTCTAAGTTCCTTAAGTTGGATAGTGATTGGAACTTAGTTATATGCAAAAAGATGTAATCTAACTTCATAAATAAAAGTTAGATAAAAGACAGTTAGCAAAATATGGTTCAGCTGACTGATATGTATCTCAGCAGACTTATAAACCTGCTGATACATATACCTCGATTTATTCAAGATTACATTGGAAGAAAACATTGATAAGGACAACTAACAACCTCTGATATTATCAAACAAATCAATGGTTGAGATTAAAATCCAATGGTTACAAGTCAAATGATGGATAGACTGTACACTGTCCAAAAGCATTCTGACTGTGTCAGTACTATGAACAGTGACAGAAAGCAAGTCAAATGGGACAAAATCTGGAACGGCTATATTTGAACTTCAAATACAAGACACAAGGACTCCTACCTATAAATAGAAGGCTCCTAATTCAGATACAAGTGATGAACATTGATGAAAAATAAGAATCTATCTTCAGCAATCAGAATTTAATCAAGAAAAACACCCTGCTGAACTTACTGAGCTTAAGGCTACTGATCCAGGAAATTTCTTCAAGTGTAATCTGTATTCAAGTTACATCAAGTTGACACACTTAAAGACTGCAAGCTGCTGATCATATCATCCTGATCAAGTTGCTGCAACTGAATCATTTAATTGATTCAAACCTTCTTTGATAAGAAATCTGTTGAAGACAGTGAAGCACATCTGTGTGAAAGACTGTTGTTTGTGATGGAGCTGGTGAAGATGAAATCGTACCCTTCAAGGACCAGTGGAAGACTTTAGAGTAGCAATACTTCCTGTTCCACGTGTTCAGTTTGTGAAGCCATAGTTATTGGTGAAGGACAAGCAACATAGGAATCTTTGTAACAGCTACATCAAAGATCTCTAGTGAATTACCTCCAACATCACACGAGAAGAGTGGACTGATAGGATTACACCACCTGGAACCACTATAAAATTTGCCTACTTACTTTCTGCACTTACATTCTGCATTTAGTTTATTACACACATCAACCTACTGAATATTGCAACTGAAATCACACACATACACTACTGAGTATCTAATACTTAGTATCACATTAAACAACAAGTAATAAGGCTTAATTTTTTATATAATTCCGCTGCACAAATTCAGTAAACTCAACAGTCAGCAGACTACTGAAGTATCAGCAGGCTGCTGAAGTTGCTGAGTTTGTTAACTCGAAAAGTTTTAAGTGTTAAGTTTATTCACCCCCCCTCTAAACTTAACCAAAGCCTTTTCAAGGGAGCAACAATTGGTATCGGAGCAGTGCTTCTGTTCTAAAGTAATCCTACTTGTTGTGCTTGTGAAAATTCGTGAAAACTTTTTCAAGTCTCTAATTTTCAAAACTTGCATCATGGCTAACAATCAGTATGCTAGAACAATGCTGATGTGTTCTTAGGATAGATTTGATGAATATAAACATCGTATGCAGGCTTATCTAGTTACTACACATGATGAAATGAGAGATGTACTGACAGATGGACCACTGGAGATAACGAAAGCTGTAACTGTGGATAATGAGATCCAATACATTCCAAAACCAAAGAGAGAATGGACAGCTGAAGATAGAAAGAGAGCCAATCTCAACAACATTGCTATAGATATCATTTACAGAACTCTTGATAGCAATATGTATATGAAAGTAAATGATTGCAAGATTGCCAAGGAACTTTAGGACAAGTTGCGGTTAATTTGTGAAGGCACTGATGCAATCAAGAAGAATAAGATCAGTGTGGCCAAGAAGAAGTTCTAAGAGTTCAAAATGAAGCCAAATGAAACCATTGAACAAATGGAATCTAGGTTCAATGCAATCATGGATGAACTCACCCTGCTGAGTATGAAGTACACACAAGAAGAAATAAATTCAAAAATCTTGGAAGCTCTACCTGCAAAAGAGGTGTGGGAGATGAAGGTGACAGCAATAGAGGAAATGAGAAGCCAACATGAGGAAGACACCTTCAAAATGTTTTCGGATCTTAAGGCATATAAGTTTAGCAAGAAATTGGTGCCTGAGACAGAAAAAGAGGAACCAAATACTACAACATTGGCTGCTGCTCATCAAGAAGAAACTTCAGCAGCCCAAGATGATTTGTTGGATGAGATGCAAGAGCAGATTGCATTCTTGAGCAAGAAAATTATATTGATGAAGACTGGAAAGAGTTCACCTAGGAATTTCACAAAGAAATTCAATGAAAAGAAAAAGGAAGAGTCAAAGAAAGACAATGATTACTTGTGTTATCATTGTAAGAAACCAGGACACTTCAAACCTGACTGTCCTGAGTTAAAACAGAAAAAGGAACCAGATTATCTTTGCTTTAACTGCAAGAAACCTGGACATTTCAGACCTGATTGTCCGGATCTACAAAAGAGCAAGAGTCAACAAAGAAGACATGTAAAGAAAGCAATGGTTGCTGAAGATGAATCTGGTTATGATGTTGAATCAGATAAAGGAAATGAATCTGATGACACTGCATTGGTTGCTGAATTGGATGATTATGCCTTAATGGCTAACATGGATGAGACAGAGGAGGTATACAATTCTATATCAATTAATACTCATGCTGATAGTGATTGTGAATCCACATGTGGTTCAAATCCCAAAAATTTTGATAATGAAGAAACTTTGGATGCCATCCTTAATCAACTGAAGATAATACAATCTGGTTATAAGATTGTGAAGGCAGAAAAAGAATCTCTTCAATCAGAAGTTGAAAGATTGAAAGCTGAATTGAGAATTCTTAAAGGAAAGGAAAAGGAAGTTGAACAGAATCAGCATAAGTCTGCTGAACAATCAGTAGCCACTGAATCTGCTGAACAATCTTGTTCCTATCCTGCATTCAAATCTCGGAAGCCCTATGGTGATAGGACAGGTCTTGGATTTGGAACTCAACAATCCAACAGAGTGGATCCTGCAAGGTTCTTGAACCTAGTGCGAGAATTGGTCCTAAGTTTGTACCTGCTAAAGATCCAACTCCAAGTAGGGTTCTTGAGGCAATAAAGCCTCCTGAGAAAGCTTCAAGGAAGCAAAATCGGAAGTTATAGAAGTCAACAACTCCTAATAAAAAGAATAAATCTAAGAATAGGACTACTGTGCCTTCTAGACCTGCTGATAGCAGACCTGCTACCAAGTCTGCTGGACCACAAAAGGGTAAAAATCGGAAATATTCCAAGGATAAGAATCCTAAACCCAAAAATGTCAATCATTCAAGGGATACTTATCTCAGGGGGAAAGGTAGACTGTTCCCTACTGATGATGATTGGAATATTCCTGCCCCTACTGATAGAAACAGCAGATAAAACCATACTGTTAGAGTAAAACCTAGGCAATGGAATCAGCAGAGGACTCAACAGAGGACTTATATAAGACCTCAGGAGAGACCTCAGCAGACTCCATAATACAGGGCCGTTCCTAACAGACAGCAAACCTATGGTTATACTGGTGCTTCTAACAAAAGAAATCAATCCAAACAGCACTATATACCAAAAATCCAGAAAGTGTTTGTGAATCCTACACAACCAAATGTTAGATCTTATGGATGTGTAGAATACATGTATGAACCAAAGTATGACACTTTTCAAAGAAGACCTCATGGAAATTTGCCAAGGGTCATGCTTACCATTGACCATTGGACCCAAACAGATTTGGGTACCTAAAATGTATTGATTTTGTTTTGTAGGGTGTCCGGTACTTTGACAGTGGATGTTCTAGACATGTGACAAAGAATAAGCACTGTCTGACAAGATATGTAGCAAAGGATGGTCTAAGAGTGAACTTTGGAAACAAGAACACACATGGTTACACAAGAGGCTATGGCACACTTGTGAGGAATGGACTAACAATCAGAAATGTTGCATTTGTTGAAGGATTGGACTACAACTTTCCGAGCATTGGACAATTCTGTGACATGGGATACAAGGTCACTTTTGACAAAGGTACATATCCTGTCATCAGTGAAAGAGGTGATCAAGTTGTGTTGACTGGAAGAAGACAACAAAATATGTATGTCGTGGATTGGTCAACTGCAGTTCCAGAAACCTGCCCGATAGTGCATACCAAGTCAGAACTCAATTGGTTATGGCACAAGAAGTTGAATCATCTGAATTTTGATGATATCAATCAGTTAGTAAAGAAGAAACCGGTGATTGGTTTACCCGAGATCAAATTCAAGAAGGATGTTATTTATGAAGCTTGTCGGCAAGGTAAACAAACCAAATCAAGCTTCAAGTCAAAAACAAAGCAATCAACTAAGAGAGTGTTGGAGCTGATGCACATGGATTTATTTGGACCAGTGACTCCAACAAGTGTTACAGGAAAGAAATACACTTTAGTCGTTGTGGATGATTATTCAAGATACACTTGGGTGGTATTCATGAATAAGAAAAGTGAAACACTTCAAAAGATGCCTGAACTTTTGAAAAGATTACAAAATGTGAAAAGTGTCATAGTAGTGAAGATAAGATCAGATAAGGGTACTGAGTTTCTCAACAAAGTGATAAGAGAATACTGTGAACAAAATGGTGTACTACATCAACTTGCTGCTACTGGTACACCTCAGCAAAATGGGGTTGCTGAGAGAAGAAACAAGACTTTAAAAGAAGCGGGAAGGACTATGATTTGTGAAGCATTGTTACCTGAAAGGTACTGGGCTGAAGCAGTTAATACTGCATGCTACACACAAAATAGAACATCAGTGAACAAGAAGCTGCTAAAGACACCTTATGAGATTTGGAATGGAAGGATACCTAATATATCTTATTTCCATCCATTTGGAAGCAAATGTTTTATCTTAAATCATAATGAACAATTGAAGACTTTCCAAACCAAGTCATATGAAGGAATTTTCTTGGGGTATTCTTCTGTAATCAAGGCATTCAGGGTATTGAATAAAAGGACACTAAAACATGAGGAAACTATACATGTTGTGTTTGATGAACCTAAGTTCACTGGAATGGAAGATGAAGATTCAGAGCCTGCTGAAAATCAACCAGACACTGATCAAGAGTGTGTTGATGTTCTGGAAAGGTTCAATGACTTAAAAGTTTCTGACTCTGCCCCTGCTGAACACCCTGCTGGTAATACTACTGATACAACAACTGAGGCAGTTCAAGGATCTGCTGAACCCCCTGATCCTACAGCAGACCCTACTGAAGATGAGGTTCCTAAAAATCAAACTAACCAGAATCCACAATGGTTAAGAGATCACCCTGCTGAACAAGTTATTGGCAACATATAGCAAGGTGTGAGGACTAGAAGCAATTGTTTACATGCGTTCTATCTCAAATGGAACCAAAAGTTGTTTAAGAAGCAATATCAGATCCAGATTGGATAATTGCTATGCAAGAAGAGTTGAATGAATTTGAAAGGAATCAAGTTTGGACACTAGTGGAAAGGCCTAATCATGCAAATATAATTGGCTCAAAATGGGTATACAGAAACAAACTGGATGAATCTGGTACCATTGGGAGGAATAAGGCCAGACTAGTAGCAAAAGGCTATTCTCAAGCAGAAGGAATAGATTTTGATGAGACATATGCCCCTGTTGCAAGATTGGAAGCTATCAGACTATTCATGGCACATGCTACTTATAAAAACTTCAAAGTATATCAGATGGATGTCAAGTGTGCATTTTTGAATGTCATTCTGGAAGAGGAGGTCTTTGTTCTGCAACCTCCTAGTTTTGAAGTTAAATATCAAGAAGATAAAGTGTATAGACTCAACAAAGCAATTTATGGTTTAAAACAAGCACCAAGAGCATGGTATGAGACTCTATCTCAATTCTTGGTGGACAATGGTTTTACAAAAGGTACCATTGATAAGACTCTTTTCAGAATCAGTGAAGGGGACAGCACCCTGCTGGTCCAGATTTATGTTGATGACATAATCCTTGGTTCTGAAAATGACTTACTTTGTGAAAAGTTTGCAAATCTGATGAAAAGTAAGTTCCAAATGAGTATGATGGGTGAATTGAACTACTTTTTGGGCTTACTAGTCAAACAGTTGAAAAATGGAATCTTCATTCATCAAACCAAGTATACCAAGGAGTTGCTGAAGAAGTTTGGTATGGAAAACAGCACCAAGATATCAACTCCAATGAGTACAAACATCAGATTGGATGAAGACAAAGAAGGAAAAGATGTTGATCAGACCTTATATAGAAGGATGATAGGCAGTCTGATGTACCTTACTGCCAGCGGACCTGATATATCCTTTGTTGTAGGTGTTTGTGCAAGATTTCAATCAAAACCTAAAGAAAGTCATTTAGGTGCAGTCAAAAGAGTTCTCAAGTATCTAACAGAAACTTTGGGAGTAGGGATATGGTATTCTAAAGATGGAAGTTTCAAAGTTATATCCTACTCAGATTCAGATTATGCTGGATGCAAGATTGATAGAAAAAGCACCATAGGAACCTGTCAGTTAATAGGGAAATAGACTAGTTTCCTGGTTCAGCAAGAAGCAGAATTCTATATCAACATCCACTGCTGAAGCAGAGTATATTGCTGCTGGAAGTTGCTGTGCACAAATACTATGGTTAAAACAACAGTTAAGGGATTATGGGATTGAAGAAAAAGAAATTCCAATTATGTGTGACAACACAAGTACAATTGCAATCAATGAAAATCCTGTTTTGCACTCAAGAACCAAGCATATTGATGTGAGACATCATTTTATAAGAGATCATGTTGAAAAGAAGGATGTGGTGGTTCTTTATATCCTTACTGAAGATCAACTTGCTGATATTTTCACTAAACCATTGGATAGTGAAAGATTTGCTAAACTAAGGACAAAACTTGGAATCATTAAAGTTGACTGATCAGCAGTGTACTGGAATTCACCAAGGGGATTAGTCTTTGCTATGATGGGTGAGCTCACTTAGTAGATTAGTCATTGGTATCAACAATTCCATGTACTTATGTTTGGACAATTGAGCAAATGAGGTTGCCAAGGGGATTGGTCTTTGTCATGTTGGGTGAGCTCACTTGACAGATCAGTCATTGGTATTAAACTTCATCTTGTATTATCAGTTGGACAATACAAAGGATTTAAGCATCAGCAGAGTGACTCTGTCAGCATGCTGCTGAGACATTTTGTCAGCAGGCTGCTGAGCCAAGTCTGCTGATGACAAGGCTGCTGAAGATTACTTTACTCAGTCAAACTTACTAAAGTCAAAAAGCAAAAGGCGGGATATTTATTTCCTATTTATAACCGTAGTTAACACGATCTAACGGTTACAAAACGTTATGAGAAGTAATGGGCCACGCGTCAAGACTGCATTCACTCAAATTTAATCATGGTTAATGCACAGTACACGATCTGACAGTTTTCAACCATATCTGTCTATATATATGCAGACCTACACACAGAAGCTACTTACAAAAACTCAGATCGATTCTATTTGCATTTACACTGTGTGAACACAGATTTACAAGCTATCTTCTTCATTTTATTTCTTACAACAATGGCAGAAAAGGAAGATGTTCAAATCGGAACAAGTCAAAGTGTGAGAGGTTTTGTTGTTGATGCTAACCAAACAGAACTTTCCATCAATATTGGTCGAAGAATAAGAAGATATGAAGGACTGGAGAATGTGCTTAATATAAGATTGGAAACGATCTCATATACAAACGTTGTTAGTTTCTGGAGGAATATAGTCATAAGAGAAGGAAGAGAGGCATTCACCGCAACTGTAAATGCCTAGGAGATTGAAGTTTCCTCAAGTCTACTGAGGGAAGCTTTTGGTTTTGCAGAAGTAATTGATGCACCAACAAATCCTGAGGAAATGGGATTGTCAAAGATGGATTTTGTTGACAAAATCAAGACCAATGTTGCCATCAAATCAATTCCAGGCATTAATGTGAAACACATTGGCTATGAGTACAACCTACTGATCAAGATTATTGCAAAGAATATCTTAGGGCTCATTGGTAGTATGGATACTCTATCAGGACCCAAAATAGAACAGATGTTGATTATTTGCAGAAGTATGAAGTTTGATTGGGCTGGATACTTTATCCACTATCTGAAGAAGGTTGCAAAAGAAGAAAAAGAAGGGACAAGGAAATCCAAGGCCTTACCCTTAGGATTAATGGTTCAGGCCCTGCTTAATCATTTGGAAATTGCTGATGTTGCACCTGAGAAAATAAATAAATCCAGGTACAAGAAAGAGATTGACTATCCTATCCCTGGTCTGGATGATGATGAAGAAGGTGTTGGTGAGGCTGCTGATAGTGATAAGGTGGAGATGATGGTGATGCTGGTGGTGAGCAGGTTAAGAAAGTTGTTAAACCTGCTGCACCAAAGAAAGTTACTGAGAAAAGAAAGGCTGTAGATACTAGGAAAATAACAGAGTTATTACAGCCTAGAAAGACAAGAAAGCAAACAGCACAGACTACTGAGTCTGCTGAGGGTCCAGCTGAAGTTGAGGTTACTGACCCTGCTGTAGTTGCTAAATAGACAGTTGCTAAAATTTTGAAGGAGCAACAAAAGGAAGCCAGTAGAAAAAGAAAGTCTACTGAAGTTGAAGAAGAACCACTTTCCAAGAGGATGAAAGAAATTGCCAAAAACAAGAAGCATGGCAAAGGAAAACAATTGAGGATCTTGGAAAGTCTAAGAGAACAACAACAAGAAGAAGCAAAAGAAGAAGGAGAGGCTTTTGAGGCTGAGCCCTTAACTATTATCAAGCCTACTAAGGATGTAGAGGTTGTTGTTGAGCAACCTGCTGGAGAATCACAGCAAGCTACTGAGTAAATACCTGCTGTGGAAGTTGAAACATTGGTACAAGACCCTGCAAGTCCTGCAATAGTTCAGGGGGAAGAGCAGTCTGCTGCTAACCCTGCTGATGAGCATATAAGTCAGGGGGAACCAAGTATTGTACAGATGGAGGTAGTAGGGACTAACATCCAACCTGAGCAACCTACTGACCTTGAGGCATCTGTGGAACAAACTTTGAGTTTACTTGTTGAGACCTTTGGAGGTCAGCAAGGTACTGGAATAGCTCCCAGGAAGTCATTCATGCCATTTGAAAGGAAGGAGAAGAAGAAAAAGGAAGGATATGTTGATCCTAAGTTCCTACTGGTTGCAAACTACTTTCAGTGGAAGTTTGGCTTCTACAAGAGACAAAAGCCAGCTGCAGAACCAATGACAGATTTTGAAGAATGGGCTTTGGAGAGATTGGGAGTGGAAAATTTGCTGGATCTGGTTGATACCTCCTTATTGCAATCAAGGCTGATGGATTTGTTTGATGAAAAATAGAAAGAAGAAGGTATCAAGTTCTGGGATCCAAGAGATGATGATGATGACTCCTCATCATCTGATTCTGATGATAATCACCCCTCTGGTCCAGGAGGAATCAGTGGAAGTGCTATGATTATTGAACCAAGAGTAGAGCAGTCTACTGGTGCTGAACAATCCACTGAGAGACAGAAAACTGGACAAATGGATGAGGATGTGGAATTCTCACCATATATGATATTGAGGCACAAATCAATGAGGGAATAGACATTGGTGCAAACAGAATGGTTGGTGAGGTAGATCATTTATTTGTTGTAGAACCTGCTGAGCATGGTGATGATCAGCAGACTATGGATTCAAATGAAGAAAGGATCACTAATCTCAGTGAGCCTAATGCCAGTTCAGAAGATTCAATTCAATATTAAGACAAGGTTGACACTGAGGACACCTTAACCAAAACTGCAAATTTTCTGAGAATGATTGGTGATATTAGGGAATTTCAAAAGGCAAATATGGATATATTCCCTGATCAAATTGTTGTTGCACAAATTGCAACAGAACCAAGAAAATAAGTGGAGGTACAGGTTGCTGAGGAACATACAGCACCTGGACACAGGTTGGAACAGGAGGTACAGGCTGCTGAGTTTCAAACAGCACCTGGACAAAGGTTGGAACAAACTTTTGGTTTGGAGGAAACCCCTGCTATTGTTGGAGTACAGGCTGCTGTAGTGGAGCCTACTGGAGACAAGACCACTGTAGGGAAAGATGATCAGCAGGCTGCTGATATTGATGAGAAAGAGCAGCTGCTGGATTATGACTACAGTGATGAGGAGTTTCAAATGCCTGAAGAAGAAGATGTTGATGATGAACCTCAACAGGCATTTGTTCCAGTTCTTGAAGAACCAGCTCTTGATCCTATTCTGGAGGAAAATCAAGGACCTGACCTTGTTGGATTGGATATGAGTTTTGCAGTGGTTATCAGCAGACAGAGGCAACAATATAATGTGGAAGAGCCTGCTGATGGAGCTGCTGAAGGAATGGCTGGTGAGAACTAACGAGCCAAACTTCTCTGAATAAGAGAAGTGGACTATATTCTTAGAAATCGATTCGGTTAAATTCATGAGAAGAAGTTGTTTGAAATATCCCATGCATCTTATTGGTTAAGATAATAATGCATTTTCGTATGCAAAAATTCAACGAGAGGCTTCCTACCCAACCCCTCACGGAATAATTCTCTCAATTCTTAGGATATAGAGAACATGGGATAAGTTCTCTTTTTGATAGAGAATGTCATATTATTAAAAGTCAATTGTAATCAAATCTTGCATTTGAGTAATGAAAGCAGTTTAGTGTATTCTCATGTATCTTTAGAGAACGAGGAATCATATGCTTGTGTATTCGGGTGCTAACCTGAGTATTGTTTACTACACTGATTCTGATTTATTGTGGGATTAAGGATGATCGTGAATTGATCTCAGACTCAGTGTTTACTCATTGTAATGGAGCTATAGTCTGGAGCAATCCAGCACTGCCAGTTTTGACTCTATTAGTCGAATACATAGCAGCTTTCGGAGCCGCTAAAGAGGTAGTGTAGCTTGGGAAGTTCTTTGTTGGATCGGGAAGTGATTCCAGCTCTCGATAAGCCGATACCATTTTTCTATAAACTCAGTTGAAATGTAGCATATGCAAATGATCTTCGCAGTCACAAGAGGTCAAAAGCATAGTGAGAGAGAGAGAGTACCACCTGAGCAGATAGACCATGCAGAAAGGCAACATTTTGGTCCTAAATATCACCTCGAGCCGACAACCTAGCTGATCAGTTTACCAAGTCACGTGGCATCTAATGTCACACATATGCGCTTGGCGGGTATGGGATTGAGAGATATGTCTCATCTGCTTTAGAGCAAGAGGGAGATTGTTGTGGATGGATAGTATAAGGGTGTGGTGCTCTAAAAACAATCATTCTTTGTCTTTACGGGCAAGTGGGAGATTGTTAGATATAGTGTGCCAGAAAGACAATTGTTGCTTGTCCTTACGGGCAAGTGGGAGATTGTTGGAAGTAGCACCCAAAAGACAATTTATGTAATTGTTTTTAGAATTAATAAATGACAGATTTATTCTCATCTTAATACTTGCTTCATGCTTGTAAGTAATACACTACTGAAAACCCTAAGTCGTATCATATGTAGCTATATAACTTAGTGTGTGTCGCACGTGAGGATTAAGTTTATGGTGATACACTTAAATTATTAGTCCATGGTGAACTTAATTAAAGTATGGGGTCTATTGATTAAACCACCATTAATGCGCCCAGAACATTTTACGGTGTGACCGTCTTATCCAGACCGTCGATATTGGTTATCTAAATGGAGCATTAATATATTATGTAGTCATATAGGATTGGACCGATTTAATCTGAATTTCTCATATAATTTCGTGATTGAGAAATCTTATTGAATCACAAGACTATCATTTATGGATTAATCTTAATCCTGATGTGATTACAGACTCCTACTTGTTTCAGGATAGGTTTGATGTGTTCGTTAAGGGTCGCTAAGAGGCACGGTCCGAATCACTTTCACGTTGGCACTATTCTAGAATGAGTGAGAAGTGTGTGTCTCACAGATATGGAATCCATTCCTTCCTGCGGGAAGTAGAAAGACAATCCCCTTATTTGTTGATCCTAGAAACTGATCGATCCGCGGAGTTCGTATTGGTTATGAACTAATTGATAACTAGTGGGTTGATGGTAAATAAGGATAAGTTGTATTGAAGAAGGTTTACGGAAATAATCCTGCTTCATTACGGATAGTTTATGGAGGGTTAGTATATATGTGATGATTATATCAATGGACACTTATCTACTCGACTCGACGTTTTGAGAATAAGTTATATCTATAATCGATAGAGTTCAGTTTCAGATTTATGGTAGCATAATTTCAGAATTAATGAGTTGAGTAGAAATATTATGTTCGATGAATATTTTATTCAATTTATTGTAGCTACTAGTTATAGGTCCATGGTCCCCGGGTTGGCTCCTAACACGCGAGTGTTTTCTCGTTTTACGGTTCCTCGAAAATAAATTAAATAGTTGGTCTATTTAATGAATATGCAATATTATTTATTTAGTGAATAATATGCAAAATAGAAAAGGCATTTTCTATTAAAAATAATGACAAATTGGCGCCATTTTATGTGATAAATTTGGAAACGAAATTTTTCTACATTTTTCTACATTAAGGGATAAAGAGATTTATTTTTGGGAATTATCTTTTATCTTTTGGCAAATATCTTTTCCTTATAGAAATAGGTAATTGTATTGTGAAAAGGATAACTCTTTATTTACTAGTTATTTTCCTATACAAAGAGAGGTTCTCCTAACACAGTGGATTGAACAATTGGCGCCACCACTATAATAAAAGGAAGAAAATTAGTTTCTTGCCTTAGTAATTAAGAGAAGAAAAACCTAGGGTTTTCTTGTGCATATTCGAGGTGGTTCTACGGCGAGGATCGACGTCAACCAGTCGTCGCTAGGAGATACAATCCGGAAGATTGTGGCTTCTCCATCTATCGATTTACTGTTCCTCTTTAATAAGGTAAATCTTCAACTTTCTTGTAGTCGTATTAATTACTTATACGAATCGATTCGTGGTATTATCGCATGTGAATTTATTCATTGCTTCCGCTATGCAAGATCGAGTGTCTCGATCGGTGCTGTGAATCAGATATGACAATCCAATTATGGATCGGATCCGTATTCGTGTTTCTCTATATCCAGCAGGTTGGACCCTAACAAGAATAAATAGGAGAAAAGAAAATTAGAGTGGAGATGTGTGATGAAGGATGGAGAGAGAGCAGCCGAAGATCAAATCAAAGAGGGTGTTCTGATCAACTTTGACGAACTCAGTGTCAAACGATCAGCGTTGACGGTGGACTTACCAGTTGCAGGCTGCAGCGCTGCCGCTTTTTTTGCCGGAGTAGGAGTTGTTGGAAATAGGGCGATTGCAGTACTCGATAAGCCTTAGCCAAGAGATTTCAGGTAACATTGGGAAGAGGGGTGATGCCGTTGAAGTCCACATCCTCGATCATGTGCTTGATGGTCAGCCACCGATTCTTCAACCTCAAAAGACAGCCCATTAGATGTGATCAACATGTACTATCATCTTCTTTGTAGTAGCAAATGAAGAATTCATAGTAACAGAATAAGGCATGGCTATGTTCATACAATTGCGAGTGATTGATGGAAGAAAAGATTGATGAAGAAAAGCAGCCGAATACAAATAGATTAAAATAAAAGGATTGATGTTAACCGAATAAGAGAAAGAAAAAAATCAACAAAAAAAATATAAAAGAAGACGGGTGAAGAGTGAGGGTTCATGTAGATTACGGTAACGAACCCACACCCAAACGAAATTCTTTATCAGTGATTAGGACCTAAAAGACGTTAGTGTAAAAGCTCCGATACCATAACAGAACAAACGAGAATTGATTTCATTCCTTTGGGTAAAGTACAATGAAATATATAGATAGAATACATAATGTGAAAAACATAAATACAAAATATTTCAAGATATTTTCATAATTAATGTTCTGATTCTTGTGTATCAATAATATCTCTAACAGTGGGGTGGGGTAGCCGTACCCCACACCCCATTGCACCATATCTCTCTACCCACCCCCACCCTGTCTACACTACCAACCAACACCTACCCTACCCACCCTACCCTGCGCATCCTACATACCTTACCCCACCACCTACTCTACTCTACCATCACCCACCCTTACCCTACCCTACCACACCCTACCCTACCCACCATTTACTCTACCATCACCCTACCACACCCTATCCTACCCATCACACGCTACCTACCCTACCCACCACTTGACCATAACCATAAATGCCCTACCTTACCTCTCACCCCACCTATATTAACATACCCACCACCTCACCCTACCAGACCCTACCCACCCCTACCCTTAACCACCAACCCTCCTTACCCATCTCTACCCTACCCATCACCCTACCATATACCTTACCACCACCCCATCCTATCCTACCACACCCTATTTCACCCTATCCTGCCTTACACATCTTACCTACCTTACCCCACCACCTACTCTACCCTACCTACCTACCCTAACATACCTTACCACCCATCCACTCTTACTCCATCACCCACGTGTTTTATCAATTTTCATTTTATTCCATCGCATTCCATCCATTTTTTGACTGGAATGAAAATGGAACTTTTTCATTCCAATGGAATAAAATTTCATCCATTCCATTCTGTCATAATCATACACAAACATTGGAATAAAATGAAAAATCATTTCATTCCATTATATTCCGTCCTCACAAACATACGTACCATTATTCATTGTGCTCAAGAATATTTTTCATATCTGTTAAACTGATTGTGGAAAAACTTTCCAGACACAACCTTAGTGGGTGGCTTGGGAGCCTCCTCAAGAGTGGTGGATCAAAGTTAATACATTGCAATTAAGTTGTATCAATACTGCTGACGATGGGATTGGTCAAATTGAAATCGAATGTGTCTTTAGAGATTCAGAGGGAAGATGGATTAGAGGCTTTTTGGGCAATAACGGAAGGAATTACATCTTCATAGCTGAGGTACTTGCAATAAAAGAAGCCATTTGGATAGCTAAAGACTATGTAATTCATTCCCTGGAAGTTGAATCTCACTCTGCAGCTGCTGTGATGGCTATCAATATTCGTACCAAAAATGAAGATTGTGTTTCTATCATAGATGATATTGCTACCATGTTGTATTGTGGAATGATGGTGAGGATCTGCTACAGACCTGGGGAAACAAACAAAGTAGCTGATGTTATGACTATCGTGGCCCACAAATGATGGACATTGGTGTCTCTAGAGTTGAGGAACCTCTTGAAGAAATTGATGACATTCTGGCTGAAGATATGAGAGGTCTTGGGTTTCCTAGGTTCTAGCTTTTGTTTACGTTTAGGTACTTCGGACCTACTTTATATTAAAAAAAACATCTTTCTAGACAATCAAGGCCGGCCCAATGCACGGGCGGATTAGGCGGCCGAAGGCCCAACCGTCTCGGAGCTCCAAAATTACATGTTTCGCAAAAATGGCCTATGTAGATCCAATGTCATCCAACTTAATATAATGTGTTTAAAAAAATTTACTTGAATTGATAAAGACCCAAATTATAGGCCCACTAATATAATGTGTTAAAAACAATTACTTGAATTGAGAAATGACCAAATTATAGGCCCAAACTTATTATAACTCATGTGCATCAATTCGAATTTCATAGGATCATCCGTTTAGCTGGTTATATCCAAATTTCACAGGTCAAACTCTGTTTTGTTACGGCAACCCAAATGCAAATGTAACATCAATGAATTTAAATTTTGTATATTCAGATTTTAGACGCATAATATTGAAGTAATTTTTTATAACTATGTTTTCGAAAAATAAAAATCGAATTAAAAGACCTCCTCGGAAAAGTCGCCAAAACCAAAAAATATCCTGGACAAGCACTTCAAAACAATGGCCTGGCAGGTCATGTCTTAGAACCCATTGAAAATTTGATTATTTTAATTTGAAGGCCCAAATGCATAGTCCATATTATGTTTCATAATGTTGGTATTTTTTTAAAAATGTAATGTTGGTTTTATTTTCTTTAGAGGGGTAAAGACAATTTTATTCAACTATTAACCAGAGTTAACGACACTTGCCAAGATTACATGAGAGGGTAGGATCTCCAAACCACACTCCCATGAAAACTTAAAACTTCCTTTGCCAAAAAATGGGCAGTGACATTTTCCTATTTCTTCACACATTAAGGAGAACGAGAAAGAAACAAAACCTGAATGTTGGTATTTTTGTAAAATAAAATATATAAAATATTTAATTTATGTTTTATTCTTGTATATATACTATGAGACTATTATTTAACAAATATATATATATACTAGTGAAATCGCAACTCCGTGCAACGCACGGAGTGCCCATGCTATAAGTTTTAACTTATTTGGCGATATTAAATACGAAGAAACGTAGCATGTAACGAACCGTTCATAACGCAATTTTTAAGCGCAACAATGAAAAATAAAACATTTTACGTCGATCTCCTTTCGGATACCATAACCTACCACACAACTCTACCCTAGTCAACACATTATTTCTTATCTACTACACACATTATCAATCACCCAACCGCACCCTATCCCAATATTTTTTAACACTCACATATTCAATCCTACCTCACCATGTCATACACCACATTATCTTACCACATATTATCTTACCACACTACCCTATATTACGTACTTTATTCAACCTACCAAACTTTACTTAACTTACGCCACATCATCCAACCATACCATCCTACCCTACCATACATCACCGCATTACATCTCATACCTCACCTCACCTACATTAGGACACCCTACCTCTCTACATACCTACAAACCTTAACCTACCTCCCAACCTACATATTAATTCACTATCCTAGCTAAGCCTATTACACCCTATTTTATCTCATCCCACCCTACCTTACCCTACCCACCACCCCATCCTACTCTACCCTACATCTCCCTACCCTACCGTGGCCACCACCCATCTTACTATACCCTACCCTTCCCACCACCCCAACCCACCCCACCCACCCCACCCACCACCTACCTAACATCACTTTCCTCTTACACACCACCACATGTTTTATCGATTTTCATTTCATTCCATCCGGTTTCATTCTGGTCAATTTTCATTTTATGAAAAAAAAATTAATTCTACAATGTCAGGCTTTACAAACCAGACGGTCCAAAATAACAAAAAGTGCCAAAACACAAAAAGCAACAAATAAGAGTAGAAGAGATGATTTTTTGGTGGTTTATACGGGTGAGAAGCCGGGAGAAAAAAAGGGAGGGTGCCACGTGGCATACCCTTTCGTTTCTTATTAGACAAAAAAAAGAGAGAAAAAGATAGTAAAATGTAAAAATTTATAGGCGAATGTTCTCTTATAAAGATACAAAAATCGTGTAGGCAACTAGTCGTAGCCTTATATTTTGAAAATAGTCATACATTTGCTACATATATTCACACATTAAAAGGTGATACAATTGAGTCCTCCAAAATGGAACAATTTAACTCAAACCTTTTCTAAAATAAATTTAAAATAAAAAAAAAAATTTATTCTAGGCTGGGCCTGCTGTGAACAGTAAATAAAAAAAATAAAAAAAATTTTAAAAAAAAACTGGGCCGGATTTCTGGGCAATAAACAGTAAAAAACAGGAACCAATAAAAAAAAACACGTGTCACAAATCCACAACTTTTCCTTTCTTATATAGAGTAGAGGGATATATATATATATATATATATATATATATATTTTTTTGAAACAATATTAACATTGCTTTAATTATAGCATTAATTTTTATATCTGGTGTGTCAAGGTTTACCTATTGTTTCACACGTTCAAATGTTCAATCCTCCTAAATATTTTGTTCTTGTATATCTGGTAAAGGATTATTATTAATGCAATCATTTTATATTCTCTTTTAAATTCTAATTCATAACAAAATTGTTACCCAAACAAAAATTATGGGTATTTATTTATAAGGACTAGTTTGAGTACTTAATTAGGCATTTAGAACACAATTAAAAGATAGGGGGAATGAGGGAGAAGGACATAAATATTTCATCAATTGAGTAAAAGGACAGTTTTTTGAAACTTTTGCATAAAGGACAAAACTATTTATTCACTGTCGAAATTCACTTGTGTTCGAAATTCACTATTTAAATTCACTGCCGAAATTCACTGTCGAAATTCACTAATTTTCAAAATTCATTGTCGAGATTCACCGATTTTCGGGATTCACTGTCAAAATTCACTGTCGAAATTCACTGATTTCGGGATTCACTGGGGAGATTCACCGATTTTCGGGATTCACTGTTTGTCCTTCTCGCTATAAAAATTATGCAGTTGTCCTTCTCCCTATAAAAAATATGTAGTTGTCCTGTTACTTAAAAATATTCCAGATTGTGTCATTATCCCTAATTTTCCATAAAAGATAATTGGTTATAAGGACACAATAACACATCTTGCACAAAATTAACCCTCCAGTCTTCCGTATCATATGCCTCCTCCTCCGTCCAAACTTCCGATTGCCTCCTCCTCCGTCCAAACTTCCGATCTGTAGGCTAAGTGCGATACCCTCTCCTCATGTTTGTCTACCCTCTCTTCTCTCCTCTACTTTGTTTTAGCCTGCCAAACAAGGCTCTTCATGGCTGATGCAGGCCTAGCAGCCTCCTTCTGCCTTCAGGGTCTCTGGATCCTCCAGTCTTGTCTTACCCTTCACGTCGATATGTTCATCCTCGAGGGTTGCCATAAGCTCCTCGACATGGTCTGTGGCGTTGAGGGCTCCACCAGGTGCGATCTTAAGGATTCCAAACTCAGGGCAGTGGCTATTCTTGATCTCGAATTTCTACTCCACGTATTTTTTGTTCTTGTTCTCATCATAGCAATGTATTACCGATGAAGATTGTTGGAAGAAATCAGAGATCTAACTCTTTTGAGGCCTTGCCTCCAATTGACTTTGTCGGTCACAATCGCATTCAGATGAAGACTATATCGGGTACACAAGCCTAATTAGATGGATTACCGAGTGCCCAATCATGATGTTGCTGCTAATTAGGTGTCTGCCTTCCTCTTTACTTTTATTAGTTTTTCTCCATGTTACTCTGTTAGTCTACTCTAAATTGTGGATCTTATTTTTGTTGAGTTTACATGCGAATTGTATGAAATATACTTGATAACTCATTTTTTCAAATCCAAGAAGCAAACCTGTGATTGAATTTTGTGAATAATTTTGGGGATTGAATTTTACCAAGCAGAGTTAGTACATCCCTGATTTACTTCTCTTTGTTTTATTGTTGCAGAATTAACAATCTTTGGTAAATTTCCTGTCTTGGCAATAGGTAGAAAAGGAAAGAATAATAAACAATCTACAAATGATGCTTGTGATGACACTGGAAGTGGTGAGGAGGAGAACATACCGGGGAAGAGGAGAGGAAGGCCTAAAAAGCACTTAAAGATGAGATTGATGATGAAGAAGTTGATAAGATACTCAAGATAGAAGAATAAGAAAGTGAAATTGCAAAAAGCTCTATTTCAAACAAAGATGTGAAGAAGCAATCTGCTACAGAGAATGGCAAGAAGAGGAAGAGGGCCTCACAAGGAATATAAATTATGATTATGATTTCTAATTGTTTGGATCTTTTTTCATTTTTCTTTTTACTGTGCAAGTGCTAATGGGTATATATATACAGTGATGTATCCATAGATTGTTGTCTTTGATCTTGTTAATGTGCATCACCTTTAAACAAAGAAAGAAAAGCTATACGTTGATGGTGGGTTTGTGTATTATTTTGGAATAAAATTGATGTGGTGACATTGATGTCACTGCATTTACAGTTAGAGAATTGATGCAGTGACATTGATGTCCCTACATATACAATTTCATACAAAAATTGGTAACTTTGTAAAATAAGTAAGTATAGTGTCATTCACATTAGGGTGTAATCGAGCTGAGTTGAGTCGATACTCCCTAGGGCTCGAGCTCGAATCGACTAAAAAAGTTCGGTTAGTGGACAATAGGAACTGAACTTTGATTATCGCTTATAATGTAAATTTCTTCATAAAATGTTTGTCATTGGGTGTCACTTCATAAAATGTTGATGTTATTGGGTATCACTTCATAAAATAAGATATTAGAATAAAGAGGATGAAAAAATATAAATTATGGTCAAAGAATTATGTTGATCAAAGTTTACTTTTTATATCAAAAGATATAGATGTTTGAAGTCAAATTCGTAAAGAAAAAAATCGATTTTCTAAAATTAAGTAGGAAAAATATAAAATGTCATCGCAGTGTCGCTTCATCAAATGTAACTGCATAGCGATGGTCACTGGATCACGGTGGTCAATGCATCACGGTGGTCCATGTGTCGTGGTGGTCACTGCATCACGATGGCCACTACATCGCGGTGTCATGCATCGGGGGTGGTCACTACATCGAGGTGTCATTACATCGCGGTTGTCAGTGCATCATGGTGTCACTCGAGGTGTCTCTGCATCGCAGCGTCTCTACATCGCGATGTCTCTACATCAGCGGTGGTCATTGCATCGTGGTGTCACTTCATCGCCGTGTCTCTGCATCTCGGTGTCACTTCATCGTACTATCTCTACAATGCGGTGTCACCTCCTCAGGGTGTATTTGCATCACGGTGTCTCTTCATCGTGATGTCTTTGCATCACGGTGTCTCTTCATCGTGATGTGTCTGCAACACGGTGTCTCTTCATTGTGATGTTTCTGCATCGCGGTGTCTCTGCATCTTCAAATGCCATAACATTGCGATGTCTCTGCCTCGCGGTGTCTCTGCATCGCCGTGTCATTTCTAGTCCACGTATTTTTTGTTCTTGTTCTCATCAAAGCAACGTATGCTATCATTGCCAAGATCGTTGGAAGAAATCGGAGATCAAGCTCTTATGAGGCCTTGCCTCCAATTGACTTTGTCGGTCACAAATTCACATTCACATTTAGATGAAGACTATATCGGGTACACAACCCTAATTAGATGGATTACCGAGTGCCCAATCAGGTTGTTGCTGCTAATTAGGTGTCTGCCTTCCTCTTTACTTTTGTTAGTTTTTCTCCCTGTTACTCTGTTAGTCTACTCTAAATTTTGGATCTTATTTTTGTTGAGTTTACATGCGAATTCTATGAAATATACTTGATAACTCCCTTTTTCTAATCCAAGAAGCAAACAAGTGATTGAATTTGGTGAATAATTTTGGGATTGAATTTTACCGTGCAGAGTTAGAACATCCTTGATTTACTCTCTTTGTTTTATTGTTGCAGAATAACAATCTTTGGTAAATTTCATGTCTTGGCAATAGGTAGAAAAGGAAAGAATACGAAACAATCTACAAATGATGCTCGTGATGACACGGGAAGTGGCGAGGAGGAGAACATACCAGTGAAGAGGAGAGGAAGGCCTAAAAAGCACTTAAAGATGAGATTGATGATGAAGAAGTTGAGAATATACTCAAGATAAAAGAAGAAGAAGAAAGTGAAAGTGCAAAAAGCTCAATTTCAAACAAAGATGTGAAGAAGCAATCTGCTACAGAGAATGACAAGAAGAGGAAGAAGGCCTCACAAGGAATATAAATTATGATTATGATTTCTAATTTTTTGGATCTTTTTTCATTTTTCTTTTTACTGTGCAAGTGCTAATAGGTATATATATACAGTGATGTATCCAGAGATTGTTGTTTTTGACCTTATTAACATGCATCAACTTGAAACAAAAAAAGAAAAGGTATACGTTGATGGTGGGTTTGTGTATGATTTGGGAATAAAATTGATGCGGAGACAATATTGATGTCACTGTATTTACAGTTAGAGAATTGATGCAGTGACATTGATGTCTCTGCATATACAATTTCATACAAAAATTGGTAACTTTGTAAAATAAGTAAGTATAGTGCCATTCACATTAGGGTGTAATCGAGCCGAGTCGAGTCGATACTCCCTAGGGCTCGAGCTCGAATCGACTAAAAAAGTTCGGATAGTGGACAATAGGAACTGAACTTTGATTATCGCTTTAAAATGTAAATTTCTTCATAAAATGTTTGTCATTGGATGTCACTCATAGGGTGTCACTTCATAAAATATTGATGGTATTGGGTGTCACTTTAAAAAATGAGATATCAGAATAAAGAGGGCGAAAAAATATAAATTATGGTCAAAGAATTATGTTGATCGAAGTTTTACCTTATATATCAAAAGATATAGCTGTTTGAAGTCAAATTCATAAAGAAAAAACTGATTTTCTAAAATTAAGTAGGAAAATATCAAATGTCATCGTGGTGTCGCTTCATCAAATATAACTGCATAGCGATGGTCACTGGATCACAATGGTCCATGTATCGTGGTGGTCACTGCATCGCGGTGTCAATGCATCGGGGGTGGTCACTACATCGAGGTGTCACTACATCGCGGTTGTTAGTGCATCACGGTGTCACTTCATCGAGGTGTCTCTGCATCACAGCGTCTCTGCATCGGTGGTGGTCACTTCATCGCCATATCTCTACATCTCGGTGTCACTTCATCGCACTGTCTCTGCAATGCGGTGTCACTTCATCACAGTGTATTTGCATCGCGGTGTCTCTTCATCGTGATGTCTTTGCATCGCGGTGTCTCTTCATCGTGATGTCTCTGCATCGTAGTGTCACTTCATTGTGATGTTTCTGCATCGCAGTTTCTCTGCATCTTCAAATGCCACAACATTGTGATGTCTCTGCATCGCGGTGTCTCTACATTATGGTGTCACTTCATCGCGGTGTCTCTGCATTGCGGTGTCACTTAATCGCCTTGTCTATACATCACGGTGTCACTTCATCACAGTGTCTCTGCATCACGGTGTCACTCCATCGGGGTGGTCACTGCATCGCGTTGGTCAATCCATCGGGGTTGTCACTGCATCAGGGTGATCACTGCATCGCGGTGGTCAATGCATCACCGTTGTTCGAGCATCACGGTGTCACTTCATCGCGGTGTCTCTGCATCGCTGTGGTCACTGCATCGCAGATGGTCATTGCATTGTGGGTGGTCAATGCATTGTGGGTGGTCAATGCATCGGGGGTGGTCTCTGCATCGCGGCGTCTCTTTATCGAGGTGTCTCTGCATCGTCTGCATTAGGGATGGTCACTGCATCGCAGTGTCTCTATATCGGGGGTGGCCACTGCATCGCGGTGGTCAATGCATCGTGGTGTCACTTTATCGAGGCATCTCTGCACCACGGCGTCTCTGCATCAGCGGAGGTCACTGCATCGCGGTGTCTCTGCATCGGGGGTGGGCACTACATCACGGTGTCTCTGCATCGGAGGAGGCCACTGCATCGTGGTGGTCAATGGATCTGGGGTGGTCAATACATCGCGGTGTCACTTTATCGAGGTGTTTCTGCATCGGGGGTGGTACTGCATCGCGGCGTCTGTGCATCGGGGGTGGGCACTGCATCGTGGTGTCTCTGTATTTGGGGTGTTCACTGCATCACGGTGTCTCTGCATCGGGGGTGCCCATTGCATCACGGTAGTCAATGGATCTGGGGTGGTCAATGCATCGCCGTGTCACTTCATCGAGGCATCTCTGCATCGCGGCGCGTCTCTGCTTTGGGGGTGTCACTGCATTGCGGTGGTCAATGCATCAAGGTGGTCACCGAAAAAAAAACCTTTGAAGCGTCCATAAAAAAAGACCTTTTCAGCGTCCACTTAAAAAAACAATCCATTTTTACATCCAACAGTAGAAAAAAAAAAAAAAAAACAACACCACCACCAATCGTTATTTATGTCGAGCAGCAGGGAAAAAAAACTTCCATGAAAAAAAACAATTAAAAAAACTATAACAAAACAAAATTAGGGGTAGTTGGGTCTATGTTCTAATTGGGTGTCCTTATAACCAAATAAGATTCTTTAGTGTCCTATTTGCCTGAAAAAAAAATTAAGTTTAATATGTGTCATTTTGGACATTTGCCCCAAAAAATTAATACATTATAATTTTACACCATTGATCATCTTATATAACACATACTTTTAGCTGCCAACTCCATCAGATACATTAGCGGTACACATATATTTTAGAATGGTCATGGTGCAAATCATACTTGGTGCACCATAACCAATAGAAATTTTTATAATTAAAACGGTCTCCTACCTTGAAAAATAAACTACCAACCAATGATGTTTAAATTGATTACTTGGTGGTCCAAAACTTGCTTTTGGACCACCCTAAAATTTCACAGAGGTACAAAACAGAATTAACATAACCAATTAGCAACAACAATGTGGACTAATGGCCGATTGACACATGGACAGTATTTCTTTATTTTCTTTTTCACCTTATTATTATTCTTAAGCAATGCTACTATCATAATAGTTGCGTCATAATCACTAACATAACACATTTTTACATCTTAGTTATCATGTAATCCAACCCTAATTAAGAGTATAAAAATGTGTTGTAACACTAATCGTAAGCCGCGTCATCTTACTTTGATGAAATGACAAAAGAGTACAAATGCATGAATGTAAAGAATATATATATAGCTGATCAATCCAATTTGAATTTGCAGTTATGGATCTGTGTGTGCAGTCAAATGAACCGACGTCGCAATAGGCCCATTCACCATCGAAAAGCTTCATTTTCATGAAGGTTATCGTGAAATATTTTAGAACAAATTTCGCACCAATATCATGTGAGCCTTGTTTCTTCTCCTGATCAGCTTCAGCTGCAAGTAACGATTTTCAAACAAAAGTAAGTGTAGATAATGTAATATTCCGATTTTCATAAAAGGGCAGACGTGTCATTTTGCGAAAACGTAATTAATATTCTTTTTCCTTTTCGTTGGAATTTAAATCCTTTGAATTTTAACGGTTTCGGTTTAATGGTTGTTCGAGGGTATTGGAGTAAATTCGGGTTTAAAATGATAATTAGGTTGTCGTATATAAACGGAAATATACTAAAACCTAATCATTTTTCCTAAAACCCTGAATCTTGGAGCAGGCGCACTCCTCCCCCTCAGAAAAGAGAAACCGCTGTTTTGGGCATTGAAACCGTCAGTTTTCGATCCTTGATATCTCATTCGTTCCTCTTCCGTTTTCAGATCATAGCATACCGTTGGAATCCTCGTGACGAGAGCTTCGCATCGGTACCAGGCACAACATCTGATTCTGAGTATTTAGGCAGATAAGGTAAGGAGAAATCCTTACGTTTTCAGTTTTGAATTTATAACAATTGTGTTGCTTTCCTTGCTGTATTAGTGGTTTAATTGTATTAATTTGATGCCTAAACAATGGTTGATGTTTTGGTATGGGTGGTAGTTTAATTCGAGTACTTTTGGTCAGGAAAGATTGGGTTTTTGGTTTGGAAAACGGATGAATACGATGATGTGCTAAATCAGTTTCTGGAAAATCGCCAGGTCGGACGGGCGTCCGGTTTTCTGGATGGGCGTCCAACCTTGGACGGGCGTCTGGGATCCTCGGACGGGCATCTGAGGTGCAGTTTTTGATACAGGATTGAAAGGGGATGTCTGGACGGGCGTCCACTTTTTGGACGGGCGTCCAGAGCCTTCAGACGGGCGTCTGGTCCTTCAGACGGGCGTCCACCTGGAGCTGGTCTCCCAGCTTGTTTAAATTGGCTTTCGACTATCGTTTAGGGTTGTTTAATCAACCTTAAACCTTTGTAAACGTATTATTATTTTATTATAACACCTTTAAACCTTACTTAGGCTAGAATTGGTCTTTTGATCATGATGAGTGGTGTCGGTAAAGGAGTGTTATCTAAATGAACTAGGAGGGCCAGTTAATCACCTAATACTACACAACTTGCTAGATAAAAGATTAAACACCATGTGGTCTTGGGTAGATCCTGAAGATCTATAGCGTGATGTGTGAACAGACAGTCAAAGTGAGTGTCCTATCGGCTGCAGGCCTATAGGCATCGCCGTATGTTCATACTATCGGAACCGGTTATTGTATCCTGAAGATTTCAATACGTTCCGGGGTTATTGTATCCTGAAGATTTCAATATGTCACGTTCCACCTTGATAGCATGTTGTAACAAAGATAAGCTAAGCAGTTACAGTTTAGGCATATTAGGAGATGTAACCTTTATGCGTAGAATCGAGTCTGTCTTGCCTTTTAGTTGAAACCTAATAATGTTCAACCTTATATGTTCTAAACTTAAACGTACTTCTCTTCCTTACTGAGTATTATATACTTACCCCTTGTGCATTTCTGTTGTATGTGCTTGGGGGTGAGAAGGCGAACAGGAGTACGAGTATTACGAGGAGTATGTTCCCGAGGAGGATCTCTGAGCTTGACATTTATTTTATGCACTTTCATTTACGCAGGATATGTTGCACTGTTTTATACTTTGTTCATAGTACTTTGGGATGACGTGTGTTCATCTCTACTTCTTATTTCATAGTACTTTCCATTGGACTATTCGGGAGACTTCAGTTGTATTGTTTTGATACACTTTCGACTTTTAGTACTTTTTCTATTCTAGTATCTTTATGGATATTTATTACCCGAGCATTTAATTTCCGCGCGCTTCGATTGTATTGATTGTAGGCTTACATGTATAAATGAATTAAATTTTATTTATATATGTGCCGAACGTCGTATTTCCGGATAAAGGCTCGGTATCCGGGAACGGGGCGTTACAGTTGGTATCGGAGATACGTGTTCCTTAGGCTTCTATTCTTTGAGTTTAACTCAATCTTATCTTTAGATCCTTAGTAACACTCTGGTTCTCTTGGTTGTCGGGATGACTAGAAACACAAGATCGAGGACCTTGGCTCTTGGTAATCAGACGTCTGAGAGGGGTGAAACCTCTAGGGGTCGTCGCAGTTTGTCACCGCCGCCTCGCACAGCTACACCGTCACCTGAGCCGGAGCAGGTTCAACATCGAGCTCCACCACCACCTCCTCCACCTGTGGTTAACCTGCGGCTTCACTTTGGCCTTCTTCGTATCGGCCCAGGTCGGGGCGGTTTCAGCAGAGGACGGTTGTCTATCCATCACCGGTGACACAGGCACCACATCAGGCTATCCCTCAGTATGGTTTCAGCAGCCACGGTACCCTCCGCCGTATCCTCCGCAGTACCCAGTGTATCCTCCTTATCAGGCTGAGCATCGAGCTCCGTACTACTATCGGCAGCAGCCGCAGGTACCCCTTGGTTATCCCCCGGTCTATCAGCCTTTCAGGCCACCGGTTCAGCAGCAGCAGCAGATACCCTATGGTTACCCTCCGGTTTACCCACCAGTTAGGCCGGTTGTTGAGTCAGCACCATCGGTAGATTGGCACACTAGGCTGAGAAGAAACCGTATGCAAGATTTTTATGGGAATGTGGAACACGCAAAGGCCGAGGAATGGATCAGAAGTTTTGAGAAATCGTGTAGGAACATAGGTGTCCCCGAGACAGAGATGGCCCAGTTAGCGGTCGGTTTTCTTTTAGGTTCAGCCGAGTCTTGGATAGATGCGGTTCAGAGTAGCAACGGTAAGGTCACAGATTGGGCGGCTTTCAAATCCATGTTCTACAACGAGTACTTTCCGGCAACGGTACAAGCGGAAAAAGCCAGTCAGTTTCTGAAACTTGAACAAGGTAATCAAATGACGGTGTCCCAGTACACAAATCGGTTCAATGAGTTAGGAAGGTTTTATCCGGAGTTGATGCAAGTGGAAGAACGAAAGATGGCCCGTTACAAGGACGGTTTGGCATATGGGATTCAATCGGGCATGCTAGGCTTTACAGCAAGGAATATGGCAGAGCTACTGAATAAAGCCTTGGAAGTCGAGACTTTCAGGAAGAGAGCTACAGTGGTTGTTGGTAATAAAAGAAGCTTTGAAACAAGTCGGGGTAGTGGCAGAGGGGCTCCGCAGCAGCAGTTCAGGAGGTTTCCCGCACAGACAGCAGTTAGACCACGGGTGGTGCCCCACCAGCAGTCAGGCCACCAGTTGGCGCTCCACCGGCAGCTAGGCCACCGGCTACCTCAGGTTGTTTCTTTTGTGGCGAGCCGGGTCATTTCTCCAGGAATTGTCCACGCAAGGCAGCCAGTGCTCAAGCAGGTCAGCCTAGTAGAGCAGGTCCGAGTAAGCAGGTACAGATGTTTGCTGTTGATGCCAGAGAGGTCGAGCCAGAGGATGATGTGATCACAGGTACCTTTTATGTTTGTTTTGTTCTTTTGAGTTATTTATAGCATGCTTGGAACATGTTGTAACTTTAGTTAATTGGACAAATGCATGATAGGTATGATAAGGGTAGGCAATCTAGTAGTCAAGGCCTTATTTGATACAGGAGCTTCAACCACCTTTGTGTCCTCTAGGATTGCTAAGAAACTAGATTTACCTATGGAGCATTTGAGAGATACTATGGAGATTGTTACACCCCTAGGCAAGGTAAATAAGGTGGTTAAGATGATACCACAAGTGGATGTTCAGGTTGGACCTTATCAGTGTAAGAGTGACTTCACGGTTATGGATTTCTCAGACTTTGATGCGATTCTTAGGATAGACTGGCTATCCAAGAATTATGTTCACTTAGATTGTAGGGCCAAGAGAGTTACTTTCAGAGTCCCGGGGAAAGCAGATAAGACTTATCAGGGGAACGTTTACAGGCCAAGCAAGAAGAGACATCCTATCATTTCAGCGGTCAAGGCCATCGGGGCATGTCAGAAAGGATGTGAGGGCTACTTATTGTACGCAGTGGATGTGGAACAAGCAAAGCCTAAGTTGGAAGATACTAGAGTGGTCAGAGATTATCCAGAGGTTTTTCCAGATGAGTTGCCAGGGAACATGCCAGACAGGGTCATTGAGTTTGAGATACAGTTAGTTCCAGGGGCGGCACCAATTGCCAAGGCACCATACAGGATGGCACCGGCTGAATTGAAGGAGTTGAAGGCTCAACTCAAGGAGATGTTGGAAAGGAACATCATTCAGCCCAGTACTTCACCTTGGGGAGCACCAGTTTTGTTTGTGAAGAAGAAGGATGGCAGCATGCGGATGTGTATTGACTACAGGGCTTTGAACAATCTGACTATCAAGAATAAGTACCCACTACCGAGGATAGATGATCTGTTCAATCAGTTGCAGGGTCGGAAAGTGTTTTCAAAGATTGATTTGCGGTCAGGCTACCATCAGTTAAAAGTTAAAGTGGCTGATATTCCGAAGACAGCATTTAGTACTAGATATGGACATTATGAGTTCCTTGTTATGCCTTTTGGACTCACTAATGCTCCATCTGCATTTATGGATTTGATGCAGCGGGTCTTCATGCCTTACCTAGATAAGTTTGTAATTGTCTTCATTGATGATATTTTGGTATTCTCTAGGGATGAGGCGGAGCATGAAGAGCATCTACGGATTGTTTTGGAAACGTTGAAGAAGGAGCGATTGTATGCAAAATTTTCCAAGTGTGACTTTTGGTTGGACCAAGTGAGCTTTTTGGGTCATGTCATTTCGGTGATGGCATTCAGGTTGATCCGGCCAAGATTGAGGCAGTTAAGAGTTGGCCTACACCGACTACAGTTTCAGAGGTCAGGAGCTTTCTGGGTTTGGTGGTTACTACAGAAAGTTTGTGAAGAATTTCGCAAGGATAGCTACTCCACTCACCAGACTTACACAGAAGAACACCAAGTTTGATTGGACACCCGAGTGTGAGTTAGCATTTGAGTTGTTAAAGAGCAAGTTGACTACAACACCGGTATTGGCAGTACCGAGGTGTTTGATGATTATGATGTCTACACCGATGCTTCAGGGCAGGGTCTAGGTTGTGTGTTGATGCAAGGAGGAAAGGTCATTGCCTATGCATCCAGGCAATTGAAAGTGCATGAGAAGAACTATCCCACACATGACTTAGAGTTAGCAGCAGTGGTTTTCGCATTGAAGATTTGGAGGCACTATCTGTATGGAGTCAAGGCTAGAATCTTCACCGACCACAAAAGTTTAAGGCATTTCTTCACTCAGGAGAATTTGAATATGAGGCAGCGGAGATGGCTAGAGTTCGTGAAGGATTATGACCTAGACATTCAGTACCATCCGGGGAAGGCAAATGTAGTAGCAGATGCCTTGAGCAGGAAACCAGTGGTTTTGGAGCCCAGTGTTGAGGCTATCACAGCAGGGGTTGATGATTTGCAGTTTAGCAGATTTGATCAGATTGAGGACCGTCAGTTTGCAGCACCGTTGTTGGCTAGATCAGAGTTGATGGATGAGATCAGAGCAAAGCAAGATGAAGATGCAGTTTTAGTTGATTTGAAGAGGGTTGCAAGGGAGAAGCCTACAGTCGGCTATGTGTTGGATCAGAGTGGAAACCTGTGGTATCAAGATCGTCTCTGTGTGCCTGATGTTGGAGTTTTGAGACAAAGAGTTATGGAAGAGGCACACAAGATTGCTTTTGCAGTACATCCGGGTTCTACCAAGATGTACCGGGATTTGAAAGAGAGATTTTGGTGGCCCTCAATGAAGCTGGAGATAGCTAAGTTTGTTTCTGAGTGTGACGTCTGTCAGAGAGTGAAAGCTGAACATAGGAAGCCAGGCGGGATGCTTAAGTCATTAGATATCCCAGAATGGAAATGGGAAAAGATCACCATGGACTTTATTTCGGGTTTGCCTAAGTCGAAGGGTGGACATGATTCTATTTGGGTGATCGTTGATAGATTAACCAAGTCGGCTCATTTCTTGCCTTTCAAGATGAATATGCCCTTGGCAAGGATGACGGAACTATATATGGACAATATAGTGAAGCTTCATGGAGTTCCAGCCTCCATTGTTTCTGATCGGGATTCGAGGTTCGTCAGTCGGTTTTGGCAGAGCTTACAGGAGGCTTTTGGTACCCGGTTGGATTTGAGTACTGCGTTCCATCCTCAGACAGATGGTCAGTCTGAGAGGACTATCCAGACACTTGAGGATATGCTTAGAGCATGTGTCTTGGAGGTAGGCGGATCTTGGGTAGATTATCTACCAGTTGCAGAGTTTGCTTACAACAACAGTTATCACACGAGCATAGGCATGCCACCGTTTGAAGCTTTGTATGGTAGAAGATGCAGGACGCCTTTGTTTTGGGATGATGTTGGGGAGAAACAGATTCTTGGGCCAGAGTTAGTTGAGCAAGCCAAAGAGAGGGTTCAGTTAGTGAAGAAGAATCTGCAGATAGCTCAAGATAGGCGGAAAAGTTGGGCGGATGTCGGACGGAGACCGCTTGAGTTTGAGGTTGGTGATCGTGTTTACTTGAAGGCATCACCGATGAGAGGAGTAAAGCGTTTTGGTCAGAAAGGAAAGTTGAGCCCGAGGTATGTTGGACCGTTTGTAATTCTGGAGAGGATTGGACCTTTGGCCTATAGACTTCATTGCGAGTCAATGTCCAGAGTTCACAACGTCTTTCATGTTTCGATGTTGAAGAAGTGTTTGACGAAGACAGAGGTTGAGTCTACAGTGGATCCCGAGATACTTCTGGACAACCTCGCTTATGATGAAAAGCCGATTAAGATTACGAGCAGGAAGGAAAAGATGATTAAGAGGAAGATGGTTCAATTGGTTCTTGTTCAGTGGAGCAATCATACACCTGAGGAAGCAACTTGGGAAGTTGAAGGTGATATGATCAACGAATTTCCGGAGTTTTGGGATTTACCAGGTGCGTTCGAGTTTCGAGGACGAAACTCCACTTAAGGGGGGGAGAATGTAATATTCCGATTTTCATAAAAGGGCAGACGTGTCATTTTGCGAAAGCGTAATTAATATTCTTTTTCCTTTTCGTTGGAATTTAAATCCTTTGAATTTTAACGGTTTCGGTTTAATGGTTGTTCGAGGGTATTGGAGTAAATTCGGGTTTAAAATGATAATTAGGTTGTCGTATATAAACGGAAATATACTAAAACCTAATCATTTTTCCTAAAACCCTGAATCTTGGAGCAGGCGCACTCCTCCCCCTCAGAAAAGAGAAACCATTGTTTTGGGCATTGAAACCGTCGGTTTTCGATCCTTGATATCTCATTCGTTCCTCTTCCGTTTTCAGATCATAGCATACCGTTGGAATCCTCGTGACGAGAGCTTCGCATCGGTACCAGGCACAACATCTGATTCTGAGTATTTAGGCAGATAAGGTAAGGAGAAATCCTTACGTTTTCAGTTTTGAATTTATAACAATTGTGTTGCTTTCCTTGCTGTATTAGTGGTTTAATTGTGTTAATTTGATGCCTAAACAATGGTTGATGTTTTGGTATGGGTGGTAGTTTAATTCGAGTACTTTTGGTCAGGAAAGATTGGGTTTTTGGTTTGGAAAACGGATGAATACGATGATGTGCTAAACCAGTTTCTGGAAAATCGCCAGTCGGACGGGCGTCCGGTTTTCTGGACGGGCGTCCAACCTTGGACGGGCGTCTGGGATCCTCGGACGGGCGTCTGAGGTGCAGTTTTTGATACAGGATTGAAAGGGGATGTCTGGACGGGCGTCCACTTTTTGGACGGGCGTCCAGAGCCTTCAGACGGGCGTCTGGTCCTTCAGACGGGCGTCCACCTGGAGCTGGTCTCCCAGCTTGTTTAAATTGGCTTTCGACTATCGTTTAGGGTTGTTTAATCAACCTTAAACCTTTGTAAACGTATTATTATTTTATTATAACACCTTTAAACCTTACTTAGGCTAGAATTGGTCTTTTGATCATGATGAGTGGTGTCGGTAAAGGAGTGTTATCTAAATGAACTAGGAGGGCCAGTTAATCACCTAATACTACACAACTTGCTAGATAAAAGATTAAACACCATGTGGTCTTGGGTAGATCCTGAAGATCTATAGCGTGATGTGTGAACAGACAGTCAAAGTGAGTGTCCTATCGGCCTGCAGGCCTATAGGCATCGCCGTATGTTCATACTATCGGAACCGGTTATTGTATCCTGAAGATTTCAATACGTTCCGGGGTTATTGTATCCTGAAGATTTCAATATGTCACGTTCCACCTTGATAGCATGTTGTAACAAAGATAAGCTAAGCAGATTCTGTTTAGGCATATTGGGAGATGTAACCTTTATGCGTAGAATCGAGTCTGTCTTGCCTTTTAGTTGAAACCTAATAATGTTCAACCTTATATGTTCTAAACTTAAACGTACTTCTCTTCCTTACTGAGTATTATATACTTACCCCTTGTGCATTTCTATTGTATGTGCTTGGGGGTGAGAAGGCGAACAGGAGTACGAGTATTACGAGGAGTATGTTCCCGAGGAGGATCTCTGAGCTTGACATTTATTTTATGCACTTTCATTTACGCAGGATATGTTGCACTGTTTTATACTTTGTTCATAGTACTTTGGGATGACGTGTGTTCATCTCTACTTCTTATTTCATAGTACTTTCCATTGGACTATTCGGGAGACTTCAGTTGTATTGTTTTGATACACTTTCAGCTTTTAGTACTTTTTCTATTCTAGTATCTTTATGGATATTTATTACCCGAGCATTTAATTTCCGCGCGCTTCGATTGTATTGATTGTAGGCTTACATGTATAAATGAATTAAATTTTATTTATATATGTGCGAACGTCGTATTTCGGATAAAGGCTCGGTATCCGGGAACGGGCGTTACAGATAATAAATGTAAGGCTTTTCTGGTATAGATTAGGGATCATTGTTATTGTTACCTAAAGAAAGTAATGATACGGCGCTCAGACATAATGAGTGAAACAACGTGTATTTACATATTCGATTATGATAAGAGACTCTGTAATATTCCAATTTTCAAAAAATGACGACGTGTCATTTTGAAAAAACAAAATATTATATTAGTTACTTTTTTGTGGATTTAAATTTTATAAATATATATAGATGGGGCGATTATATATATATATATATATATATATATATATATATATATATATATATATATATATATATATATATATATATATATATATATATATATATATATATATATATATAAAAAATTCTAAATTTATAATTAAAGTAGATAATAGGATTTATTTTGGGAAAAGGTATTTAAGGAAAATATCTCCCATAATCCAATAACCTAAAAATATTTAGAAATTTGTTTATACTTTCTCTGCAAACCTTTGAGAGCAAAAGAAGAAAGGACTAGGAGAGTTCTTCATAAATGTAAGGCGATTCTAAACCATTTTCAGATTTGAGTGGAGATTTGGAATCGTCGTGAAGAGGGCATCGTTTTGATATCAAGTTTTTTGAGGTGCTGCAGATTCGAGGCTTTTGGATTTTGATTTACTTGCAAACACGTAAGAGACTCTTCCTATGATCATAATTACGATTTATAAGATTTAGATCGATGTTTTGAGGTGTTTAGATGTTAGAAATCGTATCTTTTCTTTGTTTAGGGAGCATGAGATGTTTTAGTTTGATGAAGGTAAGTTTTCCTGTGTTTTTCTGAGGAGTTTCGATGCTAATGGTGTTGAAATAGGATGGGAAATCTTTAAGGGGCAGAAAATCGAGTTTAGGGTTTTTAGGGTCGAATGCGTACGCATTCAATGGAATGCGCACACGTTCCTGTTACAGGATGTATAATTTTATTCTCTGTAGGTAGAATGCACGCGCATTCAATGAAATGCACACGCATTCGTGGTTCAGGATGTTGGTTTCTTTTCACAGCAGGTGCAATGCACACGCATTCAATGGAATGCGTATGCATTCAATGGAATATGCACGCATTCAATGGAATGCGCACGCATTGCTGTTTCTGGGTGTTCAGAGTTGTTCCCAGCAGAGGCAATGCACATGCATTTGATGGACAGAAACTTTCAGCAAGTTTCTAGACAGTGAATGCGCACGCATTCCGACCAATGCGCATGCATTGGACCCAATTTTATGAGAAGTGATGTTTTACGCTATGTATTGAGTTTTAAACCTTGTTTCTTGATCTAATAACATTAATTAAACATGAACAGGCCTTGATTGAGTTTCTAATGCGTTTAGTTCAGGCACCGAATGTACTCTTCAAGGGAGTTGAAGTTCAGGACCGTCGGAAGGGCATGATAGGCTTGTGCGTTGATGAGTTAGCACTCATTAATGTCTGTGTATGTGTTAGGATGTTGTGTCTAGCTGTGTAAGTGAGGGAGTAGGTTTGTTATGGTGAGGCTTTCCTTGGAAATACTTAGGTGACTAGTTAACGATTTATTTAAAGACATACTTGACTAGTAAAAGATTAAAAATCATTCCATTCTTGGATAGGCACCAGATAATATCGCGATGTGTGGGCGTTCCTGAAAGTGAATAACTCCCTAGGTTACTAAGACCCTAAGTACGGAAGGACTTCACCGAACGTGTACACCCTCAGGCTTTTCCCCGTGGTTATCGGTGTGATCCACCAATATGTTGCAAGGTATATCTCCAAACGGATATGCGTAGTGCCCTTGAGTGCGGATGTAACATAGATAAGTTAAGATAGTAATGTATAGTCATGACATGTTGATGGATATGAAGTGAACCCTATATTGAGTCGGTCATATAAAGATAACTAAACAATTATGAATCTTTTCATATAAGTCTTAATTTTAACCGTAGCTTCTCTATTTTATTAACTACATTGTACTTACCTCAAATGCATGTTTTTCTGTGTTTGGGGATCAGAAGATGAACAGGTTGATCCGGGTTACGAGGAAGATTTTGACGACGACGTTTGAGGACACCTTCTTTGGAGCATTAAGTTTATTGTTTCTTCATATGACTTTTCAGTCTAGACATTTCTTTTGATTTATTTGGAATACGTTATGGTCCATTTGAAACTTGTAGCTTATTTTATTCATTTGTTTTAAGTTTCATACGTTTTAAGTTTCGTTTGGTTTTCCAATGTAATAAATGTTGCATTTCTATTTTTAGTTTCAATTTCTATTCTGGATGTTATAAAAAAATATACCTGAGTCTTTTGCTTCCGTTTTGCTTAACTCGATACGACGTAATAGTGGTTTACGTGTAAAGTGAATTTATTTTATTTTATACGTGCCGAATGTTCCTTTTCCGGATAAGGACTCGGTGTCCGGGAACGGGGCATTACAGACTCATTGATAATATTGTAGAAAATTATAGTCAATGGTGGAAATGCATATTATGTCACTTGTAGTAAGTGAACGATTGTGTCAGTATTATTACTCTTCTATCAAATATGACCTGCCAAAACTTGAGAACTATTGCACTGATTGAGGATTGTAATTTGTGGGTGATTAGGGAAAAATTAGCCCTCGTTACATGTCATCCTCTCACTGACCAAACAATAAATTAAGATAGAGAAACTGCAACATTAAGGGTCGAGCCTTACTTTATGCCTGAGGGCAGACCTAAATCCCAGGTAGGAGGTCTTATCCATTCTTACGAACAACACCACCGCACGTCGGCTAGGTTCCTAGGAAACTTGGGTCTACGTAGTACGGCCGAGTCGGTCTGGAGAGGCTCGATGCATGTCGGCCAGAGCCTTCCTTATCTGATTTGCGCACATGTAAAATATACTATAATTATGAAAAAAAATCTTAAGGATCCTTCTTCTAATAGGACTCTGATCCTATCATTAAATGTCATTTAAAATAATCGCAATTATCTCCTAAAAATAAGGGATATACACGGAAGAATCCCAATCATTAGGGGACAAGAAAACCGGATGAGATGTCCTCTATATAAGAGATCCTAAGAACTACGAAGAGACTTGATTCCTGAACAATTACAGGATACGTAGGCAACTTGGGATAAAATATCCTAGACTCAGTCTAAATCACCGCAAAATCATGCCCGCATTCATCTTTCTAGGGTTCTTTGGTCTTGAATTTTGTCACTGGGAAAATACGGCCCAGAGTTAATATAGAGCATGATGATGTTGAATTACCATCTCACGTAAGGGAGAGTGGTTGGGTCAAAGATAACGAGGGATAAAGTTATTCACAAATTGGGTGATCTTATTTCCTTCTAAAACATGTGAAAAACAGAAAAACAATTCATTGCTAGTATATCTTCTTTTTCGAATCAAATTGTTAGTATATCTAAATTGACGATCTTTATATATATATATATATATATATATATATATATATATATATATATATATATATATATATATATATATACACACACCGTCCCTCTTATCATCAACAATGAAAATAAAATCTCCATCCTCCACACCTTTCCCAACTTATCTTCACCTATGAACAATAAGACATTTACGACACACTCTTTAGTGTTGATATATCCTTAAATAATGTCATTGATATATAATGTTTCTATTTTTCGGAATTTAAGTGCTATGAGAAGAGCGTCATACTGCCTAAAAAAAAATTTGCTATCCCTTCAATTTTTAATATGCCTGTTTTATATTTATCCAAGCCTAAACGAACATTTAGATGGAGTTTTGCAATATGATTGTCCGCATGGGGGTTTATTTTGTATGTGTATACTTGAGAACATTTAGATGAAATTTTGCCATATAATTGTTTCTATGGGGGTTTATTTTGTATGCGTTTATTTTTGGGCTTTCCATGCAGATGATGATTTAGTTTTATGTAGTCAAAAACTTAGAAGATGGCAAGATTCTAAATGCAAAAACATTAGATTCATAATGTATATAAGCTTACCGTGTAAAATGGGGTGAAATGTTTATTAGTGCACTGTCTCTTTTAGTCCAAAACATAATATATTAGACTTGAAAATTGCTTGTAGAGTTGTAGTTCAGTTTACGCATTAGCAAGCATACAATTACATTCATAATTATAAACCAGCATTGTAGCCGGTTTGATTATTCAAGCTTTCAAGTGAACTGCCATGAAAGCATAAAGATAAACTTTCAACTAAAGTTCTTGATAGAATTCTGATAATGATGATGACCGTTTTACAACCACAGAGAATATATATGAAAGATATGCCTAGATCTTATCCTGCACACACACCAATGTCTAACAGACCAAGGACACTTGTACACATATGACTCATCACATAATTAACCACAATTACCACTAATACCCTTTACATTTTCACCCCCTCTCAAACTAACATGTGGTTCAACTACATTGAGTTTGTCTTTAAACATGCAAAAGGCTGAGATAGGTAAGGGTTTAGTGAATATATCAGCAATTTGAGCTGCACATGGAATGTAACACACTTTCATCCTTTTCTCAAGAACCATATTTCTAATATAGTGAACATCCACTTCAATGTATTTTGTTCTAGCATGATAAACAGGATTTTGAGCAAGAGTAGTAGCTCATGTGTTATAACACCACAGTATAGGCATAGCAGGCAGCTTGAACTGAATCTTCTTTAACATCTGCATAATCCACTGAATTTCTGATCCCAGATTTGACAAAGCTCTGTATTCAGACTCACATCTTGACTTGGCAACCACTGACTGTTTCTTAGAACTTCAAGTGATCAGAGACTTCCCTAAGTAAACACAGTATCCTCCTATTGACTTTCTATCAGCAGGACAAGCAGCACAGTTGGCATTAGTAAATCCATGTAACTCCAGGTTGTTACTGGGAATAAAGTGCAGTCCTTCTCTTAAAGTACCCTGCACAAATCTGAGAAGTTTTTTTAAGGCTTGCCAGTGTTCAGTATAAGGCTCTTGCATGAACAGACTCAGAGTATTGACAGTATAAGCAATATCAGGTCTGGTCAAGGTCAGATATTGAAGGGCTCCTATGGCACTTATGTATACTCCTGGATTTGGCAATGGTTGCCCTTGTTTGGGTAGCAGTTGTTTGCCAGCAACCATTGGGGTAGGACGGGGTTTCAGATATTCCAGATTCAACCTCTTGAGCAATTGGGAAGCATAGTAGGTCTGTGTTGAATACAAACATGAATTGTTTCTAGTGACTGCATCCCCAAAAAGTGTGAGACCTGTCCTAGATCTTTAAGAGAGAACTTAGAGTCTAGCATCTTGATGAACCTCTGGATCAACTTTGTAGAATTTCCTGTAAGTAGAATATCATCTACATACACAAGAGCGAACAAAACCTTTTCTTCAAACCTGAGAATAAACAAAGAAGTGTCACTGACAGACTGTATAAATCCCCAACTCAACATCTGTAATCTTAGGGAATCAAACTAAGACCTAGGAGCTTCCTTTAAACCATATAGGGCTTTGTTCTGTTTACAAACAAAATGAGGCTTTGTGTGATCAATAAATCCCTCTGGCTGCTCCATATACAATGGTTCTTGCAATGGTCCATTAAGGAAGGCATTGTTTATATCTATTTGGTTTATAGGCCAATTCATAGAAACAGCCAAGGTAAGAATGATTATAATTGTTGAGGACTTGGCCACAGGACTAAAGGTCTCATTATAATCTATGCCATAGCTCTGACTGTACCCCTTGGCAACCAATCTAGCCTTATGCTTTAGTATAGTCCCATCAGGTTTGATTTTTAATTTAAAAATCCACCTATTCCCTACCACACTTTGACCTGGTGGCAATCTCATTAATTCCCATGTCTTGTTATGTATAAGAGCCCTGTAGTCTTGTGACATGGCTTCTTTCCAGTCTGAACTCTGAACAGCCTCTTTCACACTAGTAGGTTCAACAGGAAAGGAATGAGCACTTGCAATAGCAGCAGAGTAAACCTTTGGCTTGAAAATTCCACTTCTAGCTCTAGTTTGCATGGGATGAATCCTTTGTGGAACAACAGGTGGTGAAGGACTGTGTTGAGCCACAGATGGTGAAGGACTAGAAGGTGGAGAACCATGTGTGGAATTTCTGGAGGATACATCACTTTGAGTGTCAGTGAGTGATGCATTCTCAGTGTTGTGCATCAGAGGGGAATTAGTAGCAAGGCTATTTGAAGGTGTCTGAAGTTGAGTCTGTGGAGTGTGAACAGGTGTTTGACCAGCAGTGGGACACTTTGAAAATTTGAAGTATTAGAGTTTGAAGTTACTTGATCCCCAGTAGATACAGCAACAATGTCTTCTTCGGGCAGGCTGCTCAGGATGTCTGTATGTTCCCCCACTGACTGAGAAGATGCCAAAGTAAAAGAGGAAAAGGGGACAGTAGGATCAACAAAAACTTGATTGGATGGACCTTGGTTAAAACCATGTTTAAAAGGGAACAAGGACTCATCAAAAACAACATTGGAAGAGATGTATATCCTGCCAGTGTCATCAAGACACATATAACCCTTTTGAGAGGGACTAAGACCAAGATTAACACACCTTTTTGTATGAAACTGAAATTTATGAGACTGATATGGTCTAATATTAGGGTACACAGTACAACCAAAGACCCTAAAAAGTTGGTAGTTAGGTTTATGGTGGAACAGGCACTGTATAGGACATTTGTGGTTCAGAATAGGTGTAGGTAGACTGTTTATAAGTTGAACACTGGCTTGGAAGTTGTACCACCAGTATCTTAAGGGCATGCCAGCTTGAGCAAGGAGAGTCAGACCTGTCTCAACAATATGCCTATGTTTCCTCTCTGCCCTACCATGTTGGGCATGATCATGAGGACAAGAATGTCTAAATCTAATGCCTTCTGAGTCAAGATAATTCTGAAGGATCCTATACTCACCTCCCCAATCAGACTGAAGACACTTAATGTTAGTGGAAAATTGAGTTTCAACAAGGCTTTTAAATTTTTGAAAGGCCTGGAAAGTATCTGATTTGGACTTCAATGGATAAATCCATGTGTGCCTAGTGTTATCATCTATAAAGTGTACATAGTAAGAATACCCTTCTACAGATTTAACAGGTGCAGGCCCCCACAGATCAGTATGAACTAAATCAAATTTAGCTTGAGCATGGGAATCAGAAACAGGATGAAATAAAGCATGACTCTTGCCATACTGAAAGCTCACAAAAAGACAAATCACCACAAGAAACAACATTGCATTTCCTTAAAATTAAAGACAAGGTTTGACTGGAGGGATGGCCCAGTCTCCTGTGCCAAACATCAATATTCACATCAGACTTATTACAACTCACAGTCTTTTTAGAAACATAAAAGCAATTGGCTAGGGATTTGGAGTGAAGGGAGTCCAAGCATTGTATATCTTCAAGAGGCATTGTTATCTTGTACAGACCATCCTGCAACTGACCCCTGGGAAGAATTGTCCCTATAGCTTTGTCCTTCACAATACAAGACACATCATCAAACTCAACAAATATAGGATTATCTATGATCAATTTAGAAATGCTCAAGAGATTTTTTGTGATTTGTGGAACAAGAAGGACATTATTCAAGTGTAAGTGCTTGACAGGGGTGTATAAAACAGTGTGGCCAATAATAGCTATTGTAAGTCTTTCACCATTTCCTACTACAAGAGAGTCTTTACCACTATACTTACTGTCAATCTTCATATTACCTGCTTCTGAAGTGACATGATTAGTAGGCCCACTATCCATATACCATGAATGATCTGCCACTGTATTAGGAGTAGCTATAAATGCTGAGATTTGTTTGGGGCCCCCAGTTGAAGCAGTGTTTTTAGTAGGACCTTGAAAGTCATGCTCAAACCTGTGCCAACAATCAATGATAGTATGTCCATTTTTTCCACATAATTGACAAGTAGGTATGTTGGTGTTTCCACTCCTACCACCTGATCTGCCTCCCCTGCTTCTTCCACCCCTAGAACCCCCTCTGCCTCTGTAGTTGTTTTGGCCATTATTGGAGTTAGGTCTTACATTGGACCTATTTCCTGAGTTTCTAGCTTGAGAGTAAGAGGCTAGGTTTGCAGTAGGGTTCGAGTGTGCACCAGTGACTGTCATTTGAGGGTTAAATCGAGCCAACAGTCTTTCATGAGTCAGAAGTTGAGACTGAACCTCTTGCTAGGTGAGGGATCCAACTCTAGAGGTAACATTCACTATGACAGATTCATAATCTTTATCCCCCTAGGACAGCCAGAATAAGCTCAGACTTGGATATAGGATATCCAGCAGTAGATAGACTATCACTATATGATTTCATTTGAGCAAGATAATCACTCATTGACTTGGAGCCTTTTTCAGCTCTAGTTAATGCACTCTTAAATTCAAGCATTCTAGCTTCAGACTGATTGTTGAACAAAACGTCTAAAGTAGACCAAACATCATACGAAGTAGAGCAACCCATTACCTCAATTAGAGCTTATTCTGTCA
Organism: Gentiana dahurica var. dahurica; assembly: GCA_024500145.1. Classification (NCBI taxonomy): domain Eukaryota; kingdom Viridiplantae; phylum Streptophyta; class Magnoliopsida; order Gentianales; family Gentianaceae; genus Gentiana; species Gentiana dahurica. The sequence goes on from CM044908.1 coordinate 31,996,868, forward strand.
TTGAACTGAGCAACCAACCCATCAAGAGTTGATCAACGATATTCCACTCATCCAGAGCCGGATTTGGCAGAAGACTGAATCTGCTAGTATCTGGAGGCCTTGGTCTGGTTCCAAGAAGCAGATCCTCCATCTTATGACCTCAGACTATGGGTAAAATGGTGTATTTCCAGAGAAGATAGTTGTCACGCTTGAGCTTCACCATGAATGTCTGATTCAGATGACCTTGAAAGGGTGAAGAAGGTTGCACATAGGGACTTGGGTATGGCGATCTGAAGGATGTTGTCACTGTAGGAAAAGATGGTGGAATCATAGATCCACTGATCTGAGTGAATGGAACGCCAGCGGAAAGTTCTGGTAAAAAGTAGAGAAACCTAGGATAAGGAATAGATCCAAAAAGTGTTTGGGGACTGGCATTTACAGCTGCAAATATAGTTCCAGTTCCTGTTGCAGCTTGAGTACCAACAATCTCTGTGGTTTCCACTGTGACGGTGGTCGTCGGAGGAAGGCTAGCAGCAGCTGTGACTGCAGTCACCGGTGGAGCACTGGTCCCAGAACTTGATCCACTAATGACGCTTGTCTCTCGCTCAGATACCAAGTTTGATTAATCAAACTTTCAAGTGAACAACCATGAAAGCATAAAGATAAACTTTCAACTAAAGTTCTTGATAGAATTCTGATAATGATGATGACCGTTTTACAACCACAGAGAATATATATGAAAGATATGCCTAGATCTTATCCTGCACACACACCAATGTCTAACAGACCAAGGACACTTGTACACATATGACTGTTAGATATATATTATAGAAGTGTATTTGTTTGCTAAATTTCTGAGATGAACAAGATGCAATTTGTAGAAACATGAATATAATGATGAACAAATAGCACGAAACATTTTCATACATTTTATAGCACTACAACACATAGAAGAAAGAATGCAGAAAGCAAAATGTAAATACGAAAACTTATTGTGACTGAGGCGAGTTTTGAACTCTGTCCTTAAGACATAATTGCCCCACCTACGGTGCACACGGTTTATAGCAATACATCTCCCAAGATACAACAGTCTACCTTTCCGGTTTCTAGCACTAGAATGAGGAAAGCAACGAACTGATTGAGCCTTTGATTATCTCTGACAATGCAGTGTTTGAGTGTTTGTTTTTACAGAGTAACGGTATGATTAATGCTATGTTTTCTGTCACTTTTCATTCAGGGATGTGTTTCCTTTTATAGGCAAAAATAATGTAGAGTAGTGTCCTTTGAGAAATGGAATTTAGGGAGATTTTCGAACAGTCTGGCATCTTGGCCGAACTGATGCCATTTTCGTTGCTGCTCTTGGCCGAACTGATGCCATTTCGAAATGATGAATTGTTCCAATGTTTCATTTTCCAGAATTAAATGTTGAGCTGGTCCAAAAAATTAATATTGGGCCAAGCCAAGCCCAAAGCCCGAGCCCGAACCAAGCCGAGCCGGCCGGACGGCGGCGGCAGCGCGCGCGCGTGTGTTTACAAACACGCATCTAAGTCCTCCCTCCTTCACAAAATTCTCTTGCCCCTTGGGGCTTGACCTTCTATGAAACTCTCCCACTTATATAGTGAGCAACTTTAGTTTCATTGCCTATGCGGGATAAATGGAACACACTTCCATTATAACACCCACATAAATTACTCTACCTTTAGGCATTGATTTCTCATTCACCCGATATCGGAATCGAGTGATTCAAAAGCCTAACATCAACTACTATCTTAGTAGTTTCCAATAATAGTTTTAGCTCCTGGAAATTCAATCCACAAGTCATTCAAAATCGAGCCTTAAGTGGACTGTCCGCCACTTACACTTAGACCCGGTTTGAGCTAAATAATCATTAAAGTTCCAACAATCCCCCACATGAATGAAAATTAATGCATATGCTATGCAGACTCTGTAGAGATAACAAAACGGACTTCTATTGCATCGGGCGAGGTGGTTTGCTTCCTTGAACCTTCCCTAGTATAATACCATCGGACACACTCGGCTAAGCAGTGAACTAGGTCTTGAACTGCTCAGGCTTTGGTGCATGCCTAGACAATGATACCCACACAATAGATCCCCTAGCCTTCTCGAAGTTCTCATGGTTGTGTCCATTTTGGCCCTAGAACACCTTGGTTTCAGAAAGTGAGTTAGAGAATTCAGCCTACAAATTCTCACAGAAGCGGCCCCACTCCCACTTACATAGGTGACCACCCATAAAGAGTACTCTGCAATACCCCACTTGTCTTAACCAAGATATAAGAATCATTAAAATCTTTATGCTTAACCTAATCCTTCATCAGACAACACTTTTGTTCTGACAGAATGGGTAAGTGCTAACTGTCCCTCGTAACTTAGTTGTCCCTTTTGAACCATGATCTTGGGATCTCCAGTCACTATGGTTGGGTTGCCATTATAAGGGAACATGCGTAATAGGCTTAAGTCCCATTCCGTTTGCCAAGATTGACATCTGATCTCTAGGTAAACCTTTAGTTAGCGGATCCGTAAGATTCTCCTTTGATTGTATATAATCAATCGAAATCACCCCATTAAAGATCAATTGTTTGATGGTATTATGTCTACGACGTATATGTCGAGACTTACCATTATACATACAACTTTGTGCACGTCCTATAGCCGACATACTATCACAATGTATGCCAATTGGAGGAATTGGCTTTGGCCAACAAGGAATATCCTCTAAGAAATTCCTAAGCCACTCTGCCTCTTCACCAGTGGATCGAGCAATGCACGTTTGTTTTGTTGATTTCCAGGACACTGCACCACCACCAATAGTGAATACATATCCACTAGTGGATTTTGAATCCTTACAGTCAGATATCCAGTTTGTATCACAATATCCTTCCAATACTGCTGGATATCTTGTATACTGTATTCCGAGGTTCATTGTATACTTCAAATATCTCAACATCCTGTCAAGAGCTATCCAATGATCCTCACTTGGATTACAAGTGAACCTACTTAATTTATTCACTGCACAAGCCAAGTCTGGTCTTGTACAATTTGTAATGTACATCAGACTACCAATCACTTGTGAGTATTCCAATTGTCTTACAGGTTCACCTCTATTTTTGACTAAGTGTTTACTTAGGTCAAGTGGAGTTTTAACAGGACCCTTGTCAAAAGCCTTAAAACTTTTAAGAACAGACTCTACATTGTGAGCCTGTGACAACATCAGTCCATTAGATAATTTTGAGATTTTAATCCCAAGTATAACATCAGCAACTCCCATATCCTTCATTTTGAAACTCTTAGTCAACATTCTCTTAGTGTTCACGATGATCTTATGATCACTACCCATGATTAGCATGTCATCCACATACAAACACACTATCACGTAGGCCTTAGGTGTTGTCTTTATGTAGACACACTTATCACATTCATTGATTCTATAGCCATTTTCCATCATTGTTTAGTCAAATTTCAAGTGCCACTGTTTAGGTGCTTGCTTAAGCCTGTACAGTGATTTCACAAGTTTACACACTTTCCTTTCTTGACCTGGAACCACAAACCCTTCAGGTTGTTCCATATAAATTTCTTCTTCCAACTCACCATTTAAGAAAGCTGTTTTAACATCCATTTGATGGATTTCCAAGTTAAACAGCGCAGCAATGGCAATAAGAATACGTATAGATGTAATTCTCGTAACTGGTGAGTATGTATCAAAGTAATCTTGGCCTTCCTTTTGTCTGTACCCTTTGGCTACCAGCCTGGCCTTGTATTTATCAATAGATCCATCAGCTTTCATTTTCTTCTTGAAAATCCACTTACATCCAAGTGGTTTATCTCCGGTTGGAAGATCAACCAACTCCCAAGTGTGATTTTGTAAGATGGATTCTATTTCACTATTGATAGCCTCTTTCCAGAATGGTGCTTCTGGAGTGGACATAGCCTCAGCGAATGTCCTTGGATCCTCCTCTACCATATAGGTAAGTAAATCAGGACCAAAAGACGTTGAAGTCCTTGTCTTTTTACTTCTGCAAATTTCCTCCGTTTCCTGATGATCATTTGATTCATTATTTGTTATTTCATCAGAAGTTCTCTTAGAACTTGAACCTTCTTTCTCCTTGTCTTTGCAAGGAAAGATCTCCTCAATAAATACAGCATTCCTTGACTCAATTATTGTATTTACATGAACGTCAAGTATGTCTGATTTATGAACCAGAAACCGATAGGCACTACTATTATTTGCGTAACCAATAAAGATGCAGTCAATTTTTTTGGCCCAAATTTCACTTTCTTAGGTTTAGGTATTTCTATCTTTGCTATGCACCCCCACACTTTAAGAATTTTGTAGTTGGGTTTGTGACCCTTCCACAATTCATAAGGTGTCTCATCCCTTTTCTTGGATGGTATTCGGTTTAAAATGAAGTTCGCCGAGAGGATCGCCTTGGCCCACAAGTTCTGGGGTAAACCCGAACTAATCAACATAGCATTCATCATTTCTTTAAGTGTTCTGTTCTTTCGTTCAGCAACACCATTCGACTGTGGCGAATATGGCGCGGTTGTTTGATGAATTATTCCAGATTCCGAACAAAATTCATCAAAAGGTGCATCATATTCTCCACCTCGATCACTACGGATTACTTTAATTCGTTTGCTAAGTTGATTCTCAACTTCATTTTTATAATGCTTAAAAGCATCCAAGGCCTCATCTTTACTACGCAATAAATACACGTAACAATATTTTGTACTATCGTCAATAAAAGTCACAAAATACTTTTTTACCGCCTCTGGTTTGTACAAATTTTAAATCACAAATATCCGTGTGAATTAAATCCAAAGGTTCATTAAATCTTTCAACACTTGGAAACGGCAGTTTAGTCATTTTCGCTTCAATACATGTATGGCATTTTTTATTTGCATCAAATTGTAGTTTAGGCAATAAATCCAAGTTCATTTATTTTCGAACAGATTTAAAGTTTGCATGACCTAATCTACAATGCCATAAATTAGAACACTCAAGCAAGTACACGGAAGTAGTAGCATTCTTATTAGCTTCAACAGAGTTTACAGAATTAGGCACTATGGCCTTAGGAATTACAGTCATAATATTAAGTTTAAACATACCATCTACACCATAGCCCCTCCCAACAAATTGTCCATTCTTACACAAAGTAAATTTTCCAGAATCAAAAATTAACTTAAAACGATTGTTTACAAGAAGAGAACCGGATACCAAATTCTTGTGAATATCCGGAACATGAAGCACGTTGTTCAACGTCAAGTGCTTTCCGGATGTCATCTTCAAAAGAATTTTACCTTGGCCTTCCACCTTTGAGGTTGCCGAATTGCCCATAAACAACTGTTCACCATCCACTTTTTGGTATTCAGAAAACATTGCTTTGACAGCACAAACATGGCGTGTAGCACCAGTGTCTACAAACCATTCCCGTGGATTTCCAACAGTGTTGCATTCAGATATAACTGCTGACAGGTTCATTTCACTAACCGCATCTGTCACGATCTCAGCAACATTAATCTGATGGTTGTGCTTTGGCTTTCGGCATTCAGCACTTCTATGTCCCTGCTTGCCACAATTGTAAAAATTGCCTTTGAAGCGCTTGTCCTCTTTCTTTTCACTTTTTCCCTTGGAACTTGATGCACCACCGGCATTGAACTTTCATTTCTTGCCTTTATTTGCACCCGAACTCGTCCCCACCATATGTGCTTTGGACTGTCCAATTTGCCCACCTCTGTCTAATTGCCTGTTATTTTCTTCAACACGCAACTTTACCACAAGTTTATTCATAGTTATCTCTTTATTTTTATGCTTCAGATAATTTTTAAAATCCTTCCAAGACGGTGGAAGTTTACCTATTATCGCAGCGACTTGGAAAGGTTCATTTATAACCAATCCTTCTTCATGACATTCAGAGATAATCACATGTAACTCTTCCATCTGACTCACGACAGTTTTGGATTCCACCATTTTGTAATCCATAAATCTGTCAACAATATATTTCCTTTTGCCTGTATCCTCTGTCTTGTACTTCCTCTCGAGTTCCTGCCATAAATCTTTAGCACTTTTGTACATAGAATAAACACTATACAATGTGTTATCAAGACAATTAAGGATATAGTTTTTGCAAAGAAAATCAGAATGCTTCCAAGCATCCAACGCAGTTACGGATGCTTTGTTGTTCCCCCCCTCTTGTATTTCAGGAGGATCCTCGGTTAGCCATTTTGCTAAACACAAAATAGTCAGATAGAACATCATTTTCTGGTGCCACATTTTGAAATTCTGTCCATTGAATTTCTCGGGCTTTTCGTGGTGTGAAGAACTTGTGCCTTGCACCGGTGCAACATCAGGATGCACCACATTCAGAGGTAAAGAGCTTGTGCCTTCAAGCGTTCCTTCCATTTCTGTTCAATGACAGATGATTAACAATTAAAAGTAGCAAAACAAAGTTTGTAGTGCACACTTTTCAACAATGGAGTGTATGTCAATTTTAAAAATTCACGGACCAAATACTCAAGTAAAATGAATGGATTCACAATCTAAAAGATGTAATGAACAACTTTGATTCTTTAAGTTTTCAGAAACGTTGTAGTAATTACAAAGTATTTTTCAATACAAAACAAGATATTTAGTCGTGACATTTCCGGTAATTTGTAAAATATTTTTCTGGTCATAACAAGTTGCATATTTTTGTTTCTACCATTTTAGCAGAAAGTTTACATGATATGTTTCTACAAAAGTTGCAGAGATTTACAACAAGTAGTAGATGAGAAACTACAACAATTTTTACAAACCAAATACACAGATTAACGGATAAATTTATGTCTTAAGATTGTTAAATATATATTATAGAAGTGTATTTGTTTGCGAAATTTCAGAGATGAACAAGATGCAATTTGTAGAAACATGAATATAATGAATGAACACATAGCATGAAACTTTATTCATATATTCATAGCACTACAACACATAGAAGAAAGAATGCAGAAAGCAAAATGTAAATATGAAAACTTATTGTGACTGAGGCGAGTTTAGAACTCTGTCCTTAAGACATAATTGCCCCGCCTATGGTGCACACGGTTTATAGCAATACATCTCCCAAGATACAACAGTCTACCTTTTCGGGTTCTTCCACTAGAATGAGGAAAGCAACGAACTGATTGAGCCTTTGATTATCTCTGACAATGCAGTGTTTGAGTGTTTGTTTTTGCAGAGTAACGGTATGATTAATGCTATGTTTTCTGTCATTTTTCATTCAGGGATGTGTTTCCTTTTATAGGCAAAAATAATGTAGAGTAGTGTCCTTTGAGAAATGGAAGTTAGGGAGATTTTCGAACAGTCAGGCATCTTGGCCGAACTGATGCCATTTTCGTTGCTGCTCTTGGCCGAACTGATGCCATTTCCCAAATGATGCATTGTTCCACTGTTGCATTTTCCAGAATTAAATGTTGGGTTGTTGCACTAGAATGAGGAAAGCAACGAACTGATTGAGCCATTGATTATCGCTGACAATGCAGTGTTTGAGTGTTTGTTTTTGCAGAGTAACGGTATGATTAATGCTATGTTTTCTGTCACTTTTCAGTCAGGGATGTGTTTCCTTTTATAGGCAAAAATAATGTAGAGTAGTGTCCTTTGAGAAATGGAAGTTAGGGAGATTTTCGAACAGTCAGGCATCTTGGCCGAACTGATGCCATTTTCGTTGCTACTCTTGGCCGAACTGATGCATTGTTCCACTGTTGCATTTGGCCGAACTGATGCCATTTCCGAAATGATGAGATGTGATCCGTAGCCATTGCCGAAGGACCGACTGAAGGCACCAATAAAACGAGCACCGTGACCCTTAGCTAACTCGTAACTAAGAACCTTGGTATGACCTCAACCCTTAGATAACCCGTATCTAAGAACCTTGGTATACGAACACCACAAGGTCTGCTCAGAACCTTGATAAGTTCCGTTTGGAATCCACCAAACAACGGCGTTGGAATCCACCAAAACCAACGTGAGAAAACTCACCAAAGCTTAAAAGCTTCAAAAAATAATATATCAAAATTTGTCTGATGATTACAATGACTCTTAATGCCTTTATATAGGCTACACTCTCCAAGACTAATTGCTAATTTAGCAATGTGGGACAAAATAACTACAAATAAAAATAATAACAAAAATAAAAGATTGTCTAACCATTGTGGGATAATAAAATATAACTAAAATAAATAAAAGACTCCAAATAAATTTAATACGTGTCTTCTTCAACGGGAATCACATCATTCCCTCCCGGCTCCGAAAGGATTCGACCTCGAAGCAAAAGGATGTCATATAACGTAGCAACAAGGACAAAATAGGCCGAACCAACAATGAACACCAATGATAATCCCGGATCAAATACAAGGCGGACATACCACTTCAAATCAAGGGGTCTTCGAGTTGTTGATGCATACATCGCCAATGAAACCAACGAGTAGTAATGTTGTGAGTGCGCATTGCAAATAATGTTCTCTGGATCAGCAACATAATCATAAGGATGAGAATCCGGATAAACTGCAAAAGGATCAATGAAGGTGTGCTTTGGTTTTCCATCAATGTCAACTGGGACAAGAACATCAATAGGCAATATATTGGCTGGATTGGCTATATCAGTTAGCCCTGTTTTCTCCTCAACTAGATGATCATCATGTACCTGCAAAAAAGATATGATAGAGCTCGAACAAGAGACTAATGAGAGAGAATCAGCTTCCTCTATCTCTTCCGCCACGTTATTAGCCACAAATGGAGGTGTACGCGCATCATCAATCTCCGCTACTTTCGACTCATTCTCAATATGCATCTCTACCACACTCGTATCTTCATTGTTTTTCACTTCAACCAAGTCTTTTTCGCTCGCTGATTCACGTTTCAAACGAGCTTCCTCGTCGATTCTACGTAGTTCTTGCAATAAATCAGGGCAATCATAATAGTGATGGCCACTCCCTTTACAGTGACCGTAAAAAACCGAAAACGGCTCTATAGAAGTTTTCTTAACCATATATGTACTACCACGATTACCTCTACCACAACGTTTATCTTTACCAACAACTTTTTCTGTTAACATGTCTTCAAACTGAGCCCTCATCTCTGCAAATTTTCTATTTATCACGGCAACTTGTGCCTCCGCCAATACCTGAATACGAGCATCAATAGCATGCTCCACTCCCTCGGCGAGCTCTTCTGATATGATGTACGTTCAACAAAAATATGTATATCCTCACAATCGCTCGTGTTTACACTCCCCTCGTGTAGAGTTCAAATCGTAGAACAAATCAAAATAATCAGCACCCGAAGCAATCAATACCAAAGAGCTTATATAAGGACCTAGGGCTTTGGGTGGGACAATTGGAAGATTATAGAACATAAAAGAAGAAAGGAATTTTTTTTTTTAAGACTACAGAATTTTCACAGGTGTGAAAAATTCCACACTAGGGTGTGAAGACATCGTATTTTCTGACCAAAATATAACGAATCTGGGAAAAGTCAAAAGACAAAAGTTGTAGAATAGAGAGTTTTCTAAAGGATTACAAAATTTAATATTTTTTTGAGATATACAACTCACTCAAACAATCGTTTTACAGAAACTGATGCACTCTGTCAAAAATTTCCAGATTGATAGCCGTGACTTAAGGTGCCGATTCGATACAACTACAGCGAATTTGGCAAAATTCAAAAGACAAAAGTTGTAGATATACGAATTTCCTATAAGTTCACCAATTTTCAGGTAATTTAGATTCGTTTAACCCACTGAAAACGAATTCAAACGATGATTTACTGCTGCAGTTTTCTGGACAGATTGTTTGGATTAATCGGCTGTTTTAAGCAAGATATACGGGGAATCTGGGTTGGATGTAAAGACAACCATTGTATATTGGGATGTGTAGAAGATGTGGTAAGAATTTCGGAATTTTTCAAGGTTGTTTCGTTAGGGAACGGGCTAATACAAAACGGGTCTGGAGAAAAAAAAATTAGGGTTCTTGGGATGAAGTTTGAAGATTTGAAGATTTTGGCTGGTGAGGGGACGAAATTAAAGGAAAACAATTTTTTTTTTTTTGGAATAAAAACGAAAATTAAACAAGAAGGAAAACAAATTTTTTTTTTTGGAATAAAAACGAAAATTAAACAAGAAAATTAAAAACAGAGATATTTGATTACCTTTAGTCAACCGAATCTCTGATACCAACTGATGTGATCCGTAGCCGAATCAGATCCGAAATTGCCGAATGACCGACTGAAGGCACCAATAAAACGAGCACCGCGACCCTTAGCTAACTCGTAACTAAGAACCTTGGTATGACCTCAACCCTTAGATAACCCGTATCTAAGAACCTTGGTATATGAACGCCACAAGGTCTGCTCAGAACCTTGATAAGTTCCGTTTGGAATCCACCAAACAACGGCGTTGGAATCCACCAAAACCAACGTGAGAAAACTCACAAAAACTTTAAAGCTTCAAAAATAATATATCAAAATTTGTCTGATGATTACAATGACTCTTAATGCCTTTATATAGGCTACACTCTCCAAGACTAATTGCTAATTTAGCAATGTGGGACAAAATAACTACAAATATAAATAATAACAAAAATAAAAGATTGTCTAACCAATGTGGGATAATAAAATATAACTAAAATAAATAAAAGACTCCAAATAAATTTAATACGTGTCTTCTTCAACGGGAATCACATCATGATGCATTGTTCCACTATTGCATTTTCCAGAATTAAATGTTGAGCTGGTCCAAAAAATTAATGTTGGGCCAAGCCCGAGTCCGAGCCGAGCCGGACGGCGCCAGCGCGCGCACGTGTCTGTGAACCAACAAGTATCTATGTCCTCCATCCTTCACAAAATTCTTTTGGCCCTTGGGGCTTGACCTTCTATGAAACTCTCCCACTTATATAGTGAGCAACTTTAGTTTCATTGCCTATGTGGGATAAATAGAACACACTTCCATTATAACACCTACATAAATTACTCTACCTTTAGGCATTGATTTCTCATTCACCCGATATCGGAATCGAGTGATTCAAAAGCCTAACAACAACTACTATCTTAGTAGTTTCCAATAATAGTTTTAGCTCCCAGAAATTCATTCCAAAAGTCATTCAAAATCGAGCCTTAAGTGGACTGTCCGCCACTTACACTTAGACCCGATTTGAGCTAAATAATCATTAAAGTTCCAACAATAACTCATCACATAATTAACCACAATTACCACTAATACCCTATACATTTTCATAGCCTATAGTTCGTACAATAGCATTCACTAATTAATGTTATTTGATATACAAATAGATTTACTACTGAGAGAGGCCTATGTTTCTTTTTCTTCTAAAAACTTCTGGAGTCCACCTTTAATATTGCTAGCTGCTTGTTTGTCTTTCACGCTTTCCACTATTTTGTGTGGAAATATGTCCAATGATTCCCATTTAAGGCAGCAACCAATTACGTACACTAACTCGATCCGTAGAAGAATCCATTTTCTTCGATTCAAACATCAATTGAATTTCATTTGTTGAAGAATTTCATTTTCCTCACATGGTCCTCATTTAACATAACAGCCAATTACACCAAGTTTGTTGAAGAAACATAAGTTTTATTTTTAAAAAATAACTATCGCACCACTTCATGCATTTTATTTTTTATTTTTTAGAACCTCATGCAATATTTTACTCTCAAAAAGTTAACCTTTGTAAGTGTCTCAAAGATGGAAATAGCATTACATGCATAGACTGCTATTAATAATTAGAACATCACAATCTAAATCTTTGAACACTTTTACCATATCAAGAATGCCTTTTCATTTTCTGGATTAGTGAAAGCATTTACTTCCTTTCCTCTTGATTTTATAAAGCCCTGTAATCACTAAGCAGTTGTAAATAGTAAGCAAAAAATATGCAAAAGAGTCCCAATCTCAAATCACTTCCATATCATTGAAGTTTAAGGATGTCCTTTAATTAAACGAAAGTTGAATATAAACTGCAACATACTCTGAAACACAGAGTTTAATAATAACATTAAACAAAAAAACATAAAAACTCCATGTTTTTTACCTTTTCATATTACCTTCGATCATCATATCTCACAATATCTCACAATGGCACCATCTGTTGTGTTTCTTGTCGTCTTCCTTCTTATGCATCTGTTGTGTTTCTTCCTTCCTTCTTTTGGATGATTTCCATCGTTAAAGGTAATGGCTAATCATTTGTACCATCATAAGCATCATGCAAGTTGTGATGCTGATTAAAAAACAAAAAAACAAAACCAAACAACAATGAAGCCTACCCTCTTAAAAATATAAGACAACTTATAAAGCAATAACATAAGCCGGCATTTGTGGAAATACATAGCAACAATGAAATTCTTAATCAATAATTTGTGGGTGATACATATTTTCAAATTTCAATGCACTAATCACAACTACATACCTTTTATGAAGAAATAGCTATGCACTGATTGTGTGGAGAGTTAATCTATTCTGACTTTTGTTGACACATACATTTCCATGTCACAAAGTTTATTTCATCCTAAAAAAATCAATTTTTCTCAAATTTTAGGAAGAGAAAATGATAAACCTGCTCTCCAAGGGGGACATCAATGCGGCAATCGCTGCACTTGCTAGCCGAAACACAATGAACACGCCACGTTCCAGTCACACTCCATAATGATCCCATGCAGTTGGAATGGAATCAAAGCAAGTGCGTAACACCGGCCGTGAACATACAGTCATAGGTGCAGTCGGCAGGTATGACTTCTTCTCTAATTAATTTCCTCTCGACCTCGAGAATTCATTAGCCATGGTTGTGGTACTTGGTAGGTATCTGCTGGTTTATATATTTAAATAAGATTTTCTTCTTCTTATCTTCTTGGCCTCAGATTGATGGCATAAATTAAGGATGCTGATGATAGGTGGGCCCATTGGGCCGGGTTATCCATAATTGGGCCAGGCCCAAAGTGAGGCAGTAAAGATAATGGATTGGCACGGCAGGACCACAAATGCTGACCAGAATAGTTGGAGGAGCAGGACTCCATCTCATGCTGCGCAAAAGTATATCTCTACACAGAACGATCGGCTGCGCAGGAGTGTTTCTAGACAGAATGCTCGGCTGAGTGTAATGAAGACCGAGTCAACATCAGTTCAACCTCTTATAAACGTGGGTAGACCCCACGATCATCAACGTGCAGAAGTAACCGGTGATAACCTCCCATCATGTAAAGGAGGGAATCACGATCTACAACTATAAAGGGAATTCCCTGAACTACGAGGGGGACTTGATTCCAGTTTATGACTTAAATTGGATACGTAGGCAGCTCTCTCGAGAGTTCAGTCCAAAATTATACCCAAATATTCTTGTTCTTGTATTATTTTCCTAATTAGAATTACCCGATTACCCGATTGTAATATTGATATATCATCATTTGGCGCTAGAAGGAGGGCAGATTCTAGTTAGTGAGTGATCATTTTAAAAAAAATGGCAAGAAATCAAGGAAATTTGAAGAAGCAGCAAAATCAACCTGAAAAAGACAAAATTGGAGAAAAAAGCCCAAATCGAAATGATCAAGATACTGGAAAGAGAGTTCTGGAAGAAGGGCAGACAAGCAACCCAGACGCAGTCAAACAAATGTTGGTAGAAAATCTAGCCAATCTCAAAGGAGAAGAAATCAAAGCCATAATTGAGGCAGTTTTGAAAGCAAGGAGTCGGGATGATGACATTTCTGAAGCACCCACACCGCTTCAAACTGCTAAAAAAGAGAAACAGGAAGCAAAATCTAGCATTAAGGTGGTGGTTACTCATCCAGGTGGTGATAACGCCCGAGCAGAGTTGGATGCTATACTTAAGCCTAAACGCGATGAATTTAGGCTAGTGTCTCCCTTCACTGAGGACATCGATGCATTTCCATGCCCTCCAGGATTTAAAATCCAAAAAATCCAAGCATATGATGGAACTAAAGATCCATACGACCATATGCACCAATACATCTGATGTATTACTTTTATATGATTAAATATACGTTATATTATTATGTTTTATCAACGAATTCTATATAAAATATATGAAATTATGATAAAAAATAGTATGAAATGTTAATCTTTATAGTTTAGAGTAGTTAGTAGTAAAACTTAGTAATAATAGTAAAAAGTTATCATTTTGTACCGATTTTAGTAAATCGGAGTGTCGTGTCAGATTTACGTGGGTATTTGTGGTATTTTATTGCAGATTTATAAGCCAAGATCCCGAGAATCGACATTTTAAAGTATAATCATATCTTTGGAAGGATTTAGAGAATTTCACGAGCTTAAGTGGTCAAGTGGTCAAGTGGCTAATCGATTTGATTAAGTGGTAATCGAGAAAAATCTTCGACAAACGAATGGCTCATCAAAAAGACATTTTCTGAAGAAGAGTCCTTCATGAAAGTTGTAGATCATTCAACGAGCTTTCCAATGCATCTTGAATCATGTTGTTTGGAGATCGGGAACTCGAGATATGAATTTTAGAAGTTTAATAATTATATATATATATATAATTATACGCTGCACATGATCTGAATTAAGGGGATGGACCTAATCATTAGGCGGACCAGTCCGCCATATCAAGGACCAGTCCGGCCATGGATCATTTTCTATATAAGGGGCTCGATGCAGAGAGAACGGTACCAATATATATATATACAATATCCTATATATATATTATCTATATCTTTTCTTTTATTTTCGTAGTTTGTAAATAGGCCTTATGCCAAAAATAATAAAATCGTAGTATTGTTGTAATGCTTGGGAAATTATCGAAAGTTCGGTGTTGTTGAAGTCGTTATAATATCCGGAAGAATACGACCTCTGATTCAGCATTTGTAATCGAGTAAAATTTCTTAAGTATTTATGTTTGTTATGTTTGTTTTTATTTTTTTAATCGTTATAGTGTTTTTAGGCTAAATCTAATAACTAGCCAAAGTTATGTAATCATTTTATTTCGATCTTTTTAGTAAAGGAATGCTGTCTAAGTAAAATTTTACTAAAATTGAGTTAATTGAATCTTTTTCTATTTTGTAACGTATTGATAATATTCGGATTGACGTAATTAACCAAGATGAATCGCAACATATAACCTAATGATGAACTGACCAGAGAAGTTAGGATATGAGATAAAAGATAGAAAAACCGGAGGGTAAAATTGGCCGTGCGAAAGTGTGACAACGGAATCCTATTTCCTACCCGGGGGCAGATTTGTCTTGGGAAAGATGAATCTTATTAAAATTGTGCTCAAGTTCGTAATAATGTTAAAATCAACGGTTTAATTGAAACTAACACCGGAAAGTTAAATCGATCCGCCTGACAACCGGAGCCTTTTGAATAACATCGGCCGTCTGACAAACGGAATAACCTCTTTTATCCGGGGTAGATTTGTACTTGGTACTGTTCAGACTAACTGAGATTAGCATGGGCAGTTGTGGAAATTAAACTGATGACAATTTGACATATGACAATTCCATACGCTCGTGTGAGGAGGAATTGTTAACCTCAGGAGTGCACCGTTTCATTTACTCAATTGGACCTAATATAAAAGGAAAGATCGAGCACATTCCGTTTACTGAAAAAGATCGTATAAATCAATTATATAAACTTTGGCTAGTTCTATCTATCTATTATTATAAACTATATATTGGTATATATATATATATATATATATATATATATATATATATATATATATATATATATATATTTATATATCTATATATATTATATTAGAATAACTTTTAAATTACGCATTTACTTTATGTTGATTAGAATAGTAGTAATCTGTGTGATAAAATTGCGGTTTAGATCGAGTTAATAACAGCTCTTTGGTGTTTAACCACACTTAAAAGAATTACCACGTTTTCCCTGAGGATTCGACACTCTGACTCACCACACTAGCACTATGATTTGACCCGGTACACTGCCGGTTAGGATCTGTATAGCCTAGAAAAGGTCCGTCAGCTTTCTGGCGCCGTTGCCGGGGAACCACGTCGCTAATTTCTTTCTTTGTGTCTATGGTTACTACTTGTATTAGCTCAAAATTCTCGAGGATAAATCAACATTTTTTCTTATCTCATTTCTATTTTATTTTTCGTTGGTATCTACTTTCTTTTAGTACCAATTTTCTTCTTCTATAAAACTCGAGCATTTTTCTATTTTCGTTAGTTGATGACCAGAAGCGGTAAAGCCTCACTTACTCCTTATAAGCCTGACATAAATGCTTACGAAAGGCAGTTACGAATAGAGAGTAAACGTGGTCAAACCAGCTTACGACTCCTTGGAAAATCTCCAACGGAATCATCTTCTAATCAAAATACAGAAATGGCTGAAACTAGTGATGAAACAAATGAACAGAGGCTAGATCATGCTCCAGGGCATGGACAAAACCCTGTTAACCCTAATAATAACCAAAATCATAATAATAGAAATAATCAAGATCGGAACCAGAATAATCGTAATAACCCACCAAACCCGAGACCTGTCTGTGATCAAACCATAAGAAGAAACCAGACTAATAATCCCATACTTTTACCCAATGAAGGAGCGAATAATTTCAAAATTAAATCTCATATTTTTGGTTTAATTGATGCAAGAGCCCAATTCCTAGGAGTGGATGATGAAGATCCACATCATCATCTCTATCTTTTTGAAGAACTGTGCAATACAGCCAAAAGTCAAGGTGCTCATAAGGAATTAACAAGGATGACTATGTTTCCTTTTTCTTTAAAAGGACGAGCCCGAGATTGGTTTATGTCTCTTCCACATCATTCACTTACTAGTTGGGAGGATATTCAAACTAAATTTCTGAAACAATATTTCACTCCAGGACGAAATTTGGAATTAAAGGTCGAGGTTGCTAATTTTAGACAAGGATCTGAAGAAACGCTCGGGAATGCCTGGGAAAGATTTAAAAAATTGTTAAGAGCCTGTCCCGACCATGGTTATTCCTTAGATATGCAAATTCAGCTTTTCTGTCGTAAATTAAGAAAAGATTCACGTGCAGATGTAGATCATGCATGTGGTGGTTCTTTAATGATGAGTGAAGCTCAAATAGTTTAGATGCTATAGAAAAGATTTCCAAAAATAACAGAATGTGGGAAACCGGTTCTAGCACCAGAAAAGTAGCTTTTGCAGGAGAATGTACATCTAATATGGAAGTTCTAGCACATTTAGAAAATTTGAGTAGGAAATTTGATGGCCTACAATCGAACAAAAACCAAAGTTCAGAAAATAGTACACCAACTGAATACTCAAATCATGATAATATGTCATTAGGGATTGAAGAACCAACAGGATATTCAAGAGAGGAGGTGAGTTTTCTTCAGCAGCATAGGAATTTGAACAATGCATATTCAAACTCGTTTAATGCTATTAGAAGAGATCATCCTACTTTTCGATGGTCTGAAAACCTTAGTAAGCAAAGACAACCACCATATCCAGTTCAGTATAGGAATATGAATAATAATCAAGTTTATCAAGAAAATACATCTTCAGAATTTACAATCATTACCTAGATCCTATCCTCAACATACCACTCAAAGTATACCAGTAACTCAAAGTTCAACTCAACCTGCAGAAGGAGTTGAAAAATGGGAAAAACTAATGGAAAATATGATGGGTGTAGTATCTACTCAAGCTAAGAATATGGAAACAATGATGACTTCTATAGGTACAGTCACTAAAGATATGAGTTCAATGAAAACATCTATGAGTGGACATGATACCAGAATGAGATAAATAGAAGCCTCATTAAGGAATATGGAAGATCATTTGAGTAGGGAAGGTGAACGTAATAACAGTAGACCTCCTGGAGGATTACCAAGCAATACTGAAATAAACCCAAGAGAGGTAAATGTTGTAGTTACGAGAAGTAGAAAACTCTGTGGTAGTAATGGAGTAGAAAACTTCGGAAATAATGAAGTAGAAAATGATTTAGATGGAAAAAATGATGAAACTAAAGATGAACTTGAATTCACTGATGAGGAAGAAGAAATTATAGAGAATTTCTTGAAAAGGAATAGAAGTTTGGAACCTGAGAATGAAGGTGAAAAATGGGTAAAAATCCCTAGGATTTTGAAAGATCCTATGGATAAAGATTTAAGGACTTTATTCAAGGAACATGTTAGAATGGAAGATAATGAAAACAAGGATGAAAAACAAGAAGAACTGAAGGAATCTGAAGTAGAGATTGATTCAGTGAATGTTTTAAAAGAAAAAACTCAAGATTATGATACTTGGCGATCAAGTAATACTCAAAAGTTTAAGGAGAAAGGAAAAGAGAAAATGACTTTGGGATCAAAGGTGATATTTAGAATCTTTACCTTACCCACCTAAAGATCAAATTAAAAAGATTAAAACTGATCAGAAGTATGCTCGTTTCCTTGATACTTTTCGTCATATTCATGTTAATATCCTTGTTATCGAAGCTCTAATTAGTATGCCTGCTTATGGAAAGTTTCTGAAAGATATTCTGTCAAACAAGAAAAAATTAGAGGAATATGAGAATATATGCCTAAATGAAGAATGTTCTGCAGTTTTGCAGCATAAGTTACCACCTAAACTGAAAGACCCTGGAAGTTTTACCATCCCATGTGAAATTGGAGGATTTCTGTTTAATAAGGTCTTATGTGATCTTGGAGCTAGTATAAATCTCATGTCTTATGAGGATTATATAAAGCTAGGCATAGGAAAGCTTACGAAGACTGAAATGACTCTGCAAATGGCAGATAGATCGATTAAATACCCGAAAGGAATTATTGAAGACGTATTGGTTAAAGTAGACAAGTTCTATTTTCCAGTAGACTTTGTAGTTATGGAAATGGAAGAAGGATATTCAGCGCCACTTATCTTAGGTCGACCATTTCTAGCTACAGGAAGAACTTTAATAGATGTCCAGAAAGGAGAGTTAATTCTGAGAGTCAATGAAGATGAAGTTGCTTTCAATATTTTCAAAGCTATGAACCATCCATACAGATCACCAGAATCATGTTCTTTTATAGAAGATATTCATTCTGTCTATGATATTCAATTACCAACTTTTGAAGACAGATTAGAAGAATGCTTAACTCTGTCTATCTATAAGGAAGATGAGAAAGACACCGAAATGAAAGAGATAATCCTTTCTCTAGATAAAGGAAGTTTTACTTTTAAACCATCATGGCATAAGTATTTGGAATTAGAACTAGAAGGACCGGTTCTTAAACCATCACTGGAAGATCCACCTAAGAATCTGGAATTGAAACCGTTACCTTTAAATCTGAAGTATGCTTTTCTTGAAACTAATAATCTATTACCGGTTATTATTTCATCATCTTTAACTGAGCAACAAGAAGATCAATTAATTAGAATGTTGAAAAAGCATAAGAAAGCTTTTGGATGGACAGTTGCCGATATTCGAGGTATTAGCCCTGAGATTTGCGTTCATAAGATAATTCTGAAGGAAGATGCTAAACCTTGTATTCAACCGCAACGCCACCTCAACCCAAATTTGCAGTTAATTGTTAAGAAAGAGGTCATTAAGCTATTAGAAATGGGGATAATTTTTCCCATATCAGATAGTGAATGGGTAATTCCAACTCAAGTGGTACCAAAGAAAGGAGGTTTCACAGTGAAAGAGAATGAAAAGAATGAATGGATTCCGACAAGAGAGATTACAGGTTATCGAATGTGCATTGATTTTAGGAAACTAAATGATCATACTAAGAAAGATCATCATCCACTTCCATTCATAGTGCAAATGTTGGAACATTTAAGTGGACATAAGTATTATTGTTTCTTAGATGGTTATTCAGGATATTTACAGATATTCATTGCAGCAGGAGATAGAGAAAAAACTACTTTCACTTGTCCTTATGGAACTTTTGCTTATAAAAGAATGCCGTTTGGTTTATGTAATGCACCAGCTACGTTTCAAAGGTGTATGATGGCTATATTTGCTGATATGGTTGAAAAATTCTTAGAAATTTTTATGGATGACTTTAGTGTTTACGGAGATTCATTTGAGGAATGTTTGTTACACTTAGAACGAGTGTTACAACGCTGTGAAGATACCAATCTAGTACTAAACTGGGAAAATTGTCATCTAATGGTATCAGAAAGAATTGTTTTAGGTCATAGAATCTCTGAAGAAGGTATTGAAGTTGATAAAGCTAAAGTCGAAGTAATTGAAAAGTTACCTCCACCAGTTAATTTAAGAACCCTAAGAGGATTTCTTGGACATGCAGGATTTTATAGAAGATTCATTGCAGATTTTTCAAAAATAGCAAAGCCTCTAAGTCATTTGCTTGAAAAAGAAGTACCTTTTAACTTTGACAGTAAATGTATGGAAGCTTTTCAGACCCTAAAAGCGAGATTAACTACTGCACCAGTGCTAGTAGCACCAAACTGGAGTTTGCCGTTTTAAATTATGTGTGATGCAAGTGATTTGGCTGTAGGAGCTGTTTTAGGTCAAAGATATAACAAAATTCTCAAAGCTATTTACTATGCATCTCACACTTTAAACACTGCTCAACTAAATTATGCAACTACAGAAAAAGAACTGTTGGCTGTGATTTTTGCCTTAGATAAGTTTAGATCATATATTGTTGGTTCTAAGGTAATAATTTATACAGACCATTCAGCACTGAAGTATTTACTGAGTAAGAAAGATGCTAAACCTCGTCTTCTTAGATGGATTCTCTTACTTCAAGAATTTGATATTGAAATTAAAGATAAAAAGGAAGTGAGAATCTAGTAGCAGATCATCTAAGTAGAATGGAAAATGATGAAGAAATAGGAAATGAAATTAAAGATTCATTTCCTGATGAACAACTATTTAGAATAGATACTCCTTCAACCATGCAGTTATTAAAGAATAGAATTCCTTCTAAGGAAATGTCACCTTGGTTTGGAGATATCATTAATTACTTAACCTGTGATTATATTCCGTCTCATTGGACTTGGCAGCAGAAAAAGAAGTTCTTTTATGACTTAAAATTTTATTACTGGGAGGAACCATACCTTTTCCGTAAATGTTCGGATGGGATAATCAGAAAATGTGTGCCTGATAATGAAATTTTAAGTGTTTTGTCGTTTTGACATGATCGTGAGGCAGGAGGTCATCATGGAGGTTGGAAAACTGCTTTTAAAGTTCTACAATGTGGTTTTTATTGGCCTACACTATATAGAGATGCTTATAAGTATGTTAAATCTTGTGAATCATGTCAAAAATGGGGAAATATATCTAAAAAACATGAAATGCCTATGCAACCTATTTTAGAATGTGAGTTATTTGATGTTTGGGGTAGAGATTTCATGGGACCTTTCCCTATTTCGTTTGGAAAAAGATTTATTCTTGTAATGGTAGATTATGTCTCGAAATGGGTAGAAGCTGAAGCTCTTCCCACTAATGATACCAAAGTTGTCATACAATTCCTTAAAAAGAATATATTTACCAGATATGGCATTCCGAGGGCTATCATTAGTGATAGAGGGTCACACTTTTGTAATAGACCATTTACTAAGGTAGTTGAAAAATATGGTGTAACACATAAGTTAGGAACGCCCTATCATCCGCAAACCAGTGGACAGGTAGAGGTGTCAAATAGAGAAATCAAAAGAATCGTGGAGAAAACAGTAGATTCAAAACGTAAAAACTGGGCAGTTAAATTAGATGATGCATTATGGGCGTACAGAACAGCTTTTAAAACACCAATTGGTTGTTCTCCCTATAAGCTAGTCTTTGGTAAGTCTTCTCATCTCCCAGTTGAGTTAGAATACCGAGCCTTCTGGGCTATTAGATTTCTGAATTTCGATCCTAAGGCTGTCGGTGATCACAGATTGCTTCAATTAACATAACTAGATGAATTTCGTCTTGATTCTTATGAAAATGCTCGAATCTACAATGAACACACGAAATATTTCCATGATAAGAGAATATTTAAACGTGAGTTCCATGTAGGTGATCGAGTGCTCTTGTACAATTCACGTTTAAAGTTGTTTCCAGGTAAGCTTAAATCAAGATGGACATGTCCATTTAAAGTAACACGGGTTTAGAAATCTGGAGCTGTTGAACTAACTGATGGAAATACGACTTTTATAGCCAATGGCCACAGAGTGAAGTTATTGGTGGAGGGAGAAGGAATCATACTGAAAGAAGAAGTAATGCTACTGATTGATCCCCCGACAAATTGAAAAAACAGAAAAACCGAAAAATTGAAAAAGCAGAAAAACCGAAAAACTGAAAAGCAGAGAAACTGAAATCAGCCGAATACCAGGTGCTATCTATCTTTACTCCACTTTTCTGTGTTTATTTATGTTTAAACTCTTTTCGTCTTTTACCGGATAGACGTAAAAGAACTGGATGTCTTTTTTAGATAGATTAGGAGTTTTTGTTTTACTTTTGAAATTAGGCCTTGATAAAGATGTTGCGTTTACTATAGAAGCTTTAGTTTTTGAACAAAACAAGAAATTGTTGAGAGAGATTAGATTGAGAGAAGTTTGTAATGGAAAATCAAGAAGTGCAATGAAAAGAAGGGCAAAATTTCTGATGAGATGCAGAATCTGTGGAAAAAGTGAACATGTTGGACGCTGTGGAAAAAGCACAACCAAATCCCAGGATGAGTGTTTGAATATTGTTAGGAAGGGAACGATTAGGTGGTTATCCGAAAATCCCGATGGAATTCCGAGAGATAATTCAAATGCTTCGTTTTTAGGAGTTAGGTTGATTTAACGTTATATCAGAACTCTGGAAGATTTAGAAATCGAAGAATCAGGAACCCCTTAAGTTTCGAGTCTTTTCTTATGTTTTATTTTATAAAATTTGAGCATAACTTCTGAAAATTTTATAAAATTGGATCTTTATGAAATTTGAGGAGTTTTATAAAAGTTTTTTTTAGTTTTAATTTAGATGTTTTATAAGAATTAATATAAATTTATTAATTTTTTTATAAGCTTTTTATTAAGTTTTATAAAGATTTTAATAAATTTTTAAAAGTTCTTATAAAATTATTTTTAAGATTTTAATCAAGTTTAATTAAGTTTTATAAGAATTTTTATAAGTTTTTAAATAAAAATCATAAAAAGTAAAAAAAAATCGGAAAAAGTAAAAAATTGTGCACGGACCAATCCGGCCCTTAACCCAGACCGATCCGGGGTCAAAATGCATAAAAAAAACGGGGACTCCCTTTTCTTCTTCTTCTTCCCTAATTTTCTACACAACAGCCGCCCCCACACCAAAACCCCACCACTCGAATTTTTTTTCAATTTCTTCCACAAAAATTCACCTCTCACACTATACACTACTTGATTTCTTCAGCATTTTATCTCCTCTCTTCCACAAAAGTTGAAAAAATAAAAAAGGATCAAAAACAAGCTTCATTCTTTTCCGGCGACTTTACAACTTTTCCGGCCTACTTTTCAACGTTTTCTTCATTATAAGGTATTATCTAGTTTATTTAGTTATCAATTTCGTATTTTTCATAATTTTTTAGATTAATTTCAATTGTTTTGATTTTTGAGTGTGTTGTGACAATTTTTATTTTTTTGTTGTTGTTGTTGATTGGCTTTACCAATATCGTAGAATGGCTGAGTCGAGTAGAAAAGCCTCTAAAAAACGGAAATCAAACATTCCTATATCAACTCCGGTAGTAGGCACAATAATTTTATCACCTGAAGAAGAAGCCGTAAGCTTCAATAAAACAGCATCACAAGAAGCTAAGAATGCGTATCAAAGGATTTATAGTAAATGTGATGTTTTGATTGAAAGAGGATTAGATTTTGATGATTTAGGTGATGAAATTAAGGATATTTTTACGAGACGTCAGTGGTTGGAATTAGCAGCCAGAAGAGAAGGGGAAATAAATACGACTTTAGTAGCTGAATTTTATTCGGTTTTGTCTACTATGTCGCAAGATGAGCTTACTAAGTCGCAAACTGTACCCCTAAGAGCTAGAAATATTCCCTTTAACCCTGCCATTATAAATGCAATTTTGGGAGTTGAAGTTTTTCCAGATGATGAAGATTACAGGGTAGTTTGGAATTTAGATGATCCTGCCATATTTGAGCAGACTGCCTTGAGAGCTCATCACGCTTTTGATTCAACCGCTGTGTGGGTTGAAATAGGTTTAATTACGGGAAGTGTATTAGAGGTTTAAGGGCGATTAAAAGGTTTATTAGCCATAATCTCTATCCTTCGAGTAAACATACGGCTTATGGAAAAGAAAATGTTTGTATCGCTTGGGCAATGGTCAATGATGTAAAGGTGGATGTTGGGAAGGTAATATTTAAAAGTGTTTTCGAGAGCATTGTCATCGCCAGACCAGGGAGTCATCTGTACTTCCCTTGTTTTATTTCGGATTTATGTCGTAGGTCGGGAGTACCATTCCTGCCTAATGACAAGTTAGCTCTGGCAGATGCACCTCTGATTGGACTGTCTCGGATTTTATCAACGGAAAACAACAAGTAATAAATTATAAATCCGGTTTACCCCAAGTGCATGGATCGTAGTATAGTAGCTACAACCGGAGTCGATCTCAGGGAATCGAGATTGGTATAGTTCTTAATTTTTCTAAAGGTTGTCACGAAAAACACAAAACAAAACTAAAACGAATACAATAAACTGGACAGAGGGTTGTCAATCCAAAGCCAGGAAATATAGTTGCGGACCTAATAACGAAAATAATTCTATTCTATAAACTAAATAAAAATTATAAAATTGCTATGGTGATAACAAATGATTTTTTTCAATAAATTCAACGGAGAACAAGCATTGATCCACCTATCCCGCAACCCTCAATTTCTACTCTAGATCGTTTAGTGAAGATTTAATAAAGACGTGATTCACCTATCAAAGGTATGAATTCCTACTCTCGTAGATAATTCGCCTATTAATCTATCATCTCTCGATCTTAAAGATTAACGCTTCCATAACCAAGGTGTAAGATTTCTCAATCTAGCAACCTAGAAATTAACCTAACAACTCTCGTTATTTTTAGGTTAAAAATCCAACCTTTACTATGGTGATCTAGGATTTAATAACGATTCTCATCACATATTAAACATCAAACAACAATACATTTATCAATGAAATTGCATAAGAACAATAAAACATAATAAAGATACAATCTTTAATTAAACTCACAAACAATCCAAAAGTTGAAATCAAAACGTTGCTGAGACGGTTTCACACGCTTGTTCCAGAAGTGTCTAGCCTCTGCTCATATCTGTACGAACGAAAAAAAATAAAAAAAAAATAAATATGTTGCTCGGTCGACCGAAGGTGTGCACTCGGTCGACCGAGTGCTTTTTTTTTTTTTGATTTTCTGTCTCGGCTCTGTTCCTAGATGATTTTTTCGTGTTCCGTGCTGCCGCTGAATCCGTCCTTTTATAACCTTTTTGCCGACTTAGGGTAATTATTACCTTTTTTTCTTTTCTTTTTTAAATAAGAGAAAACCTAAACCCTAAAAAATAATAATAATCCCTAATTTGCCATTCTCTTCAATCTTTAAAGAAATTGCTGCTTTAAACTCCTCCAGCTCGGCGCTTACTCGACCCATGATATATTTGTGTACCTTCAACCATAAAAACGTGCAAAGTGTAACATCACATTTATAAATAGATAATTGCTAATAAAATCACGTAAATATTCCGACTTTGCACTTCAATAATTTCCAGCTTCATTCTTTCGATAATTCCATTAAACACTTAATTTTCTATAAAAATTAATAAAATACAAAGGAATTCGTTACGAAATAAAGTAATATAAACCGTAAAAATCATCGTAAACAACTCCCCCACACTTAGCTTTTGCTCGTCCCGAGCAAGACAAAACAAGATCAAGGCTCGAGAAAATATAGACATTTCAGCACATATAACACATATTCAATAACTTAGAGGTTCACCCCGGTGTGTGTGCAAAGCCATAACAAACTTCCACTAAGTCCAAACTTGAAAATTTCAAAGCAAACTAGCTAATACCCCCTTTAAACTAGAGATAAATGATACTTATAGGATGTACCCTACAAAACGTGACATATCCCGAAAAAGATGATAGAAGATATCTAGGGCCTTTCTGAGATACTCAGAGGATAATCCCTACAGCATATCTATCAGTTTCTACTGGGGATAAGATAAACGATAACTTAGTCTTCTATTCATTTCATGCCACTTCCTTATTGCAAGTTGATTTAACTATTTTCACATTTAAACGCACATCAGAATGAGCCATTGCCCTGTCATAGCAGAATAGGACATTCGGGATATGCCCTACCTTACTCAAATCATAAGGCAGCTTCTTCTGACTGACGTGAGCTTTTGGTCATCATAGTGGTATAGGACATTCGAGATATGCCCTACCGCACTCAAATCATCGACCAGCTTCCGACACACACAACTTATTCATTTAAAATTCAACTTTTTCAACAACTTTAGTTACGTTTTACTTATCACATTCAAACCTCAGATATTCACAGTATATCATACTTCGGCTCTAAACAACAACTATTATAATTCTCACGATATGTACATTAGCACTAAGCACATGACTTATAAGATAACAAAAATCACTAATCAAAAGGGGTACAACTTTATATTTTAGCTCATCATTCATTATGGCTCGTGAAAAATATATATCGGGTGAAACAACTAACTTACTGGACATACAGTATATAGCATCAATGACTAAAAAAAACGAACAAAGACTATGCATTGCTTACTTGGGACAGAACAAATTTTTTGAAAAATTAGCTCATTTTGCATAGAAACATAACGAAGTAAGCAAATGATCATTCCCCTCCCCCACACTTAAATCACAACATGTCCTCAGGTTGTGCAGAATTAAAAGGAAAAGATAAATAACTTAGCTGATTTTAACATATACTTGAAGATGGCAATTCTGGAAGTGGCCATGATCCGGAAATGCCTGATGAAAGCAGTAGACTGTGGACCATCCACCGGAAAACTGGCTTCATCTGAAAGCTCACAATTGCTATCGAAAATATCCTGCACACTTGAACAAACATGGCAACATCTCGGGGAACATAGGGGGATATAACATGGCAAAATAAAGATAAAGAGAAGGACAAGGCGAAATTGTGTCAACCGACACGGCAGAGTCAACAATTACCCTAATTAGACTTAAACGAAACAAATAAATCAAAGAAAAGAACAAAAATGAAAGTAACCAAAACAGAAACGGATATCTAGAATGCCTCCTAGTGGCGCTTTTGGTTAATGTCGTTAGCTCGACACTCTTTTAGCTCAGCCTGGATCAGGCCATTTAACTTTTCTGCCAGCCACTACCTCGTGTAGGCTTTGGTCAGTAGTTCGGCTGCAGAAACAGCACTTAACACATGGGGTGAAATCTTTGACAGCTTTCCAAATACGTTTAAACTTCTCCATGGTCCACTACAAGAAAAAAGGTTTTCAATGACATGAATTTAATGACGGGACAGAATTACGTCACTAAATGGTTGTTATAATGACGGGATGCGAACTTTTTTATATGTTGATGACCAAATGTAAATTCCCGTCATTAGAGATTATATTTCCCGTTATTACTGGTCTAATAAAAAAATTCCCCTCATTAGTTATATATTTTTTTTAGAAACAAAGTTATATTTTTTTTTTGAAAGGTGCTGATATCATTTCTGAAAAAAAAAATACACATCATTCCCAACCCTAATTTTCTTCCATAGAATCCAAATCATCGAAGAAGCCTCCAACAGCTCTGGGCATCTCCAGCCCCATCCATAATCCGACAATCAGTTGGTCCGTCTCTATGTTGCAAACCAAAACCAGGAGGTCCGGTCGGCAAGCCACACTCGAGTTCTGGCCAAAAGCATAATGGAAGGGGCACCGCAACGTCTTATAGAGTCTTCCCTAGTCTCACCGCCACGATTTACCGATGACCACTCTAAGCCAAGCATCGATAGAGGTAGTAGCGGGAATGGGCGCTTTGGGACAGCCATTAATGAGCTTGAGGAGCTGCTTCGAGAGAGGGCTAAGAGGCTCCAGCGATTTCAACAAAATCAATTTTTCTATCTTTAAAGAGGTTCCGGTGATTTTGGAAGAGCTCTCCGGCGATTTGTAAGTATCAATTTTTGTATCTTGTTCATATCATTTTTAAATCGTCGTTTCCTTTTGCAGAGGTCACGGTTTTTCAAATAGAATGGTTAAATTAGTGACTGTGTGTAGTTAGGGGGAGGTTACGGGCTGAGCTTGTTTATCTGACTTGCTGACATGTTTTGTCTTGCTAATCTGCTTAGTTTAGTTTGTTAAGATTCAGATGCTTTCTGCGATATAAACCAATATTTCATCAAGTAAAACTCGAACCTGGAGAAAATGGCTACAAACCCATTTTCCCCTGTTTTTTTCAACAAGAAATCTGACATTAAAGTACTTTTAAGTGTTCTTGGCAGCCCTCTTTTTCCTATTACCCTTTCTGTGTTTGATTCTCAACAGCCTCTTGCATTTATTGCTCAACATTCATTAATTAAGCTCTTTTTTTCTTGTCCCTATGGAACTTGAATGAAATATCAAAATTAACAGTTTCATATTCTCTATTTCTTCTTAATACGCTGCAACTTTACACTATTAGGAGTATCATTGATTTGAGAAGATCCAACTAATCAACACCCTCTTTTGTAGGCTTCATTTATTGTTGAATTAACAGCACAAATCGCTCCCTTTTGGGGGTTGGAGGAAATGGGACGTGTTAATTTCGCGTTATTGAATGACAACTGCTTAAAAGTTCTAATATTTTTACTATATAGGTTTCTTCATCAGCAGAGTACAGGTTTATTTTTACTATATAGGTTTCTTTTGATGATGTCCCTTTTTTACCTACCAACTTGTCAAAATTCTAGAACCCATCCTCCACCTACATTTGGTTCATCATCCAATCTTGAAGGTCTTGGTCATCCAAGTAATGACACTGAAGAATATGATGGAGAGAAGAATTTCATTTCAATATTCCGAACATCCGGGTAAACGTATTGTGTTTTCCTACTTGATCTTTATTGAAAGATCTTTCGCTGCTTGTGCGAGATTGGTTAATCTCCATTTCTTTTAATGTGCATCGCGATTGTGGAGACACAAATTACAGATATCTCTTTGTTTTGTTCTAAATGCCCATTCTGCCTGATGCGTAAAGACGGGTTAGCCTGAATTCTGAGTAGAGTTTCTACCATCAATATTGCTACATTTTTATTGCTTACGGAGATGCAATTTGTATAACATATTGTAATTATTACACTTTCTTAGGTTATCTTGAGAATTCTTATCCAGCAGGTGTTACTTTTACTAAATGGTCTTTTAATCAACTATGATTGACTAAAATAACGGGTTTAATCAAACCAGTTTCCTTTAGTGGGTGTAAAGTCATTTGGCTTTTCATTTCCAGCTGCTCTGGTCCAGAGGTGTTGCATTACGTATAGACTGGAAAAGCATGACCTATTTGTTAGAGATTACACATTATTGTAGTATAATAAGAATCTTGATTCCTATCAAGTTATAATGTTTATAGATGTTTCTTCCTGCAATTTCTTTCACTTTTTTTTGCATTTCAGATATCTCTGATAAAAATATATGATCATTTTGCCTACATTAAGCTCAAAGTGGTCCATTCCTTCACTAGGGTGTGGTCCTCTCACACTTTTTTAGTTATGCTTATTTGAAGTTCTTCAGTTCATCTTGCAGGCCCATGCACGAGATCGCTTTTTCAAGTATTGATAAGCCAAAACTGCAGAGTCAGGTACAATTTTTTGCCTTCGCCTTATGTGCATAATATATTAAGATGTCGCATCAAGATACAAAAAAGGGGTGCGTGGCCATGCTTGTTTACAGTCAAACAATTTGCTAGTTTCCTAGTTGAACTGAGGAAAGTTATGATAGAAATTTGTACTATTTTTCTCATTGATCAATTTACGGTATACATACATCCTTCTTGTAGGAGCTACTACACTTCGTACCAAAAATATATGAAACTAACTCTCTAGCTATTCCAGCCTAACAAACTAACTGATATTCAAATTCATTCTGTTTTACAGCTATACAATTCTGTTTTATAGCTTTACTATCTAAAATACACGTTGATTTTCAACACTCCCCCTCAAGATGGTGAGTAAAGATCTTGCATTCCCAGCTTGCCTATATTGTTGTGAAATGAATCCCTGTTGAGTCCTTTTGTAAGAACGCCTGCCAGTTGATTGTGTGTAGAAAACATACGGTGTGCAAATATGGCCACTGTCCAACTTTTTAATAAAAAGTCTATCTATCTTAATATCCTCTTGGTCCTATCATGTTGCACCGGGTCATGAGCAATGTTTATGACTGCATTGTTATCACAATATAACTTCATAGGCTTGGCATACTACACTCGTAGGTCTTCTAGGATCTGTTTTATCCATAGTAGCTCACATACTCATCCCGCCGTAGCTCGAAATTCAGCTTCCGCACTTGTTCTTGCTACAACACTTTGCTTCTTCCTCCATGTTATTAGATTCCCTCCTATAAACATGCAATATCCTGTGGTTGATCTTCAGTCCACCTGTCATCCAGCAAAGATCGCATCCGTGTATGCTGCAAGGTCAACTTCTTGATTCCCCTCCTTCCTAAACATCAGCCCTTCCTAAACATTCTTTGTGTGATTAATCTATAGTCTAAGCTTTTTAAATTTATTTTCCTGTTCTTAGGTCTTTCCTCTTTATGCTTATGATCAATTTAGTTTCTCTGGGGTATGTAACCATTTTTATTAGCATCAATACTTCTGTTACCAGATTCATGTGTATCTTAGTTTGTTAAGCTTCCGGTGACATTTTTTTCGAGACATGGAGGTATTTGTTTTGATTAAGAAGTAGATGAATGGGAGGTATGAAATCCTTGTGAAGACTTTACTTTTACCATAACTACAGAAATAAAAGAAGCTGGTTTATATGGCCGTGAATAGGGAATGTTTGTTTTGGCTCTGCTTTAAATTTCATTGTTGATTGGAAATGTATAAGTTTGTTGTATTACAATTGATTACTTTATGTTCATCTTTATGGAGCTAGACCAATTTATTATGATGGTGTATTCTCTTTTTTGCATTACTTCTATTTGTCCGTGATTGTTTGTTCCTATTGAATGCAATGTAATATTATTTCTCATGAAGGAGAATGATTTGAAAAACTAATGTATGTTTCCTTCATCTCAGGTGCGTGCATCCCACAAGTATTTGAGAAAGTATACCCTCGAGATTGGTACAAGTATTGATGATGGTGTTGAGAATCAATGGTGATGGATTTCTCATATGTTTTCCTATTAAATCTTATTATTGATCAGGTTAATTCTTTTTTTTTATATTAGATAAATGACAGAGTATGTCATTTGCATGATCATTGCCCGAGGTTGTTTAGTTTTTGTTAGATTTGGAAGATGCTTGTTTTGGTTTTAGTTCTGGTTCGTTAGTTTATTGTTGCCATCAATGTAGATGGAATTTTTTGACATTTTAGTTTTGATATTATCAGGGGACAATATTGGAACAAGTTGCCAATATTGGAACATGTTCATAATGACCATATGTGTATATATAGAAAGCAAGATTTAATGATGGTGAGATTGTAACATATCAACAAATTATATCGTCATTAAAGCAGTTTTTGTGACGGTATACCCGGTCATTACATTCTTGTCGATAATGGCCATTGCTAATTAATAAGTGGGTTTTCCATTATTAATGACGGTAATCTCCGTCATTAACGGGTAGAAACTAATATTCAACTTTAGTTCTAATGAGAGGCAAATAGTATAATAATGAGGAATTTACTCGTCACTAGAATTATTTTTAATGATAGTCTAATCTCGTCATTAAACCCTTGATGTCATTAATGACGAGGGCGGTTCTTGTCATTGAATGCTTTAACTAGAAGGGCAACTATGAGGGGGGCATGACGGTGATTTCCCGTCATTAAAAGCCTTTAATGACGAGAAAATGGCATATAATGACGGGAAATCCCGTCATTAAAACCCGTTTTTCTTGTAGTGGTCGACTTCTTCTTCTTCTGAGTATTCTGATGACGTTTCAGCTTACGCTCCCTCTCAAACTCTTCCATGTCCCAACTACCTGCTAGAACTTCTTCAGATCGACCACTACCGTCATCCTCTGAAAACAGGTCGGGTGAAAACTCATCAAACTCTTCGATTTCTTTAGTACCACACCCGAGGATATCGAGGAAACGAACAATCAAAGGCTTTTCCTTAGGTTCACCAATGTAGTGCTTACACCTTTGACCATTTACTCGAAACGGTTGGTCACCATAACCTCGTAGTTCTAAAACACCTCCGGGAATAATTTGGAGAATCTCAAAGGGACCGGACCATCGTGTCCTTAACTTTCCAGGAAACAGATGTAGCCTGGAATTATACAGAAGAACTTGTTCCCCGACGTGAAATTCCCTCTTCTTAATTTTAGCATCGTGAAGGAGTTTCGTCTTTTCCTTACTGATCCTGGCACTTTCGTAAGCCTGAAGTCTAAATTCGTCTAACTCATGCAACTGTTGCAATCGATGCTTACCACAGGATTGGGAATCATTGTTCAGAAACTTTGTAGCCCAATAAGCTCTGTGTTCTAACTCGACTGGCAGATGACATGGCTTACCATAAACCATTTGATATGGAGATGTACCCATAGGAGTCTTATAGGAGGTCTTGTATGCCCATAGTACATCATCCAATTTCAAACTCCAGTCTTTTCTATGACTGTTGACCGTTTTTTTCAGGATTTTCTTAATGCTCTGGTTGCTCCGTTCAACCTGACCACTCGTCATAGGATGATATGGTGTGCCAGTCTTATGACGAACACCATACTTTTCAAGCACTTTTTCTAAGGTTCGGTTGCAAAAGTGCGTTCCTTCATCGCTGATCAAGGCTCGAGGACATCCAAATCTCACGAAAATATTTTTCTTTAAGAACTTCATGACCGTCTTATGATCATTGTGAGTCGTGGCCTGAGCCTCCACCCATTTGAACACGTAATCTACGCAGACTAAGATTTATTTGTTACCATAAGATGATGGGAATGGTCCCATAAAATCGATGCCCCATACATCAAAGACATCGCATTCTAAGATGGGTGTCAAAGGCATGTCAAAACGCCTTGTCAGAGTACCGGTTCTTTGGCATCTATCACACGCTTTACAGAAAGCTTCTGTATCTTTAAAGATCGTAGGCCAATAGAAACCGGATTGGAAGATCTTAGCAACGGTTTTCCAAGGACCAAAGTGACCTCCAGTGGGTCCACTGTGGCACTGCTCAATAATATCGTGCTGCTCAGATTCTGGAACACATCTTCTAAGCAGACCATCTTTACAGATCTTAAAAAGATAAGGTTCATCCCACACGAAAGATTTCAAATCAGAGAAGAACTTTTTCTTCTCCTGATAGGACAATTCTGGATCAAGATATCGGGCATGAAGGGAATTGACAATGGAAGAATACCAAGGAACATCAGGAGGACAACCATCGATAAGCATGATATTTTCCAGAGGAAAGTAAAGATCTATATCGTCAGGGTCATCCTTTTCCTCACTTAACATTCTCGAAACATGATCCGCCACAACGTTTTCACTGCCCTTTTTGTCATTAATTTGAACGTCAAACTCTTGTAGGGTCAGTATCCAACGCAGTAGGCGCGGTTTGGTATCTTTCTTCGTCATCAGATAACGCAAAGCAGCGTGATCAGTCCACACAATCACTTGAGCTCCTAACAAGTAACTACGAAACTTGTCCATAGCAAAGACTACGGCCAATAATTCCTTTTCAGTAGTAGTATAGTTAACTTGAGAGAGATTCAATGTGTGACTGGCGTAATAGATTGCTGGAATTTCAATTTGATTCATTGGCCTAAAACAGCACCAACTGCATAGTTTGATGCGTCGCACATAAGCTCGAAAGGTAGGTTCCAGTCAGGCGATATAAGAATTGGAGCAGAGATTAAACGGTTTTTAAGCTCCTCAAACGCCTGCTTGCAGTTTTCATCAAAATCGAACTCAGCGTCTTCCTTAAGTAGTGTAGACAGGGGCTTGGCTATCTTGGAAAAGTCCTGAATGAATCTCCTATAGAAACCGACATGTCCAAGAAAACCTCTGACTTCGCGCACATTCTTAGGATAACTCATCTTCTCGATAGCTTCCACTTTGGCCATGTCTACCTCAATACCTTTGGCGGAGATCTTGTGGCCAAGAACTATTCCCTCATCAACCATGAAATGGCATTTTTCCCAATTGAGTACTAAGTTCTTTTCCACACATCTGGATAAGACCTGGTCAAGATTATCAAGGCAATCATCGAAAGATTGACCAAAGACCGAAAAATCGTCCATAAAGATTTTCATACACTTTTCTACTAGCCCGTCAAAGATAGCCAGCATACATCTTTGAAATGTAGCTGGGACATTGCAGAGACCAAATGGCATTCGCCTGTAAGCGAATGTACCATAAGGGCAGGTGAAAGTGGTATTTTCTTGGTCAGCTGGATCAATGGGTATTTGAAAGTATCCTGAATACCCATCCAGGAAGCAGTAGAATGCGTGTCCCGCCAGACGCTCAAGCATCTGGTCAATGAATGGAAGGGGAAAATGATCTTTCATGGTTACCTCATTGAGTTTTCGATAATCGATGCAGACTCTGTAACCAGTGACAAGTCTCAATGCTATTTCCTCTCCCTTCTCATTCTTCTCAATTGTAATTCCACCTTTCTTAGGAACTACCTGAGTCGGGGAAACCCATTCACTATCAGCGATGGCATAAATGATTCCCATGTCCAGAAGTTTGATAATTTCTTTCTTAACCACCTCTTGCATATGAGGGTTGAGCCTCCTCTGGGGCTGTCTAACACATTTCGCACCCTCATTAGTCTTGATCTTATGCATACAGATGTCGGGAGATATCCCTCTGATATCTCCTACTTGCCACCCAAAGGCTTTCTCGTTCTTTTTCAAGACGTTTATTAACTTCATTTCTTCTAGTCGAGACAGCTTGGCAGATATAATCAATGGAAGCTTGTCACCTTCTCTTAAAAACACATACTTTAGATGTTTAGGTAACGGCTTCAGTACTAGATCTGCAGGGGGGTCTTCCAAACTTGATTTAAGATCTCCACTTTTTAACTCAAAATCGCTGAGTTTACTTAGTGGTCCCACTGCCAAAGCTTCTCCTTCCAGCAACTCATCCTCAAATTCAGCTTCTAACTGCTCTAGACTTACCACACCATGATTATTCAAATTATCAACCAGTCGCTCATACTCAGTTGCAATAGCCATGACTTGCTTTTCCATTAAATCATCGAAGTCATCAGACGTATCCTCAATGGAAAAACCGGTTGGAGGACCAGATGGTATTTGAATGGATTTGGAGACATTATAGCTTACCTCTTGATCACCAACAAGGATCGTCACTCGCCCACCATCGCAGTCAATGAGGGCTCTAGCTGTAGACAAAAAGGGTCTTCCAAGAATCAAGGGGACATTTTCATCTTTTTCAATGTCTAGGACGTACCAGTCAACGGGAAAGGTAAATCTGTCGATTTGAACTAGTACGTCTTTTAAGATTCCCGCTGCTTTCTTAGAAGATCTATCAGCAAATTGCAAATTCATGGTAGTGGGTTCTAGAAGATCAATTAAACCCAGCTGTTTGCATACAGACAATGGCATGAGGCTTATAGATGCACTCAGGTCACACAAAGAGTTAGGGAAGACCAGGCCTCCCATTAACACCGTAAGCACGAACTTTCCAGGGTCACCTCTCTTGGTTGGTAAGTTTTCATAATTGATCATTGAACAATCCTCACCAATCAGCCTCTCCATGTCTGACAACTTCCTTTTTGAAGAAACAATATCCTTGATAAATTTTGTATACTTAGGCATTTCAACCAAGACCTCGGATAATGGAAGATTTAACTGAGTATTTTTCAAGAGATTCAGCACCTTTTCATACTTCTTATCTTCACTCAAAGGGATGTTGCTCTTTCTTGGTGGAAACGGAAGCTTTTTCAAGTCACTCTCAGAAAAGATTTTCTTTGAAGAAGCATTGACAGCTTTGTCTTCCAGATCCTTCCACCGAACAGCTTTTTCAATGTTTTTATTAGTCAGGGGATCAGCCTCCTGACTTCCACTTGATTCCTCGTCCATCAGGGGATCAGCCACCTGAGGACTTCCAGCTTTTTCACCTCTCAGGGGATCAGACACCTGAGTATTCTCTTTCGGCCAAGGGGAGTGTAGGTGCTCAGCTTCCCCTCCTGCCTTATTACTGGAGGGGCTAGTGGTTTCCCTGGTGGGAAGGACCACTAACTTGAGTACCGCTTCTTAAATTCATTGCACTGGCCTCCTCTCTACCATATGGAATTGAGGGTACGAGGTCAGTAAATTTGCCATTATTCAAATCGGTTTGAGCGACTTGACCACCCTTTGGATTTTTCTCAGTGAAATTGGGCAGCTGCCCTGGGGGTCTAGAAGCTAACTGTTCAGCCAGTTGCCCTATTTGCCTCTCAAGGTTCTTATTCGTAGTCATCAGGAGTTGGATACTTTTATTTTGCTCCTCCAATTTAGCTTCAAGATTGTTAGTTTGGGAGGGGCTTTGAGAGTTTTGGAAATCTTGAGCATAGGGCTGGCTGGGCCGACATTGGAATTGAGAATTTGGACTGGAAGGCCAATTCTGATTGAATCTTTGAGTAGGATTGGAAAATTTTGAGTTTTGGTTCTGATTAAAACCAGGGTTTCTATTGAAATTTTGATTCGAATTAAAATTCGAATTAGGATTGAAACTGGAAGATTGATTAAACCCGTGGTTTTGGAAATTATTCTGGCCAGAAACTTGATTAGACCTTTGGTTGTTCTGGCCATAGAATGCATTCACTTCAGCATTCTGTCCGTTCATAGGACCGAATCGAGAAGTGTGCCCCATATTGTCACAGTTTTGACATGTGACCTGATTATATTGTCCTTAATCATGAACAGCATTCACTTGATAAGGTGCAGGGGGATTAAATTGACACTGGCCATTCATATGGCCAGTCTGACAGCAGTTTTCGCAGTACAGAACCTGAGGGTTCTGTGGAAAAGAAGAAGTTTGATTTATCGGATTTGAAACTTGAGATGCTGCCATCTGTTTCTGCAGCATGGCGATCAAACTTTGCATGTTTACTTCCTCAACCTTAGGAGGAGGAGGTGCTTGAATGGCTTGATAAGAGGGGGCATAGTTGTATTTGACAATGTCCTCGAACAGTGCCCACCCCTCATCAGGCGTTTTCTTCAGAAACGCCCCACCAGATGAACTATTGACCATGCCTTTTGTAAGCTCGGTCAATCCACTAAAGAAAGTGTTGACTTGCCTTTCCAGTGGCAAGCCATGGTGGGGACACTTTCTAAGCAGAGACTTGAATCTTTTCCAACACTTGAAAAAGGATTCATTCTCTTTCTGATAGAAAGTGAATATCTCGTTCAAACATTGGGCAGTTTTGTTAGGTGGGAAAAATTGACTTGTCTCAAGAACTCCTTTTCAAATCTGCCCAAGTATTTATAGATTGAGCTGGGAGAGAGCTATACCACTCCTTAGCTTCTCCCTTCAACAAAAAAGGAAAGAGTTTCAGTTTGATGGCATCCTCACTTACTCCTTGGATGCGTGTTGAAGGATGCAGGTTCTTAGATCTAAACGAGTTAGATCTACGCGCAGCGGATGAATCACGATTTATATATTACAATACATAATTAAAGGATTTAACAACTACAAGGGGGTTAAGATCATGTTACCAATAGTAGGAAGAGACGCCAAGATCTTCCGATGTGTTCTCCAAACGGCGGTTGGTGGACACCCTTCTTGATACACGAACCTCCTCGATATGCAACACCAAGAAAAACGTAGAGTTTTTCTTCTTTTAAAACCCAAGACAAAAAAAACTAATTTTTTCTCTCATTTTTTATGTATGTGGTCGAATTATGCCAAGTGACCGTTCCCCATTAATTAAGTAGACCGCATCATGCCACTCGTTCTTTAGACCAAGTGTGTTGAGGCTTGGGAGAACTCTCTTTATATAGGAGAGTAAACCTTGTCCTCCAAGGATTAAATAATTAAGAGATAATTATTTCATTAATCCTTTATTCCAAATAAAAGATAAATAAAATGATTATCCCAAACAAATTAAGATAAATCACATTATTATCTAATATTCCATGAATTATCATTTAACAAATAAAAGATAAATCACATGTCAAAAATCCATCACAAATGGCGCCACATATAGGGTCATTAAGCCCACATAAAATGTCTTTTATGTGTATTATATTATTTAGCCCAACTAAATAATATCCATACATATCAATTAAGTAATAATTGTTTTATAGCATACCCACTAACTACTACAACAAGAACTACATCTCCCACTTGCTCTAAAGCAAATGACTCATGTCTTTAATACCCATGTTTTCCAAGTGCCTCGTAAAGACCTCAATGGAAAGCGTCTTCGTAAATGGATCAGCAAGGTTGTCGGCTGAGGGGATTTTCGTGACGGAAATGTCTCCTCTTTGAGCAATCTCTCTAAATCAAATGGTATTTTCTCTCTATATGCTTTGACTTCTGGTGACTTCGGGGTTCTCTGGAATTCGACACGGCCCCGTTGTTGTCACAGTAGAGACGTATCGGATCTTCTGGATTTGGGATTACTCCTAAATCTCCCAGGAACTTCTTGAGCCATACCGCTTCTTTAGCTGCCTCAGAGGCCACTATGTATTCGGCTTCCATAGTTGAGTCGGCCGTACTAGATTGCTTGACGCTTCTCCAGACAATTGCTCCGCCTCCCAGAGTAAACACCGAGCCTGATGTCGATTTACGATCATCCTTATCTGACTGAAAGTCAGAATCGGTGTACCCTGCTATATCCAGGTTTGCACCCGAATATACAAGCATATAATTCCTCGTTCTCTTAAGATACTTGAGGAGATTCTTCACTGCTGTCCAATGGTCCATGCCCGGATTGGACTGAAATCGGCTGACCAAGCCCACGCCATAACAGATGTCTGGTCTAGTACACAACATAGCATACATAAGACTACCAACAGCCGAAGCATATGGTATTCGTCCCATGCTCTCAATTTCCTCAGGAGTCTGTGGAGACTGCTTCTTAGAGAGTTGAATGCCGTGTCGGGTTGGTAGGAAACCCTTCTTTGCATTCATCATGCTGTAACGCAACAACATCTTATCTATGTAAGATGCTTGGGACAGAGCCAACATCCTATTCTTGCGATCCCGTATAACTTGGATCCCCAGAATATAACTCGCCTCTCCCAAATCTTTCATTTGGAATTGCGTGGATAACCAATTCTTCACATCTGACAACATCCCCTTATTGGGTCCAATGAGCAGAATGTCGTCAACATATAACACCAAGAACGCCACCTGATCTTTGATGACCTTCTTATATACACAAGGCTCATCAAAGTTTCGTTCGAAACCATACAACTTGACTGTTTCATCAAATCTATGATTCCAAGACCGAGATGCTTGCTTTAACCCATAAATGGATCTGAGCAGCTTGCACACTTTGTGCTCTTGGCCTTTCTCGACAAATCCTTCTGGTTGCTGCATATATATTTCCTCGTCAAGATAGCCGTTTAGGAAGGCTGTCTTAACATCCATCTGCCAGATCTCATAATCTAGACATGCAGCAATCGAAAGGAGGATCCGAATGGATTTCAGCATTGCCACAGGGGAGAAGGTTTCTTCGTAGTCGATTCCCTCTCTCTGTGTGTAGCCTTTAGCCACCAGCCGAGCTTTAAAGGTTTCAACTTGTCCATCCACTCCTCGCTTTCTCTTGTAGATCCATTTACAGCCTATGGGTTGTACACCCTCAGGGCAATCCACAAGTTTCCAGACTGAGTTAGAGTACATAGAATCCATCTCCTGATTCATCGCCTCAACCCACATGTCCTTATCAGAATCATTCATAGCCCTGCGATAGGACACTGGATCATCCTGTACTCCATCAGAGACGGCGATATTTGCCTCTGGTTGCATACCGTACCGCACTGGTGGCCGAACCACTCTGGTGGTACGTCTGAGTGATCTAGGGTCGATAGGTGTATCAGTAGTGTTGTTGTTTGTGACACTAGGTGTCACCAGTGGTCTGACTTCGTCAGAGAGTAACTCCTCGAGTACAACTTTACTCCGAGGCTTGAAGTCCTTCATGTATTGATCCTCGAGAAAAGTGGCGTGAGTTGAAACTATCACCCTCTGATCTTCTGGATCATAGAACAGACCTCCCCTTGTTCCTTGCGCATACCCTACAAACAGACTTACTTTCGTACGTGCTTGCAATTTGCTAGTCTTGTCAACCAGCACATGTGCCGGACACCCCCATATACGGTAGTGACGCAAACTAGGTTTACTCCCACTCCATAACTCAAGAGGCGTTCTCTCGACAGACTTTGACGGCACCACATTTAGAATGCGGACCGCTGTTTGAAGGGCATGTCCCCAAAAAGACACCGGCAGTGACGCGTAGCTCATCATGGATCTGACCATGTCTATTAAAGTCCTGTTTCTCCGCTCAGCAACTCCGTTTTGCTGAGGCGTTCTGGGCGCAGAACGTTGGGAACAAATCCCATGTTCTAAAAGGTAGTCAGTGAAATCAGTATCCATGTACTCACCTCCGTATTACTTACAAGCACAAAGCAAGTAATATGGTGAGATAAATTCTGTCATCCATTATTAAAAACAATTACACAAATTGTCTTTCGGCACTACACCTAACAATCTCCCACTTGCACGAAATGACAAGCAACGATTGTTTTTAGAGCACACCCTTTCTCATCTTATTCACAACACTCTCCCACTTGCTCTAAAAGCAGATGAGACATATCCATTAATGCCGTACCCTCCAAGCACTCGACTTGGTACACTGATTAGTTAGGTTGTCGACTCGAGACGATCTTTAGGATTGAAACGTTGCCGGTCCTTCCAATCAGGCGGTACTCTCTCTCAATATGCTTTTGACTTCTTGTAACTGAGAAGATCCTTCTAAGCTATCTCTTCACTGTTTTCACAATGAAGTGATATCGGCTTATCAGACCTGGAATTATTCCCAGACCAAAAAGAAAATTCTAAGTACTATGAGTAAACACTGAGCCCGAGATCAACTTAATGATCATCCTCAATCTGACTACAAGTCAGAATCAGTGTAGTCAACCATATTCAAGTTTGCACCTGAATATACAAGCACATTATTCCTCGTTCTTCAAAAATACTTGAGGATATACTAAACGCTATTCAATGCTCGAATCCGAGATTCGACTACTATTGACTTGTGATAACCTGACTTGCCGTTATCCCAGAGAGACTCCATCCCATTTTCTCCTTATCCGAAGATTTAGAGAATCATTCTTGAGAGGTAGGGCAGGACAACTCTCAATGAATGCTGCAACCATATATGCATAATCATCTTATTCGATAAGATCGGTGGGATAGACAATGACTCATTCTCGTGAATTTGACCGAATCAAATTCTTAGAATATAGCCCAATTCTCTCATCCAGAGAATCTTGGCGTGTCAGTTTCCGACTTCAGATAGCACACCCATGTTGTTTCTAACCGTTTTAGTGTTATCATTTATGAACACTAATACTACTACTTTACCAATATTGATATCCAGTCTACGAAAGACTTATCAATATTTTGGTCAAGTCCACATATTTTAAAACATGTGACTTTTAAATGACTGAGAGGTTCTCTTAAATCCACAAAGGATATAAGCCATGGCAGGCCTCTTACCAAAGGTTCTTTCTGAATGAATTAAGATATCGTTAGTCTCGCAAAAAAGGTCTTAGGGAATCACCCCTATCTTCTACTTTGTAACGAATCCGTTATTCATTCTTAGCTAAAACCCTTCTGTTCTGAATGAATTCAGATTCCGTTGTTCGGCAAGAAAGTCTCAGGGAATCACCCCTATTTTCTGCTTTCTAACGAAATCTAGCAAGACTGAGTGGTGAGAGAGTTCAAGGTCTGGTTAACTCTCTACTTGTCAGGGAATCACCCCTATACCACTCAACTTTGCGCTGAAAGTTTAAACTTTCCTATTCATTCGACTCTTTTCGTGTAGATCCAATTGCTCCCACTGGGCCTGAGACACTCATGTGGTTCTACAAGAGGCTGAACAGAACTGGAGTACCAAAACTCCATTCACAGGGTTAAGGTTTTCAAACCAACCTCTATGATCAGAATCCTATACAGCCCACTAAGAGCCATAGGTTATCAATCACCCTAGCAGACCGTAAAGTCCACAAAACCACAATGGGTCAATGGTTAAACCATACTCCTACTGCGTGGTGGATTGACATCCTGATCTAGTAGTATTTATCAGTGTAATCACCAACAACCGATGTTGGACGTGGTCTGATTAAATCAGATAGTAACTACCTTTGGGTAACCGTACTCCAAGGTTTAAGGTTGTTACTT
Source organism: Gentiana dahurica var. dahurica (assembly GCA_024500145.1). Classification (NCBI taxonomy): domain Eukaryota; kingdom Viridiplantae; phylum Streptophyta; class Magnoliopsida; order Gentianales; family Gentianaceae; genus Gentiana; species Gentiana dahurica. The sequence continues at coordinate 32,039,358 of CM044908.1, forward strand.
ATAGATTCTATCAGAATGCTTGTGACAGTTCAACCGTCACTTTCTGATCTCAAGAATCTTATAATCAACCTTCACTCGTATCATTAAGATATTTCACGAACAGTCACAATCTGAACGTATGCGCAAAATCTCCAGTCCTACTTTCAAGCATTAAATGCTAAATGCCTACATTTATGGAAGTGGTGTGAACCGAATTCACTCATTATCCATAAATTCACTGGCATCTTCTAGGTAGACTTCTCGGTTTACATAATAATGTTAACCGTTATTTTGCAACCAATTATCTTAATCGAGTTTAACAGTGTATTGTAGCACATTAATAACTATATCAGGTAAGTCTATGGTTTCTTCCTCAGTGAGAAACATTCCACTAGGAGGCAGGCCGAGCATCAGTCCCAAGACTATGCGATAGCCTATTTCTGAGCATGGAATACTCTATTCTCTGCTAAAATCAGAGACACCTCCTCGTATTCTTTCGATAAACCAACCAATGTTTTGAGTAGTTATCAGACAGAATGTCACCACTCAAAATCTCCCACTAGCTTGTATCTCTCACTAGACCCCGAAGGTCATGGTGAACAAGCTATGTTACCCCTTCAAAACTATTACCCTTTCCCGATTGAAAAGTTACTTAGTCATTGTTCCTTTGAGATAGTGTTCCAAGACTGGGAGATAGGAATCACCCTTAGCCAGTCAGCAGGTCTTGTCTCTAGGATATATGCACTAATTAATAGATATTGAAAGGTCGTTTATCTTAATACGGAAACCTTTTACCTTTAATAGTTTTAGATGTGTTACACATACTTATTCAACTGTTCTAAGTGGTTCTGACTTTATCAAACAAAAGTCCGAGTCTCGGATTCGTACTACAAATGTCATATTCACTTTCTATGAGGCAACAATATATCGAGTTGAAAGTGAATCCAATTGTTTCAACGAATCTGTAAAAATAAATTTTTCTGTGATATTCAAGGATAGAATCCGAAATTCATTTCCTTATATCACTCCCACTATTCTAGCTGAAATTACTGCCCGTTGTTACTTTATTAATGCACAGCTTCATTGTTCTTCCAAAGAACTAAGCCACTGAGTCAAGTTACTCGGTTAAGAAAGTCGCTAAGGATTCATTGGTTAGTGATCCGAAATCACTTTCCTTATCCTATACTTTCTTTAATTAATGTTTCGGTTTAGCCTCAAACTTTAGTTAAGATGATTAATACTTATAGACATTCTTTCCCATTCTTAACTTTCCTTAAAAGGAAATAGTCTTGAACTAGCAGTTCGTTTGAGTAGACACTACTCGTGAACTGTGGGATATCTAATGAAAGTGTTACCCAGTGGGACTGATTTTCTAATAAATTAGAAAAACATAATATAAAAGCTCCCACTAGTTTATCGGTTCCAAATACCGTCTAACTAGCGACACTTTAATTTATGATTCTCCAATTTTTCTATCAGAAAATTTCTCGTGTAGACACTACACAATTCACTAGAAGAATTATATCATCCCAATCATCTTTCAAACTAACTACGGTTGTCTCTCGTTCTGCACGAGTGACAGCAGTGACATGCCTATTTACGTCACTTAAGTTTTGAAGGCTTCAAGAGAAATATCTCTTCCAAAAAATTAATCGCATGTGAGATTAATAAATACAACGTTCTAGTTACTTACCACTTTTTAACGAAGTCATTACTAGTCAATTTTACACTAGCAGTCTAGCACCTTAGAGAGATATATATAATAGTTGTAAATAAAATTGACAGAAAATAAATCCAAATCATACACTACTAAAATTTTAGGAACATAAACTAAGTACTTATAGTCTATCCTACCGTTCCAAGGATTTAATCTAATGCCTCAGTGCCGCCTTAGGGTAGGTCAAAGAGGTTTCGATTAATATTGAAGATCAGATTGAGAATCGAACATCTCATTTGTGATCGCCAATCACCTTTCCTTTTTCAGCCAAGGTACTACCAAAAATACCCTTTATGAGTGTGACCTACTGTCTCAGATTTTTAGGTAGACCCCGAGTGTGCCGCCTTAGGGTCGGTCAGTGACCCGACGAGTACCCAAAATCCTATCCCTTCGGAGACCAAGCCTTGAATTTTGATAGCGGTGAAGGCCTTCCTTAGGGAGGCCGGTCCCAGGCCGGCACGAGGCGTCACCATTCTCTCACGTTGCTTGTGTCAACAGTAGAGGCCGTGGGGTCGGCTGTCGCCTCTCCCGCTCCCACTCAATATTTTGAAAAAAAGTGGTGGGTTTATGATCACGTTTTTGGACTTGATATTACATTAAGGAACAATAAATCATAGGCCCGAATGTTGTCGGTTATGTGGGCTAGCCCACCCGACCTATTCGTTAGAACATATGTGGCCGTCGGACGGGTCAAGGCTAGGAGAGCTCCGTTGAGCCGTAGTGGCTCTTCGGATGGCTCAGTATTGCCAGACCCCCGTGCAAACGCCACACGTGGAGGGTGAAGTCGATCGAGCCGTAGCTACTGTTGACCACCCAACCGTGGTTAAACCACTTTCGAACCATGTTTGCCCGTGATTATCCAATCCTTAAACATCAAACTTTCACGTAGACACTACGGAACAAAAACATAATCTCGTCTAGGTAAGGTGGAATTCACCGAGAATCCAACACCTTAACCACGAGGTTTCGGGATTGTACTCCTTATGCTTTCGCAGAGTGGGATTCACCGAGAATCCATCACCCAACCTCGACGATTGAAAAAACCCGTGTTCCTCGGTTTTTACCCTAATTAGTTTCTAATTAATATCAAACAATTAATTAAAACTAATCGTGTGTTTTATACATGCCTAACTAATTCCTCGAATTAATTTCTACATGTATGCATATGGAGTGGAATTCATGATATGATGCATGGCATGACAATTTTCCGGTTCTACACATACAATCTAAACATGTATACTAGTGCGGAAAATAAACACCGAGATGGACCGTTGGCACCCCCGTAACTAATCTATTCGAAAATAAATTAAAACCCTAATCTGCAGCTGTTGAGAATCTTCGACGATCGGCATATCAAACGAACTTGGATCGGGACGAAACTTTACAGATCTGATCTTCATTCTTCGGACTTCAAGATGGACGGTCGGATCGGAGCTTTGACTTGTCAATCTTCCTCAGTGAGCCGCCCAACTTACTGCTGAAACAGACTCTTACAGCAGCGCATCATATACTTCCCGAGACCGATCGGGGATGAAGATGAATCCCGATCGTCCTGAAAATTTTATCACACGTCCAAAACTCCATGATTATCGATCTGACCGGTCGGATTTTAATTTGAACGGTCCAATTGTTCCCAGAAAATCGAAGAAGTCACAGTTAGGGTTTCTGTGAATCCTGCGTTTTTCTGTTACAGCAGCCACTTCGCAGCAACGAACGGAAACCCAAACGGACTCTGATCGACGCCAAAATTTGTGGGATTGTTCACCAACTTCCAATATTGATTCTGACTGGAGAGATCTTCGTTTTAACGGCTCAAACAACGGAAAAAACGAAAACGCTATACAGCTACTAAACAGATCTATTTACAGGAAATTAAACTTGCAATAATAAATAAATTACACAATTTCCTATACTCATATGAACGAATTTTCATCGTTTATATGAGTTTACAATAGATCTAACGGGAAAACGGTGCCAACCCCAATCCATCTCTTCAAACATAGCAATTTAAAATTATTAATGCATAATAATAAGTAAAATATCACCTACATGCAATTCCACTCCTTTAAATCGTTTAATTACGA
>CM044908.1:32043637-32116003 GCA_024500145.1 Gentiana dahurica var. dahurica
AGTGACTTAAACTCTACATTTGGTGGAACCAATCTGAAGACTCAGCTGTGTGATGGACAGCTGAGAAGTGTATTCAATTCTGTACATCAACAGGGTGGAGTCTACTGAGCTTCAGCAGGGTAGCTTCAGCAGGGTAACTATCAGTAGGGTGATAGGCTGCTGAGTACTGGAATACAGCAGGGTCCCACATCTGTTAATTCTATTATGTGACAGCTATACAGTGTCATTAAAAGGAGGACACGTGTAAGGGTATTTATGGCAGATCAGACAAAGATTCCTGGCGGCTAGGGTTTAGGGATTTGTGCCTATAAATACAGTTGTTGTCTCATTATCCGAGTGCGATGAAATCAGCAAATTCAGTGCGTAATAAAATATCTCTTTTCTGCCCGTGGTTTTTTACCTCTCCCACTGAGGGGTTTTCCACGTTAAATTTGTGTTCTTCTTGTTTCTGTTATCTCCTTTGGTTGTTTATGTTTGATTGCTTCTGTTTCTGTTTCTTGCATCTGAAGTTATCTCCATCCGTTTTATAACAAGTGGTTTCGGAGCCAAGGTTCTGGAGAAAACAATCTGTACGATCAGCTTCATCTTCACCAAGACCTTCAGCAAGGTGCTAGGATCTGTGATAAAGTTGTGATCTTTAGCAAGAAAAGATGTCAGCAGTAAACGTAAAAATCGATAAATTTACAGGAAGGAACAGTTTTGGTCTGTGGCAAATTAAGATGCGTGCACTGTTGAAACAGCAGGGTTTGTGGAATCCTTTATCTGACAAACCAAATACAGGTGCAGCAGATTATGCCAGTCTGGAAGAGAAAGCACATTCAACCATCATGTTGTGCTTATCTGATGATGTTATCACTGAGGTTGCTGAGGAAGACACCGCAGCCAAGTTGTGGAAAAAGCTTGAAAGCCTGTATATGACCAAGTCACTGACCAAAAAGTTGTTGTTGAAACAGAGGTTGTTCAGTTTGAAGATGCATGAAGGGAGTCCGCTGAGGGAACATCTTGACCAGCTGAACACAATATTACTTGATTTAAGGAATATTGATGTTAAAATTGAAGATGAAGATGCAGCCCTAATCCTGTTGGTGTCATTACCGGCATCATATGAAAACTTTGTGCAGTCTTTCATAGTTGGGAAGGATACAGTAGCTTTGGAGGATGTGAGGTCTGCCTTACATGCCAGGGAGCTTAGACACAAGGCTGCTAGGACAGACAGTTAGGCTGATGGGCTAGTAGCTAGCAGCAATAGTGGAAAAGGATATGGACAAAAGAAGAAAAAGAAGTCTATGTCAAAAGGTCCTAAGTCTACTGATGTCTGTAATTACTGTAAGGAGCAGGGACATTGGAAGTCCAATTGTCCAAGGAAGAAGAAACAGCAGGAAGGCAATTCTGGCACAGTAGCCTTGGCTACTGAGCAATCTGATGAGGATCTGGTTCTAGTTGCAGGGGATTCTATAGACCATAATGATGTGTGGATACTTGATTCTGGAGCATCCTACCATATTTGTCCAAACAGAGAGTGGTTTTCTACTTATGAGCATATAGATGGTGGTCAAATCTATATGGCCAACATCAAGGTCTGTAAAGTTGTGGGAATTGGCTCAGTAAAGTTAAGGACAGAGGATGGTAAATTTTGTACACTGAAGGATGTAAGACATGTTCCACAGATGACCAAGAATTTGGTATCTCTCAGTCTACTGGACAGCAAGGGGTTCAATTTCAAGGGTGAAGGTGGACAGCTGAATGTCTTTAAAGATTCAGTTGTAGTCCTCAAAGGCATCAAGAGGGGAACCTTGTATATATTACAAGGATCTACTGTATCTGGCACTGCTGCTGTTGCATCCTCAGCAGTTCACCAGTCTCAGCAGACTCAGCTGTGGCACATGAGACTTGGTCACATGGGTGAAAGGGGTATGCAGGTTCTTTCTTCAGCAGGTTTTCTTGGGGGATATAAGGTCAAGAATCTGGACTTTTGTGAACATTGTGTGTTTGGGAAGTTGCATAGAAGTAAGTTCTCAGCAGGGTTGCACAATACAAAGGCAACACTTGATTATATCCATTCAGACTGCTGGGGTCCATCAAAAGTTGAGTCATTGGGTGGTCATAGATATTTTGTGTCATTCATAGATGACTATTCAAGGATGACTTGGGTGGTGATGATGAAGAACAAAAGTGACGCATTCAGTAACTTCAAGCAGTGGAAGGCCCTAGTGGAGAATCAGTTAGGCAAGAAAATCAAGAAGCTTCGTACAAATAATGGTCTGGAATTCTGCTGGACGGATTTTGATTCATTTTGTGCAGCTGAGGGTATTGCCAGACATCATACTGTAAGGAATACACCTCAGCAGAATGGTGTAGCTGAAAGGATGAATCAAACTCTACTGGAGAGAGCAAGATGTATGCTTTCTCAAGCTGGTTTATCAAGGAGATTTTGGGCAGAGGCTGTTAAGACAGCTTGCTACTTAATCAACAGGAGTCCTCACACAGGAATCAATCTCAAGACACCATTTGAGATGTGGTCAGGCAAGCCTGCTGACTACTCAGTTCTAAGGGTTTTTGGAAGTACAACTTACTATCATGTTAGTGAAGGGAAGTTGGAGCCAAGAGCCAAGAAGGGAGTGTTTGTGGGGTATGGTGATGGAGTGAAAGGATATAGGATTTGGTCATCAGCAGAGTCCAGAGTAATCCTCAGTAGGGACGTTGTGTTCGATGAAAATTCTATGTTAAACTCATCAGTGGGGAGGTCTACTGAGTCTGAAACCAGTGCTGAATCTGATAGTGTTGAGAAACAGGTGGAGCTTCAGGTGGAGTCTACTGATATGCAACAATCAGTGGATCCAAATCAACACTATATTGATCTGGATAATGAACCAGAATCTGATCCAAGCCAGCCTGCTGAGACCTCAGCAGGGCGTCATACAAACATTGATCAGCAGAGTCTAGCTGCCAGCAGGTCTAGAAGATCTAATGTTGGGATACCTCCAAGGAGATATGGATATGATGATTTGGCTGGATATGCACTCCAAGTTGCAGAAGAGGTAGAGGTTGCTGAACCTACTACTTACAGGGAAGCAGTGACATGTACAGAAGCATCTCAGTGGCATGCAGCCATGGGAGATGAAATGGAGTCATTATTGAAGAATCAGACTTGGGAATTGGTCAAACAGCCTACTGACAAGGGATTTGTGACTTGTAAATGGATTTTCAAGAAAAGGAAGGAATAACAAAGGCAGAAGGGGTCAGGTATAAGGCACGTTTGGTTGCAAGAGGATTCAGTCAAAAGGAAGGGGTTGACTTTGATGAAATATTTTCACCAGTGGTCAGACACACTTCAATCAGGGTGTTACTAGCAATGGTGGCACAGCAGGATTTGGAACTTGAGCAATTGGATGTGAAAACTGCTTTTCTACATGGTGAGGTGGATAAGGAGATATACATGACACAGCCTGAGGGTTTTCAAGTTCCTGGAAAGGAAAATTATGTTTGCAAGTTGAAGAAATCATTGTATGGTTTGAAGCAAGCTCCAAGACAGTGGTATAAAAGGTTTGACAGTTTTATGCTTCAGCAGGGTTACAACAGAAGTCCTTATGATTGTTGTGTATATCACAGTCTGCTGAAAGATGGATCATCTATCTATCTTGTTCTGTATGTGGATGACATGCTGATAGCTACAGCAAGGAAGTCTGATGTTCAAAATCTGAAGAACCTTCTTAGTGCTGAATTTGAAATGAAGGATTTGGGTGCAGCCAAGAAAATCTTGGGGATGGAGATCTGGAGAGATAGAAGTCAGAAGAAATTATTCTTGTCTCAGCAGGGTTATGTGCAGAAGATATTGGCCAAGTTTGGGATGTCTGCTGCAAAACCAATAGATACTCTTATGGCATCAAATGTTCATTTGTCTGTTTATGCTTCACAGTCAGCTGAAGAGAAGGAGTATATGTCAAAAGTTCCCTATGCTAGTGCAGTTGGCAGTTTGATGTATGCCATGGTTTGCACTAGGCCTGATTTGGCTCAGGCAGTCAGTGTTGTCAGCAGGTTTATGGCTCAACCTGGAAAGGAACACCGGAAAGCTGTTAAAAGGATATTCAGGTACCTGAGAGGTACAGCTGATGTTGGTCTCATTTATGGAGGTGATACTGGTCTGGTCACAGGTTACTGTGATGCTGATTATGCAGTGATGTTGAAGTAGAAAATCAATGACTGGGTATGTGTTTACATTGGGAAATGCAGTAGTCAGCGAAAGCTACTCTTCAGGCTACAGTAGCCTTATCAACTACTGAAGCAGAATACATGGCTCTTACTGAAGCAGCTAAGGAGGGTATCTGGTTGAAAGGGCTAGTCGGTGATTTGGGGTTGCATCAGATCAGCTGAGATATATTGTGACAGCTTAAGTGCAATATGTTTAGCCAATGATCGTGTTCATCATGAGAGAACCAAGCATATTGATGTCGTATCATTTCTTGAGGAATGAGAAGAGGGTTGTGGTGAAGAAGATTGGCACAAAAGAGAATCCTGCTGATATGTTCACTAAACCAGTTCAGCAGAGTAAGTTCCAGCTTTGCCTGGACTTACTGAATATTCAAAGCTTATAATCTGTTTCTGGAAACTTTACTGAGGGCAGATCAGTGGAGTGGATGCTGTGGAGATAGTCTGGTACAAGTACATCTGGCATTGACGAATGCATCCGGTACAAGTACATCCGGTTATGCAATCTGTTTGACTCTAGTGAGAGTTGAAGTCAAGGTGGAGATTTGTCAGTAAAGTGACTTAAACTCTACATCCGGTGGAACCAATCAAGACTCAGCTGTGTGATGGACAGCTGAGAAGTGTATTCAATTATGTACATCAGTAGGGTGGAGTCTACTGAGCTTCTGTCAGCAGGGTAACTATCAGCAGGGTGATAGTCTGCTGAGTACTGGAATACAGCAGGGTCCCACATCTGTTAATTCTGTTATGTGACAGCTATACAGTGTCATTAAAAGGAGGACACGTGTAAGGGTATTTATGGCAGAGCAGACAAAGATTCCTGGCGGCTAGGGTTTAGGATTTGTGCCTATAAATACAGTTGTTGTCTCATTATCCGAGCGTGTTGAAATTTGAAATTTCAGTGCATAATAAAATATCTCTTTTCTGCCCGTGGTTTTTTACCTCTCCCACTGAGGGGTTTTCCACGTTAAATCTGTGTTCTTCTTGTTTCTATTATCTCCTTTGGTTGTTTATGTTTGATTGCACCTGCTTCAACTAACATAGATCTGGCAGCTTCTTTGAGAGTTCTGTTTATTCTTTCTGCAACTCAATTTTGATGCGGTGTTCCTGCTGCTAAAATTTGATGTACTATACCATTTTCTTCACAGTAGGTTCTGATCACTTCATTTAGGAATTCTATGCCTCTATCTGATCTTATCTGGATGAGGTTCAATTCATTTTCGTTCTCAATCCTTCTTAAAAGGTCTGGTAGCTTCTTGAGCGTTTCTCTTTTCCTTGTTCATGAAGATGGTCCAAGTGAATTTTGAAAAGTCATCAACCACCACTAGAGTGTACTTTTTGCCAATTACATTCATTGGTGTGACTGGTCCAAAAAGATTCATATGTAAATGCTGTAGAATTCTTGTAGTTCATTGGTGTGACTTTGAGTTGAATGAGATTTTGATTTGTTTCCCTTTCAGGCATGCATCACATAGATTTTCTTTCTTGAATGTGATCTCAGGTAGGCCTTCCACAAGTTTCTTCTTTGCTAGCTTGTTGATTGTCTAAAAGTTCAAATGAGTTAGCCTTCTATTCAAAATCCAGCTAGGTGATCGTTTGTTCTTGACAAGAAGACATGTTTCTTCTTTTGATGTCTTCCAGTCTACCACATACATGTGGTCTTCTCTTTTTTCTACAAGTACAACTATTTTGGTATGCTTGTGAATCACCTTGTAACCTTCTTTCTTGAAGTGCAGATTGTAGCCTTTGTCATAACATGGTGCCTTCCCCCTTAATCTTTCTGGGGTTTTCTTTGCCTCCAAAGGTAACTTTGGGTCCATAAAAAGCTTTGGATTCAGTCAGCCATCCCTTATTGCTAGTCTTATGTCTGGAACATCCACTGTCTATGTACTAGACATCCAACAAAAACAAATTAAGCAAGCTTAGGTACCCAACACTATTTGGGTCGATACCTGTTAGCAGTCATGCCTCTTACTCCTAGTGTATATCCAAAATATTTTCTTCTTAGAGGGTTGAAGTCATCAACCTCATATGTATAAAGCATGGCAGAATAACTTCTAATTGATTTACTAAAAGTATTCTAATGCAGTTCTCTATCTTTTGGTGTCTTAGCACTCTGTTTTACTTTCCAAACAACAGTAGATGACCTTTTTCATATTGCCTTTTGTATCCAGGACCATGCCTTTTCTAGCTTTTCCCAAATACATTTTGCTTTGTATGAAATGGTTTTCTCTTGTATTTTGGAGGTGGAACATTTCAATAATCTTCTAAGAGAAAAGTCTACCCTTACCTCTCAGTATACCTTTGCCCTTAGTTGGCTGGTAAGATGATTTACACTGCTGTTTCGCTGCACTGGTTTTTGACTTCACTGGTGCATGATAAGTAGTTGAAACTATGGTCTGTCCTTTTCTGAATTTAGGTCTATTTTTTACCCTTAGTTCAGATTTATGTTGTCCATTGTTTCCTTTCTCATATTCACAATTGTAGCCAAGACCAGATCATGATCCAAACCTTTTCAAGGTTTTAAGCTGGTGCATTAGGTGGTGTAGTGATGGTCTCAGCTGGTAGGGAAGTTTTCTTTGCTGGTCTGTTAGCTCCAGATGAGTGATCATCTAATGCTTGTTGATTTGCTAAGTGTTTGTCCTTACTAGATGATTTATCTTTTCATCTTATCCAGTTCTTTCTTTAATAATTTTTTTTCCTCATTTAGATCCTTTCACTCTTGTTTTAGAATTTCATGAGCTGTTTGAATTTCTTCAAATCTACTAATGACCTTTTGAATTAGATTTGTCGAATCTAGTGGGAAGATAGAAGATTGTGCAGTGTCAGATGTGGATGCATTTGAAGAATATGAACTAGATAGTACCTCCATTTCTTCATTTTCCTTAGCCATTAGACATAAACACGTTTTGTCAGTGTCTAAGCTGGTGCCTTCACAGTCATCTGAGTCATTATCAGATGATTCTGCTGCATCAGTTTCACAGCTGGTTTCAGCTTGTAATGCTTTCTTGCTCTTTCTTTTGTCCGATCACTTGTATTTCTTCCTTTCCTCATCTTTGTCTTTTTCTTCTAGACAATCGGCCTTGCAGTATCCTTTCTTTTTGAAGTTGAAGCATATGTATTCATCATCCTTTTTCTTCATGTCTTTGCTTGAATTTGAGTTCTTATTTGATTTAGAACTTCCTTTATCATGTCTCTTATTGAATCTGTCAAACCTTTTGATCAACAATGCCACTTGCTCTTTCAGTTCTTGAGTCTCTTTTCTGGTTGACTCTATTGATTCACTCTGATGGGGTGCTACCAATGCACTGGCCTTGTTTGGCTCTGCTGGTGCACCATACTCATTGTTCAACTTTAATTATTGAGCTTTCAGTTGTGACATTAAATTCAGTGTGTCAGTATTGGCAAGATCCAACATGCCTTTAAGCACTGATGCAATGATCTTCCATCTTTCAGGTAGACCTCTCAAGATTTTCAAGCAAACATCTTTTTGTGGATATTTATGACCAAGTTATTGCAGTTCACTGATGATGCTTGAGAATCTGTTACCCATTTGATCAATAGATTCACATGTCTTCATTTTGATGTTTTCAAACTTCTGTTTTGCAGTAGATAGTTTATTTTCTTTGATATTCTCTAATCATTCATTGACAAGAGCCAATTTATCCCACATAGCTTTTGCATTTTTTCAATCTTTAATCCTCATGAACATGTTGGTGTCCAGAGTCTTCAAGATCATATCTTTTGCAACAAAATCATGATTTGCTTTTCTTCTGTCATCCTTGGTCCAACCCTTCTTTAGCTTTTCAATTGAATTTCCTTTATTTGGACCTGAGACCATCATTGATGACATCCAGCATATCCTCATGATTTACTGGAAAATGAGATAACATTCTTATTTTATATTCAACAAAATTCTTAACATTAAATATAGGTACTTTAGACATGACATTTGAAGAGTCCATATTCACAGACAAACAGATCTATATATATTACACAGATTTGAAAAACTACTTTGAAAGTATGAGATCTCCTTGTTACCAGTAATTAGAACTGAACAAGTTCTGATACTAGGAACACTGCTCTGCTACCAATGGTTGGTCACATCGAAGGGTGAAAATATAGTCATTCACCCCCCTTCTGACTTTATTTTCACCCTTCTCTGGGACAAACAGTGTCATGACAGTTGATCTGGTTGATAATAATCTACTCATTTCTATTACTGGCTTATTTTCACACTTCTCTGGGACCAACTGTTCTGGTTGGCACATCCTTATCATCAACTGGATTGCCTTCAGTCTTGTGTTTTTCAGCATCATCTGTCTTGACAATAATCTACTCAGTTCTATTACTATCTTATTTCCAACTATGTAAGTTTTTGGATCTTCCTCAGCTTTCTGTTTGAGTTCCCCACTTAGTTCTTCTTTAGGTGGAGTAGGGAAAATCTTCTTCAGTTGATTACTGTACTCTTCTGACGTGCTGCGCATTGCTGATTGTTTCCTATCTTCATGTAGAGATAAGTTTTTCACAACTTTCATTGGTGATAATTTTACATCAAACTCATCATCAGTTTCTTCATTCACTAGTTCATACTTGTGGATGAGATTTTATGCGTACTATTTCGTCCTGACCAGGACGACGAATTGATTTGGATTTTAAATTTGGATGGGCATTTCACTACTAAGTCGGCGTGTAATATGCTACGGGCTCAAAAACCGGTTCGTCCTCTCTTCAAGTTAATTTCGAACAATATGTTACCTCTAAAGATTTCTTTCTTCTGCTGGAGACTAGTCAATAATGTTCTTCCTACTGATTCAAACATTCAACGGCATGGTATTACTTTGGTTTCTAAGTGTTTTGCATGCCAGCAAGGGGAAGATCTCCGTCATATTTTCATTGAGTGTCCTTTTGCCCAGTCTATCTGGAGTCACTTTATGAGTCAATTTGGCCTTCGTTTCACTCCTACTACTGGGATTGTTTCTATGTTTAATTTCTGGATCAACTCTTCGGCCCACATATATAATATGCGCCTTCTTGTACCGGTAATTGTATGTTGGGGCATCTGGACGGAGAGGAATAAGTGTAGACATGAAGATTTTTGTCCGTCTGTTCAGCGTACCAACGTTCTCATTGAGAGAATGATTAGACAGGTAGCTTTCCAAAAGGCTGTTGATCGTAAACATATTGGGATTGATTGGGATTTTCCTTTTTTCAAGCCTTTCAAGGTGAAAACTCACCCCAAGCGTCGCTTGATCCAATTACGGTGGATTCCTCCCCATGTCGGTCGGGTGAAGCTCAATGTAGACGGTAGTGTCAGAAATGGAGTTGCTTATGGGGGTGGAATTATTCGGGATTCGCATGGTAACTTTGTCGTTGTGTTTCATGCTTGCTTCGGCCATGGGAATGTTCTTGATGCGGAAGTGAAGGCGCTGCTCTTTGGTATTCGGTTGCGTCCACATGTTTTGCCTCTTGATATTGAGACTGACTCCACATTTGTTTCTCGTGTGATATCCGGAAATCATAGTGGAGGTTGGCCCCTCTGCATCACGATTGGTCAGATTTCGGCTTATCTTCGGGAAATACCACACAATATCTCTCATGTGTTTCGGGAATGTAATAGAGTGGCGGACAGCTTCGCAGCTATGGAAGGAGACGATTGGACGTTTAATCATCTTAACGACGTGCCTGATCATATTCAACAGATTATTAGTGATGATTTACATGGCCCTCCTCTTATTCGACATGTTGAAGACAACTAGGGAAGCACTCTTCACTTGTGAAAGAGGGGAGATGACTTTTTCCACATCGACGTTGTCATGTTTGGATGCGAATGGCTCCTCCAGCCTGGAAGCACCCCTCCTTTTCTAGTTGGGGTGCAAATCAGGTGTTTTCTATCCATCGTCTATTCACTACATGGCATGTAGTACACTTTTTCACTGATTTTTATGCTTTTATGCTGCGGGCAGATTCGGGCACCTCTTCCGGGGAGATGGCTGGCGTGGATTTCTGGAAGCACCCCTATCATGATGTTAGGGGTGCAATTCAAGTGTACATGTTCCTTTACTGGATTCTTTGCATAATGATTTATTTTTTATGGCTCTCTGATTTCTATGCTTTATCCGGCGTTTGCATTTTGAGGATTCTTGTACGGCTAGCTTGGACCGGGCATTTTTATTTGAAAGGGACGCATATAAGCAGAATGCTGGAGGTCGACAGAAAGGGTTCAGTGCATAGGACCGGGATTGGCATTCAACATTGGAGGCACCCCTATCATCCTGTTAGGGGTGCAATCCAGGTGTCCTTGTCCCTTTTTTTGGGTTATTATCTTCTTTAGCTATTTTTGGGATTATCATCTTTCTCCTGTGCCAGGCGTAACCATGCGTTGGGCTGTAGTAGCAAGAACAAGGTGGAGAAGGAGTGATACCGTTTTCGTGCTTCGGGCACTTGTTCGGAGGCTTTGAATCAAACCTTGGTCGGATACAGGGGATATTTTTTTCCTTGGAATTGCTATGCGGATTCAACTGTGTTATCTCTTGTGCTTAAGCAAGGAAAAGTATCGAGTGGAGGATAATTTGGATGTGTTTGACTGTAATATTTATGGTGCCGGGATTTTGGGGGTGCGTAGAGCGAGTACTCTTCTCTATGTGCTGGATTTTCCTACACTGGGTTTGCCATCCATAGGGTTTAAGGAGGCCATGCTATGAACTCTATCACGTACTTGGGGTGGGCCGGGATGTGGAATTGACTTTGTAGCACTTTATTCTTTTCCATTTTAATAAAATAAAAATTTATGGTTCAAAAAAAATGTTATGAACTCCTCTGTCAGTATGTGATTTATAAACTTATAGTTCTCATTCTTCTTTGATTTTCAGATTCAGACTGAGTCTCTGAATCTGATGCAATAGATCCATCAGTTTCCTCTAAGCTGTCTTTCACTTGACTCTTAATCTTTATCAGCCTTACTTGACTCCTTTGTCTGTAGAGATTCAAGGATTCCTTTTTGTAAGTTAGGATCTCCCTAGGAGTCGTCATCATCATCATCATCATCATCATCATCATCATCATCAATGTCATCATCTTTCTTCATGGTTGAACTTGAAGGACTACATCATATCAGATTCATCCAATGTTTGTTTCTGATTACTAAGTAACTCTGGCTTAGGAAATCAGTGGCATCAAAAAATTGTGCAAGATGAATGATGTTATAAAAACCAAACACCCATGCTTCTTCAGTTTTAATCAGTTCACTATTTTCTTCTTGATTGACAATAAAACTGAACTTCAAATAGTGATAGGCATCTAGCCATCTGCAATCAGCTGCAATCCTTTGCACAATATCAGCTGTAGGGTCAATCTCAGTTTGAAGGATGAGGTTCTTTGATGTGGTAGCCACTTTAGTGATACCAGGGGCTTCAATTTCAGGAACTGGGTTGATAACTTTCTTGGCTTCAGTTTTGGCAGTTTCTTCTTCAACAACTTCTTTCTGATTGGCTTTTTCAGGTTCAACAACCTATCCTTCGTCACTTTTTATGTGGCTTCTTTCATAGATTATTTTACTTGATTCACCTCAGTTTCTTCCTCAATATTAACCACTTCTTGCAGAACAAATTTTTTAGACTCTCCTTTCTTTTCCAACTGAGAAGCTTCAGTTTCCCTGATTGGTTCCTCAAAAGCTATTATGGATGTTGACTTTTGTGGGATAGACTTGGATTTAGCTACAAGATTTAGCATTCTTGCAATATCATGTGTAATCACTTCATCTTATTCTTCAACATCTTCATCAAAGGCTTCATTCTCCACAACTGGTTCACCCTGAATGTCAGCTTCAGGTATCTCCAGAACTGTTTCCTTGTTGAAATAGTGTACTAAACCTAATCGGGTTGGACCGGATCCGACCGGGTCGGATCATTTCTACTATTTCTTTATGTTTTTACATATATTAAATGGCTATTCTGTTGTCATATATATGTTCATTTAAAGAACCAATTATGAATTTTTAAATGATAAAGTCCTTAGTATTAAACTGTGGTAGAGAAACCATGATAGGCGATTATGCTTGATCGATGAGATCTCTAACCACTTTAATAAGTTTGATACTTAAATGTCTCTAGGCTGATGTACTATTAAACAGGGCATTGATGGTATAAAAAACTAGCACGTATCAAATGTCTTCTGTCTTTAAGGGCAGGGATAGATCTCGTCTGTCGAAGTGTAAAGACACTTGGACTGTACGTGGACGTATATTAGAGAATGCGTACGTTAGACTGACCCACTTACACGGATAAGTGTCACACTATGTGATGGTTGTGTAATTATCCTTTAGACCGGAGTCTTCATGTCATCATGGTGTGGATTGTCATGCTTTGACACTATTGAGGTTTTCCCTAGCCACGGGGCGATCATGCGGTAGTGTTTGGGTGTGATACTGAAGCATGCGGAGTATACATGTTTGGTCGTCTGGGAATCGCGTACCCTATTACTAGGGTGAATATCCTAAAGGGCCTTCTTATAAGGAATGTCCTACTATCGTGAATCTTTGCAAAGTTGAAGTAAATGAGTTACTTCGAGAAAGAGGTTGATATCCAGATTATAAGAGTTGATGTTTTGACACTCGACTAACGACCGTATGGATATTATTAGAGCGATAGGATTGTAAGTTACACGGTAACTGTTTCACATGAAAGGTAGTAGTCATTGCATTTGACTCTTTTGATGATTGGGGGTCACTGAATGTTGCTAGACACTATCCCGTGATCGTTAGGCATGAAGGGCATTTTTGTAAATTGCACTTTGTGTCTACAGCCAATATATTCGGAAGCCTATCGGGTCACACACATACGAACATCTAGCCGGATTAAAATGTGGTTATATATGATAACCAAATAAGAAAAGTTTATCTCGTATTGTAAAGGTTATAGTGGTAAATTAATATGGTGGTATTTATTTATTATTAATAAATATAATACAAGATATTAATTATGTTGATTAATTAAATATGTATATTGATACATATAATTTTGAAAATATATATATATAGATATATATATATTTTGCAAATTAATTAATCATAGCATTATTTTAATTAAAGAATATTTCGGATGCCAATTTTGGGATATGTGGTGCAATTATAAGAGTTTATGATACACTTGGATTGTGCAACTTAGTTAATAAGATTACCATAATATTATTATTATATATTAATTGATTTTAGAAACATAGATTTATGGTAATAAGATAAATAAAATCAATATAAGATATTGACAATATCTTGGAAATATTTAATATAAGATATTAAATTAAATGAGATAAATCAATCAAATATATTTTCCTTATTTTATTGGGAAAATGTATTTCTTCTCCTCTACTCATATTTGGGGCACCACATTGCCAATAAAAAGGAAGTGGGTGTCAAGCTCTTTTGTACAACACAATTTCAAGAACTAATAGTTCTTGTGTAAAATAGAGAGCATCCTATAGAGAGTTGGAGAGAAGGGAAAAATGCCGGTCTAGAAACCGAAGTTTTCCAATAGCAATCCATGAAGGGATTCCGGCGGGCTGTTCGTGTGGACTAGAGGTAGAGGCCGAACACTTGGGCGGCTCTATGTAGAACTACTCTCCTTAGATGTCGATTCCACCTTCTTGATTCTACCTTCTTGATTTCTGCATACAAATTTTGATCTTTGATAGCATTGTAATATTTCTTAGTTTTTTTTACTACCGTGGTGTTTTTTTTTGCAGGGGTACACCTTGCTTTGCAGAACCGAAAAGATTAGTTTCTTTCAATTTTTTCCTTGAATTTTTAGTGGTGTGCAATTTTAAATTTGGCATCTGGGCTGGGAGTTGAAAGAATTTAGATGGATAACGATTCCATTTTCTTGATTTGTGCATGCAAATTTTGATCTTTTGAATATGTTTAACCTTGTAGTATTTCTTAGTTTTTTTTTTTTCTATCGTGGGTTTTTGGGGGTTGTGGGTTGGTTTTTTTCTTAGTTCCCGTAATTTTTCGGTTTAATTTTTATTTCCTTTTTGGCTAGAAATGGGACGGGTTCTGCCAGTTTCTTTTAATTTTTTTGTTCTTTCTTCTCTAGGAAAAGACTTTTCTTTCACAAATACGGCAATTTTCTGTTTATATTTTTATTTTTGTTTTATTTATTGAACAAATTAATAGGGTGATCATATTCCCCTACACAAAAAAAAAAAACAAATGGTTTTCATAGCTTGATTTGTAGATAATTAATGATTTGAGGGTAACAGATGTGTTTTTGTGTGTGCGAGCATTTTAATTTGTTTGTTATTTTTTATTTTCTTCCCAAATCCATGTAAGAAATCTAAGAATTCGGTCCATTTGAAGTATATAAATTTTTAGGATACATAATTTTTTTTAAGATACATAAATTTTTTAGGATACCAAGTTTTTTTTTTTTTTGATGGAATGATACGGAAATGGAAAGAGGAAAATGAGTTTTTTTTTTTTTTTTTTGTAATATCGATCGTACCAAACTTGAAAAATAGAAAACAAAAATAAAAAAAGAAAACCTAAAATTTGAAAAATAGCCAACATTATCCCACGAAAATTTGAACACCAAATTTGAAATTCCAACCACTCTCCATTATCCTCATTTTATCTTCTCACTCTTTCATTATAACTATTTCTCATCCAAAAAAAATCCAAAAAAATAATACTATGTTTTTGAAATAATATTATTTGGATACGGTCCTATTTTAAAAATAAAAAAAAACCATTAATTCTCCCCAAATAAAAAAAAATCCGGAAAATAAAAAAAACAAAATCAATGAATTTATTGCGAAAAAATTGCACCCCCATTTCCATGCTCTCCCCGAATAAACAGATTCAAAAAAAAGCCGCCCCTCCACATTAAAAAAGAAACGCCACAATGTTAATTGAGGATTTACCTCATTTAATGTCAAATTTTTTTACATTAAATTATATTATAAAAAATGACTTGACTATATATAATAGATGGGGGAGTGAATTTAACCCAATTACCCGCAAATTAAACTATATATCCGGAAATTGACCCGCTCCCAAGCAATAAATCCGGAAAATCTGCCAGCTAAATAAATAAAAAAATCCCGGAGCAAAAAAAATAAAAACAATACAAAAAACACAAAATCAATGAATTTAATGCAAAATCGAAAATCTCTCCCCGTCCCAAGCATTAAATCCGGAAAATCTGCCATCAAATTAAAAAAAAATCCGAAAAAAATACAAAATCACCGAATTTATTGCAAAAATATTGCACCCTCATTTCCATGATCTCTCCAAATAAACACATTGAAAAAACCGCCCCTCCCCTTTAAAAAAAATCCGGAAAAAAAAAACAAAATAAAAATTCAAAAAAATCAAAACATTTTCAGTTTTAAATTTAAAAAATTCAAACATATTCACTCAATAAACCACTCCAAACCCCCGTTTCCATTAAACTCATTTAAAAATCCGCCCCTCCCCTTTAAAAAAACCCGCCCCTCCCCAAATAAACACATTTACCCATCTCCACAAAATCCAGAAAACCTCACCAAAATAAAACAAAAAATACAAAATCAAAAAATTATTGCAAAATCTCACCAAAAACCCCCTCCGCAAAAAATACAACCCCCATTCCCATTTCTCCATATACCCACTCTCCATAACCCTCATTCCCATTTCTACTCCACTCTCACTAAACCTCTTTCCCATTCTCATTTCTCTCCCTTGCATTGCAGAACCCGAAAAGGTTAGTTTCTTCCAATTTTTTCTTGCAATTTTCCCGTGGTTTGCATTCCTCAATCATGAAGGTTTTTTTTCCTCCACCTTGCATTGCAGAACCGAAAAGGTTAGTTTCTTACAAATTTTTTGTTACAATTTTTCAGTGGTTTGCATTTCTCCCAATTCAAGTTTTTTATGCGGATGGTGTTCTTTTTTTTGTGTGTGTAATTTCTTTGAATTTTAAATTTAACATCTGGGTTGGGAGTTGAAAGAATTTAGATTGATAACGATTCCACCTTCTTGATTTCGCATGAAAATTTTGATCTTTGATCGTGTTTAGCATTGTAATATTTCTTAGTTTTTTTACTACCGTGGGGTTCTTATTGCGGCGTAGGGTACACCTTGCTTTGCAGAACCCGAAAAGGTTAGTTTCTTTAAATTTTTTCCTTGAATTTTTCCTTGCAATTTTAAATTTCGCATCTAGGCTTGGAGTTGAAAGAATGTAGATGGATAACGATTCCACCTTCTTGATTTGTGCATGCATATTTTGATCTTTGAATATGTTTAACATTGTAGTATTTCTTAGTTTTTTTATCTATCGTGGGTTTTTTTTTGGGGCGGGAGGTGTGGGTAGTTTTTTGTAGTTCCGTAATTTTTCGGTTTATTTTTATTTCATTTTTTGGCTAGAAATGGGACGGGTTCTGCTAGTTTCTTTTATTTTTTTTGTTCTTTCTTCTATAGGAAAACCCTTTTTCTTTCACAACTATGGCAATTTTCTGTTTATATTCTTATTTTTGTCTTATTTATTGCACAAATTAATTGGGCGATCATATTACCCTAAACAAAAACAAAAGAAACCAAATGGTTTTCATAGCTTGATTGTAGATAATTAATGATTTAAGGGTATATAAATTTTTAGGATACATCAATTTTTTAGGATACATAATTGTTTTTGAAGATACATAAATTTTTTAGGACACCAAGTTTTTTTTTGATCGAATGATACATAAATGGAAACAGGAAAATGGGTTTCTTTTTTTTGTAATATCGATCGTACCAAATCTGAAAAATAGAAAACAAAAATAAAAAAAAGAAAACGAAAATTTGAAAAATAGCCAACATTATCCCACGAAAATTTGAACACCAAATTTGAACTTCCAACCACCCTCCATTATCCTCATTTTATCTTCTCACTATTTCCTTATAACTATTTCTCATCAAAAAAAAACCAAAATAAAAAATCCGAAAAAATAATATTAGGTTTTTGAAAATAATATAATTTGGATACGGTCTTATTTAAAAAAATAAAAATAAAAACCATTAACTCTCCCCAAATTAAAAAAATCTAGAAAATAAAAAAAAAAAAAACAAAACAAAAAATACAAAATAAATGAATTTATTGCAAAAAATATTGCACCCCTATTTCCATGATCTCCCTGAATAAACACATTCAAAAAAACCGCCCCTCCCCTTTAAAAAAAACCGTCACAATGTTAAGTGAGGATTTTCCTCATTTAATGTTAAATATTTTTGCATTAAATTATATTTTAAAAAATGAATATATTCAAGTTTGTCAATTAATTTGAAATATTTTTACATTGAAATCATTCCCTACAAAATAGTCACTCCATTTAATGCCAAATATTTATACATTGAATTGTATTTTCAATAATAACTTAATTCAAATGTTTGCAGCGTAATGCGTATGTTTTTAGATTAAATAAATATGTTATTCAATGTGAAATATTCTTATATAAATTACATTTTCAAAAAAAATCAATTTTAAATATGCCAAAAGAAAATAATCCTCTAAAACTATTTTAAATTAATTATATGAAATTTTTTTCGCAATAAATACATCCTCATAAATTAACTTGGCCAAATATTCTTATATTAAATTAAGTATTTAAAAATAATTATATTCAAATTTATCAATTAATATGAAATATACTTACATTAATATCATCCCTACAAATTAAATTCCCCATTATATTACATTTTGAAAAATAAATAATATCAAAGATGCCAATTAATATGAGATATTCATAGATTAGGTCATCCCCTACAAATCCGCCAACTCATTTAATGTCAAATATTTTTATATTAATTTATATTTTAAAAAATGACTATATTCAAGTTTGTCATTAATTTAAAAAATGACTACATTAAATTATATTTTAAAAAATGACTATATTCGAGTTTGTCAATTATATTTTAAAAAAAACTATATTCAAGTTTTTAAAAAATGATTTGGTCATTTAATGAGAAATATTTTTGCGATAAATACATCCCTATAAATTAACTTGGCCAAATATTATTATACTAAATTAAGTTTTTAAAAACAATTATATTCAATTTTACCAATTAATATGAAATATTCCTACATTAATATCATCCCTACAAATTAAATTCCCCATTATATTACATTTTGAAAATAAACAATATCAAAGATGCTAATTAATACGAGATATTCCTAGATTAGGTCACCCCTTAAAAATCCGCCAGCTCATTTAATGTCAAATTTTTTACATTAAATTATATTTTAAGAATGACTATATTCATGTTTGCCAATTAATATGAAATATTCTTACATTAAAGCCATTTCCTGCAAAATAGTCACCCCATTTAATGCCAAATATTTATACAATGAATTATATTTTCAATAATAACTTAATTCAAATGCTTGGAGTGCAAGACGAACGTTTTTAGATTAAACAAATATGTCATTCAATGTGAAATATTCATATATAAATTACATTTAAAAAAAATCTTAAATATGCGAACAAAAAATAATCCTCTAAAAGTATTTTAAATTAATTATATGGAACATAAATAAGTTCAAAAATGTTAATAAAAAAATCATTTCAAAAAAATTATAGTCCTCCATTGATACAGAATATTCAGAAATTAAATTACATTTTGAAGAATAACTAAATTCAGATATATCCATCAATACGGGATATTATTAGATTATGTCATCCTTACGAAATAGCCACATCATTTAATGTTGTGGTGTGTAAGGTATGTAGGAAGCGTATTCGAATAAATTGGGGTGGTGAGTAGGGTAGGGTATGATGGGGTGTTGTGTAGGGTGGAGGGTAAGGTAGGGTAAGGCGGGGTGGTGGGTAGGTAGGGTAAGGGGTGGTGGTGGGTTAGGTAGGGTAAAGGGTTGTATTGAGTAAGGTATGGTAGGGTGAACTAGTGGGTACGGTAGGGTGGTAGGGTAGGGTAGCATGGTGGGTAGGGTAGGGTGAATTTATGGGTAAGGTAGGGTTTGATAGGGTAGAGAATGGTAGGATAGGTTGGAGTAGTGGGTAAGGTAAGGTATGGTGGTGTGGTGGGTAAGACAGGGTAGAGTGGAATGGTGGATATGGTAGGGATGAGTGGTGGGTAGGGTACGGTGGGGTGGTAGATTGGGTAGGGTAGAGAAGGATAGGGTGGTGGGTAGGTAGGGTGGTTTGATGGGTAAGGTAGGTTAGGGTAGGGTTAGGGTGGATAAAGTGGAGTAAAGTAGGTAACGGGTAAGGTAAGTAGGATGTCGAGGGTACGATATGGTGATATCGGGTTGGTAGGATAGGTGGTGGGTAGGGTATGATAGCGGTGGGTAGGGCAGGGTAGGAAGAGAGGTAGGGTCAAATGGGGTATGACGTAGGGCTTCGCCTATATCATACCTTATGAATCGTATCATACCCTACTTAAGTCTACCTTAATTCACTACATTGCTCTATAAATCATTCAATGTGTCATCTTTTACATAATTTGTTTCATTCCAATCCTGCATATTCTATTCAATTCAATTCCCGCGTAACAAATATGCCAATAAAATCTTTATTCATCTTAAAAAATTCTTCTATTGAAATATATATACGTTCTCTTGTGCAATGCTAAAAGCCGTAATATAACCACAATTATTGGTATCAGTATAACTTTTGGACATGTTGTGTCGTCTGTCTTTTACTCTATCTGAAGGTAATCACATTGTCATACGTCGTGAATGCATTTATGAATATATATATATATATATATATATATATATATATATATATATATATATATATATATATATATATATATTTGAAAGCAACAATAAAATTGATTATCCGGAAATCCACCCCAAACCCGCTATTGACCTGATCCACACCCGTATATCTTTTTCTTATATAATTTTTTTTACGCAAGAAAAGTGGAGATAACAATTTCTAGAAACTGTTCCTTCCTTTTCGAAATGTATAAGAAAACAACCAGATATAATCTTAACAACATTTCTTTTTTGAAAACAATTTTTTTTTGAATCCGAACACATTCTAAACACAATTATAAAAAATGAATCATGATAACATAGATAAAACAAATTGATGTAAAATTTAAAACAACTCAAACAAACTCATGTAGCTGTCGCGTTTTTTCGGAGGACTACTAATCCCCCATCCCATCACGCCCCTGTCCCATCATTGTTTTTTTTTTTTTCTTTTTCTTTTTTCATTTTTTTTTCCTTTCTTTTGTAAAATCTTTTAACAATTTTCTTTAATATTTTTTTTTTAAAACTTAATTTGTATTTTGTTGTTTTTATTTTATAATTGGAAATTTTGTACAAATTTTTAACACGTATTTTTTTTATATTATTATGTTATTGAAATTTAGTAAATCAAATCAATAAAACGATTGTAGTATTGATAGTCACATTTCTCTATCATTTTTATTCACAATCACTCATTCAGATTTTTTTATCTTCAATTCTTACCACCCATTTCTCTATCATTTTTATTCACAACCACTCATTCAGATTCTTCTTATCTTCAATCCTACCCCTTCTTATCTTCAATCCTACCCCTTCAATTTAGAGAATAAAAAGTCTCTCATTTATATTTCATCTTATCTTTTTATCATTAATTCTAACCACACATTCAGATTTTCTCGTTATCATCCCATCTTCAATTTCTCTATATGTTGGACTCATTTGTAACATCACGACTTTTCAGAAAATGGGTATAAAAGTCCTTTTACGATTTTATGTGTGTCTCGATAATTTTAATGGGTTATGCTTTTATTAAATGAATAGAGTCAATAAAATTGTTAAAGGGTATTTACGGTATTTGAAATGTGTAACTTTTATTGAGGGCAAAACGGAAATTTAACCACCCCTATAAATACCTCTTATAACCTAAAACTCTTCTCATTTTTTCACTTCTCCAAATTTTCCTGCGGCTGAGTGAAAAAAAAATGAAAAAAAAAACGAGAGGAAAAAGAAGGAGAAAACAATGGATACTTTTGGGCATATCTCCGCGACCGTTAATCCGTTTTGAAATCCGAAAGTACCGCTGGAACCGTGAGAGAATGAGGATCGTTTTGATACTAGAATTTGGGTCTGATTCTCAGGTATGTTGGAGTCGAATTTTCTGCTGCGAATTCATGAAAAGGATCATGAATTCGTGTTCTAGGGCTTTGTTTCTGATGTATTACTTTTATATGATTAAAATTACGTTATATTATTATGTTTTATCAACGAATTCTATATAAAATATATGAAATTATGATATAAATGATATGAAATATTAATCTTTATAGTTTAGACTAGTTAGTAGTAAATCTTAGTAATAATAGTAAAAAGTTATCATTTTGTACCAATTTTAGTAAATCGGAGTGTCGTGTCAGATTTACGTGGGTATTTATGGTATTTTATTGCAGATTTATAAACCAAGACCCCGAGAATCAACATTGTGAAGTATAATCATATCTTTGGAAGAATTTAGAGAGTGTCACGAGCTTAAGTGGTCAGGTGGTCAATCGAAGTGGTCAAGTGCCTAATCGATTTGATTAAGTGGTAATCGAGAAATATCTTCGACAAAATAATGGCTCATCAAAAGACATTTTCTGAAGAAGAGTCCTTCATGGAAGTTGTAGATTATTCGAAGAGCTTTCCAATGCATCTTGAATCATGTTGTTTGGAGATCGGGAACTCGAGATATGAATTTTATAAGTTATATATATAATTATAATTATATATAATTATAATCCTCGCATATGTGATTAATCAAGGGGATGGATTCAATCATTAGGCCGACACAGTCCGGCCATATCAAGGACCGGTCCGGCCTTGGATCATTGCCTATAAAAGGAAGCTCATTTGCAAACAGAACGGGTGTACCAATATATATATCCTATATATATATATATATATCTCCTTCTTATTTTCTTTTTAGTAGTAGTTGTAAATAGGCCTTATGCCAAAAATAATAATACCGTAGTATTGTTGTAATGCTCGGGAAATTATCGGAAGTTCGGTGTTGTTGAAGTCGTTGTAATATCCGGAAGAATACGACCTCTGATTCAGCATTTGTAATCGGGTAAAATTTCTTAAGTATTTATGTTTGTTATGTTTGTTTTTATCTTTTTAGTCGTTATAATGTTTTTAGGCTAAATCTAATAACTAGCCAAAGTTATGTAATCGTTTTATTTCGATCTTTTTGGTAAAGGAATGTTGTCTAAGTAAAATTTTACTAAAATTGAGTTAATTGAATCTTTTTCTATTTTGCAACGTATTGATAATATTCGGATTGACGTAATTAACCAAGATGAATCGCAACATATAACCTAACGATGAACTGACCAGAGAAGTTAGGATATGAGATAAAGGATAGAAAAACCGGAGGGTAAAATTGGCCGTGCGAAAGCGTGACAACGGAATCCTATTTCCTACCCGGGGGCAGATTTGTCTTGGGAAAGATGAATCTTATTAAATTTGTGCTCAAGATCGTAATAATGTTAAAATCAACGGTTTAATTGAAACTAACACCGGAAAGTTAAATCGATCCGCCTGACAACCGGAGCCTTTTGAATAACATCGGCCGTCTGACAAACGGAATAACCTCTTTTATCCAGGGTAGATTTGTACTCGGTACCTGTTCAGACTAACTGAGATTAGCATGGGGCAGTTGTGGAGATTAAACTGATGACAATTTGACATATGACAATTTCATACACTCGTGTGAGAAGGAATTGTTAACCTAAGGAGTGCACTGTTTCATTTACTCAATTGGACCTAATATAAAAGGAAAGATCGAGCCCATTCCGTTTACTAAAAAAGATCGTATAAATCAATTATATAAACTTTGGCTAGTTCTATTTGTCTATTATTATATACTATATATTGGTATCTATATATATATTTTGCATTCCATGTACATCTATATATATTTATATATCTATATATATTATATTAGAATAACTTTTAAATTACGTATTTACTTTATGTTAAGTAGAATAGTAGTAATCTGTGTTATAAAATTGCGGTTTAGATCGAGTTAATAACAGCTCTTTGGTGTTTAACCACACTTAAAAGAATTACCACGTTTTCCCTGAGGATTCGACACTCTGACTCACCACACTAGCACTATGATTTGACCCGGTACACTGCCGGTAAGGATTGTATAGCACTAGAAAACGTCTGTCAGCTTTCTGGCGCCGTTGCCGGGGAACCACGTCGCTAATTTCTTTCTTTGTGTCTATGGAAACTACTTGTATTAGCTCAAAATTCTCGAGAATAAATCAATACTTTTTCTTATCTCATTTCTATTTTATTTTTCGTTGGTATCTACTTTCTTTTAGTACCAATTTTCTTCTTCTATTAAACTCGAGCATTTTTCTATTTTCGTTAGTTGATGACCAGAAGCGGTAAAGCCTCGCTTACTCCTTATAAGCCTGATATAAACGCTTACGAAAGGCAGTTACGAATAGAGAGTAAACGTGGTCAAACCAGCTTAGGACTCCTTGGAAAATCTCCAACGGAATCATCTTCTAATCAAAATACAGAAATGGCTGAAACTAGTGATGAAACAAATGAACAGAGGCTAGATCATGCTCCAGGGCATGGACAAAACCCTGTTAACCCTAATAATCAAAATAATAGAAATAATCAAGATCGGAACCAGAATAATCGTAATAACCCATCAAACCCGAGACCTATCTGTGATCAAACCATAAGAAGAAACCAGACTAATAATCCCGTACTTTTACCCAATGAAGGAGCGAATAATTTCGAAATTAAATCTCATCTTTTTGGTTTAATTGACGCAAGAGCCCAATTCCTAGGAGAGGATGATGAAGATCCACATCATCATCTCTATCTTTTTGAAGAACTGTGCAATACAGCCAAAAGTCAAGGTGCTCATAAGGAACTAACGAGGATGACTATGTTTCCTTTTTCTTTAAAAGGACGAGCCCGAGATTGGTTTATGTCTCTTCCACATCATTCACTTACTAGTTGGGAGGATATTCAAACTGAATTTCTGAAACAAAATTTCACTCCAGGACGAAATTTGGAATTAAAAGTCGAGGTTGCTAACTTTAGACAAGGATCTGAAGAAACGTTCGGGAATGCCTGGGAAAGATTTAAAAAATTGTTAAGAGCCTGTCCCGACCATGGTTATTCTTTAGATATGCAAATTCAGCTTTTCTGTCGTAAATTAAGAAAAGATTCACGTGCAGATGTAGATCATGCATGTGGAGGTTCTTTAATGATGAGTGAAGCTCAAATAGTTTACGATGCTATAGAAAAGATTTCCAAAAATAACAGAATGTGGGAAACCGGTTCTAGCACCAGAAAAGTAGCTTTTGCAGGAGAATGTACATCTAATACGGATGTTCTAGCATATTTAGAAAATTTGAGTAGGAAATTTGATGGCCTACAATCGAACAAAAACCAAAGTTCAGAAAATAGTACACCAACTGAATACTCAAATCAGGATAATATGACATTAGGGATCGAAGAACCAACAGGATATTCAAGAGAGGAGGTGAGTTTTCTTCAGCAGCATAGGAATTTGAACAATGCATATTCAAACTCGTTTAATGCTATTAGAAGAGATCACCCTACTTTTCGATGGTCTGAAAACCCTAGTAAGCAAGGACAACCGCCATATCCAGTTCAGTATAGGAATATGAATAATAATCAAGTTTATCAAGAAAATACATCTAATCAGAATTTACAATCATTACCTAGATCCTATCCTCAACATACCACTCAAAGTATACCAATAACTCAAAGTTCAACTCAACCTGCAGAAGGAGTTGAAAAATGGGAAAAACTAATGGAAAATATGATGGGTGTAGTATCTACTCAAGCTAAGAATATGGAAACAATGATGACTTCTATAGGTACAGTCTCTAAGGATTTGAGTTCAATGAAAACATCTATGAGTGGACATGATACCAGAATGAGAACGATAGAAGCCTCATTAAGGAATATGGAAGATCATTTGAGTAGGGAAGGTGAACGTAATAACAGTAGACCTCCTAGAGGATTACCAAGCAATATTGAAAGAAACCCAAGAGAGGTAAATGTTGTAGTTACGAGAAGTAGAAAACTCTGTGGTAGTAATGGAGTAGAAAACTTCGGAAATAATGAAGTAGAAAATGATTTAGATGGAAAAAATGATGAAACTAAAGATGAACTTGAATTCACTGATGAGGAGGAAGAAATTATAGAAAATTTCTTGAAAAGGAATAGAAGTTTGGAACCTGAGAATGAAGGTGAAAAATGGGTAAAAATCCCAAAGATTTTGAAAGATCCCATGGATAAAGATTTAAGGACTTTATTCAAAGAACATGTTAGAATGAATGATAATGAAATTAAGGATGAAAAACAAGAAGAACTGAAGAAATCTGAAGTAGAGATTGATTCAGGGAATGTTTTAAAAGAAAAAACTCAAGATCATGATACTTGGCAATCAAGTAATACTCAAAAGTTTAAGGAAAAAGGAAAAGAGAAAATGACTTCGGGATCAAAGGTTATAGATTTGGAATCTTTACCTTACCCACCTAAAGATCAAATCAAAAAGATTAAAACTGATCAGAAGTATGCTCGTTTCCTTGATACTTTTCGTCATATTCATGTTAATATCCCTGTTATCGAAGCTCTAATTAGTATGCCTGCTTATGGAAAGTTTATGAAAGATATTCTGTCAAACAAGAAAAAATTAGAGGAATATGAGAATATATGCCTAAATGAAGAATGTTCTGCAGTTTTGCAGCATAAGTTACCACCTAAACTGAAAGATCCTGGAAGTTTTACCATCCCATGTGAAATTGGAGGATTTCTGTTTAAGAAGGTCTTATGTGATCTTGGAGCTAGTATAAATCTCATGTCTTATGAGGATTATAGAAAACTAGGCATAGGACAACTTACGAAGACTGAAATGACTCTGCAGATGGCAGATAGATCGATTAAATACCCTAAAGGAATTATTGAAGACGTATTGGTTAAAGTAGACAAGTTCTATTTTCCAATAGATTTTGTAGTCATGGAAATGGAAGAAGGATATTCAGCGCCACTTATCTTAGGTCGACCATTTCTAGCTACAGGAAGAACTTTAATAGATGTCCAGAAAGGAGAGTTAATTTTGAGAGTCAATGAAGATGAAGTTGCTTTCAATATTTTCAAAGCTATGAACCATCCATACAGATCACCAGAATCATGTTCTTTTATAGAAGATATTCATTCTGTCTATGATATTCAATTACCAACTTTTGAAGACAGATTAGAAGAATGCTTAACTCTGTCTATCTATAAGGAAGATGAGAAAGACACCGAAATGAAAGAGATAATCCTTTCTCTAGATAAAGGAAGTTTTACTTTTAAACCATCATGGCATAAGTATTTGGAATTAGAACTAGAAGGACCGGTTCTTAAACCATCACTGGAAGATCCACCTAAGAATCTGGAATTGAAAGCGTTACCTTTAAATCTGAAGTATGCTTTTCTTGAAACTAATAATCTATTACCGGTTATTATTTCATCATCTTTAACTGAGCAACAAGAAGATCAATTACTTAGAATGTTGAAAAAGCATAAGAAAGATTTTGGATGGACAGTTGCCGATATTCGAGGTATTAGCCCTGAGATTTGCGTTCATAAGATAATTCTGAAGGAAGATGTTAAACCTTGTATTCAACCGCAACGCCGCCTCAACCCAAATTTGCAGTTAATTGTTAAGAAAGAGGTCATTAAGCTATTAGAAATGGGGATAATTTTTCCCATATCAGATAGTGAATGGGTAAGTCCAACTCAAGTGGTACCAAAGAAAGGAGGTTTCACAGTGAAAGAGAATGAAAAGAATGAATGGATTCCGACAAGAGAAATTACCGGATATCGAATGTGCATTGATTTTAGAAAACTAAATGATCATACTATGAAAGATCATCATCCACTTCCATTCATAGTTCAGATGTTGGAACGTTTAAGTGGACATAAGTATTACTGTTTCTTAGATGGTTATTCAGGATATTTACAGATATTCATTGCAGCAGGAGATAGAGAAAAAACTACTTTCACTTGTCCTTATGGAACTTTTGCTTATAAAAGAATGCCGTTTGGTTTATGTAATGCACCAGCTACGTTTCAAAGGTGTATGATGGCTATATTTGCTGATATGGTTGAGAAATTCTTAAAAAAATTTATGGATGACTTTAGTGTTTACGGAGATTCATTTGAGGAATGTTTATTACACTTAGAACGAGTGTTACAACGCTGTGAAGATACCAATCTAGTACTAAACTGGGAAAAATGTCATCTAATGGTATCAGAAGGAATTGTTTTAGGTCATAGAATCTCTGAAGAAGGTATTGAAGTTGATAAAGCTAAAGTCGAAGTAATTGAAAAGTTACCTCCACCAGTTAATTTAAGAACCCTAAGAGGATTTCTTGGACATGCAGGATTTTATAGAAGATTCATTGCAGATTTTTCAAAATAGCAAAGCATCTAAGTCATTTGCTTGAAAAATAAGTGCCTTTTAACTTTGACAGTAAATGTATGGAAGCCTTTTAGACCCTAAAAGCGAGATTAACTACTGCACCAGTTTTAGTAGCACCAGACTGGAGTTTGCCGTTTGAAATTATGTGTGACGCAAGTGATTTAGCTGTAGGAGCTGTTTTAGGTCAAAGATATAACAAAATTCTCAAAGCTATTTACTATGCATCTCACACATTAAACACTGCTCAACTAAATTATGCAACTACAGAAAAAGAACTGTTGGCTGTAATTTTTGCCTTAGATAAGTTTAGATCGTATATTGTTGGTTCTAAGGTAATAATTTATACAGACCATTCAGTACTGAAGTATTTACTGAGTAAGAAAGATGCTAAACCTCGTCTTCTTAGATGGATTCTCTTACTTCAAGAATTTGATATTGAAATTAAAGATAAAAAGGAAGTGAGAATGTAGTAGCATATCATCTAAGTAGAATGGAAAATGATGAAGAAATAGGAAATGAAATTAAAGATTCATTTCCTGATGAACAACTATTTAGAATAGATACTCCTTCAACCATGCAGTTATTAAAGAAAAGAATTCCTTCTAAGGAAATGTCACCTTGGTTTGGAGATATCATTAATTACTTAACCTGTGATTATATTCCGTCTCATTGGACTTGGCAGCAGAAAAAGAAGTTCTTTTATGACTTAAAATTTTATTACTGGGAGGAACCATACCTTTTCCGTAAATGTTCGGATGGGATAATTAGAAAATGTGTGCCTGATAATGAAATTTTAAGTGTTTTATCATTTTGTCATGATCGTGAGGCAGGAGGTCATCATGGAGGTTGGAAAACTGCTTTTAAAGTTTTACAATGTGGTTTTTATTGGCCTACACTATATAGAGATGCTTATAAGTATGTTAAATCTTGTGAATCTTGTCAAAAATGGGGAAATGTATCTAAAAACATGAAATGCCTATGCAACCTATTTTAGAATGTGAGTTATTTGATGTTTGGGGTATAGATTTCATGGGACCTTTTCCTATATCTTTTGGAAAAAGATTTATTCTTGTAATGGTAGATTATGTTTCGAAATGGGTAGAAGCTGAAGCTCTTCCCACTAATGATACCAAAGTTGTCATACGATTCCTTAAAAAGAATATATTTACCAGATATGGCATTCCGAGGGCTATCATTAGTGATAGAGGGTCACACTTTTGTAATAGACCATTTACTAAGATAGTTGAAAAATATGGTGTAACGCATAAGTTAGGAACGCCTTATCATCCGCAAACCAGTGGACAGGTAGAGGTGTCAAATAGAGAAATCAAAAGAATCGTGGAGAAAACAGTGGATTCAAATCGTAAAAACTGGGCAGTTAAATTAGATGATGAATTATGGGCACACAGAACAGCTTTTAAAACACCAATTGGTTGTTCTCCCTATAAGCTAGTCTTTGGTAAGTCTTGTCATCTCCCAGTTGAATTAGAACACCGAGCCTTCTGGGCTATTAGATTTCTGAATTTCGATCCTAAGGCTGTCGGTGATCATAGATTGCTTCAATTAACAGAACTAGAAGAATTTCGTCTCGATTCTTATGAAAATGCTCGAATCTACAAGGAACGCATGAAATCTTTCCATGATAAGAGAATCTTTAAACGTGAGTTCCATGTAGGTGATCGAGTGCTCTTGTACAATTCACGTTTAAAGTTGTTTCCAGGTAAGCTTAAATCTAGATGGACAGGTCCATTTAAAGTAACACGGGTTTACAAATCTGGAGCTGTTGAACTAACTGATGGAAATACGACTTTTATAGCCAATGGCCACAGAGTGAAGTTATTTGTGGAGGGAGAAGGAATCACACTGAAAGAAGAAGTAATGCTACTGATTGATCCCCCGACAAATTGAAAAAGCAGAAAAACCGAAAAACTGAAAAGCAGAGAAACTGAAATCAGCCGAATACCAGGTGCTATCTATCTTTACTCTACTTTTCTGTGTTTTTATGTTTAAACTCTATTCGTCTTTTACCGGATAGACGTAAAAGAACTGGATGTCTTTTTTAGATAGATTAGGAGTTTTTGTTTTACTTTTGAAATTAGGCCTTGATAAAGATGTCGCGTTTACTATAGAAGCTTTAGTTTTTGAACAAAACAAGAAATTGTTGAGAGAGATTAGATTGAGAGAAGTTTGTAATGGAACATCAAGAAGCGCAATGAAAAGAAGGGCAAAATTTCTAATGAGATGCAGAATCTGTGGAAAAAGTGAACATGTTGGATGCTGTGGGAAAAACACAACCAAATCCCAGGATGAGTGTTTGAATATTGTTAGGAAGGGAACGATTAGGTGGTTATCCGAAAATCCCGATGGAATTCCTAGAGATAATTCAAATGCTTCGTTTTTAGGAGTTAGGTTGATTGAACGTTATATCAGAACTCTAGAAGATTTAGAAATTGAAGAATCAGGAACCCCTTAAGTTTCGAGTCTTTTCTAATGTTTTATTACAACTTTATAAAATTTTCGCATAACTTCTGAAAATTTTATAAAATTGGATCTTTATGAAATTTGAGGAGTTTTATAAAAGTTTTTTTTAGTTTTAATTTAGATGTTTTATAAGAGTTAATACAAATTTTTTAAATTTTTATAAGCTTTTTATTAAGTGTTATAAAGATTTTATTAAATTTTTAGAAATTGTTATAAAATTATAAGATTTCCTTCAAATTTTATTTTTAAGATTTTAATCAAGTTTAATTAACTTTTATTAGATTTTTTTTATAAGTTTTTAAATAAAAATCATAAAAAGTAAAAAAATTCGGAAAAAGTAAAAAAATTGTACACGGACCGATCCGGCCCTTAATCCGGACCGATCCAGGGTTTAAATGGATAAAAGACGGGGACTCCATTTTCTTCTTCTTCTTCCCTAATTTTCTACACAACAGCCGCCCCACACCCAAACCCCACCACTCGAATTTTTTTTAATTCCTTCCACAAAAATTCACCTCTCACACTAATACACTACTTGATTTCTTCATCATTTTATCTCCTCTCTTCCACAAACGTTACAAAAATTAAAAAGATCAAAAACAAGCTTCATTCTTTTCCGG
The DNA here is from genome assembly GCA_024500145.1 of Gentiana dahurica var. dahurica. Lineage (NCBI taxonomy): Eukaryota > Viridiplantae > Streptophyta > Magnoliopsida > Gentianales > Gentianaceae > Gentiana > Gentiana dahurica. The sequence goes on from CM044908.1 coordinate 32,074,399, forward strand.
CGAATTTACCACTTTTCCGGCCTACTTTTCAACGTTTTCGTCATTATAAGGTATTATCTAGTTTATTTAATTATCAATTTCGTATTTTTCATAATTTTAGATTAATTTCAACTGTTTTGATTTTTGAGTGTGTTGTGACATTTTTATTTTTTGTTGTTTATTTTTTGTTGTTGTGTTGTTGATTGGCTTTACCAATATCGTAGAATGGCTGAGTCGAGTAGAAAAGCCTCTAAGAAGCGGAAATCAAACATTCCTATATCAACTCCGGTAGTAGGCACGATAATTTTATCACCTGAAGAAGAAGCCGTAAGCTTCAATAAAACAGCATCACAAGAAGCTAAGAATGCGTATCAAAGAATTTATAGTAAATGTGATGTCTTGATTGAAAGAGGATTAGATTTTGATGATTTAGGTGATGAAATTAAGGATATTTTTACGAGACGTCAGTGGTTGGAATTAGCAGCCAGAAGAGAAGGGGAAATAAATACGACTTTAGTAGCTGAATTTTATTCGGTTTTGTCTACTATGTCACATGATGAGCTTACTAAGTCGCAAACTGTACCCCTAAGAACTAGAAATGTTCCTTTTAACCCTGCCATTATTAATGCGATTTTGGGAGTTGAAGTTTTTCCAGATGATGAAGATTACAGGGTAGTTTGAAATTTAGATGATCCTGCCATATTTGAGCAGACTGCCCTGAGAGCTCAGCACGCTTTTGATTCAACCGCTGTGTGGGTTGAAAATAGGTTTAATTACGGGAAGTGTATTAGAGGTTTAAGGGCGATTAAAAGGTTTATTAGCCATAATCTCTATCCTTCGAGTAAGCATACGGCTTATGGAAAAGAAGATGTTTGTATCGCCTAGGCATTGGTAAATGATGTAAAGGTGGATGTTGGGAAGGTAATATTTAAAAGAGTTTTCGAGAGCATTGTCATCGCCAGACCAGGGAGTCATCTGTACTTCCCTTGTTTTATTTCGGATTTATGTCGTAGGTCGGGAGTATCATTACTGCCTAATGACAAGTTAGCTCTGGCGGATGCACCTCTGATTGGACCAAGTTTGACTAGGCTTCCAGATGGTAGAATAAGCTCTTTGATCAGAAGACGTCAAACTCAACCACCTCCACCAGTTTCCGCATCTTCTTCTTCTTTTCCATCTTTTTCTAGTCAGCCTCAACAAACTCCTTTCTCCAACACTATCACTTATGATATGTTTCAATCTTTAGTTTCGGACGTTGCACGTGGTCAAGCCAACATGGCTTTGTATGCTGAAAGTAATAGGCAGTGGTGTGACGATATTCGTAGAGGTTTAAGGAGGAACGAGCAGTTGCTTCGTAATCCTACTTTAGATGATCCTGCCTATCCACCTTGTCAGTCCGATCCATATACCTTACCAGATTGGGTAGCACCTATTCCACCACCTTCGAGCTTTCATCCAATGTCATATCCCTTTGGAGGCCAATCGAGTGGTACATGTGTATTTTCGACAGGTATTCAGAGACCCGCGATGTCTAGTTGGGGAGGATTCACTGAGTTTGCGCATATCACTACTGGCATGAGTTCGATGGATCTTGATAGTTCAGTCAGGACCACTACTACAGTTCAGCCGCCAGCTTCTCAGTCGTTTCCGAGTTCGAGCTTTTTTGTTGATCCTGAGGAAGATTTTGAAGAAGATTGAATTTCATGACTATGTTTAATTAACATTTTTACTGCACGTTTTATTTTTTTCGACATTTTCGTTTAGATATTGGTTTGTTTTCGTTTTCATTTATTTTCATTTTATAATCGTTTTATCGAAATATGGTTTTCATTCTAAATCGTTTTAATTTTTATAAACTATAAAAACCCAAAAAAAATAATTTTGTATCATTACTAAGTCGTTTTCAAAATATAATGTGTCATTTTATCAGTCCGTATCAAGTTAGATGAATTCAATTCAAGCTGTCTAAATATCTTCAAAGCAAGTGTATGTATTGTTACACATGTGAGAAGTAAAAACAAAAACCAAATTTACTTTTACCTCTGTACTCGATGAAAGGATGTTAAGGCCGGACCGAGCCGGCCTATTCTCGGACCGATCCGGGAAAAGAGATGAGTCATTTTCCAGTTCCTCTAATGCACCCACGTATGTTTTTACTTTCTATTAAAAGGGAATGAAGCAATGAGGAAAAATTGCCAGCTCTTTCACTTGTTATATCTTTTTACTTTTACTTTTCATCTGGTTTTAAAAATGTCAAACCAATCCTCGCCCTCTGTTAATTCGTATGAGCCAAATACACCGGAATCTATGGCTCCAGAATCACGAGCTTCAAACGCTAATATACTTTTACACCATCGTTTTGCTAATTCTCCAATCCAGTAGGAAAAAGGTTTGAATTTCGATAAGCTAGATCGATGGGGCTGGTAAAACTGTTATTAGAGGATTCGGTTGGAAGAAGTTTGTAAGTGCGCCAAGAGGAAGAATAAATATCTCGATTGTTCGAGAATTTTATTCTGCCTTAATGACGACACCTATGATTGAAATAACTCAAATTGTCTCAGTAAGAGGAGTGGCTGTTCCCTTCTCTTCGTCTATTATAAACCAACTTTTTGAAATTCCGCCTGTTACGCTGCAACATTTCGAGATGAAATGGGGACTACACAATCCATATAATCATTTGAATAAAGTGCATGAGTCTTTCCAATGTATGTTTCCACTTTTCGACACAAATCACGATATGTCTACACGTGCTTTACTTCCACACCTAAAGGCATGGAAGCATTTTATTAATTCTAGAGTATATCCCACCTGGGATTTTGCAAGCCTTACCGAGAATGAAATGCTTCTGCTATATGCTTTGACATTTGGTGAATTTGCTGATTGGGGTATTTTAATTCAGAGGACAGTGTTGGAATTTGCCATAACGAGGGGCAGTAGGGGGAAGCCTATGCCTTCTTCGTTGATGATTTCAAGATTGTGTGTTCAAATGAATGGAGTTGGTGAGCTTGAGACTGATGAAATCTTTCCTTCGAGATATAATAGAGTTGGCTTGTTACCGGTTGATACACCGGGTTGTTCGTCAACAATTTAGATGGTTTGTTGGTTGTTAGTTTATGTTGGTTTAAGTTTTTAATAAGTTAACTTAAGATAAGTAGTAATAAGTTTATGTTTTTTAAAGTTTGTAATAGTTTTTATCATATTTAATATATATGTTTGAGTTGTTATAATATATTATAATACGTTAAGTAAAAAATCAAAATAATAACGATAATATATAATTTTAATTTTATTTTCAAACCTACTTTTTACTACTCATTGAACATCGGGACGATGCCACTTCGTAAGTGAGGAGTAGGGTTAAGTTAGAAAATTCATTAAAATTTTCGAAAAAATAGTTAAAATATTATAATTATATTATATGTCTAATTTAGATTTTAATAAGATTTTAAGTTTATATAATTGAGTAATTAATATTAAATATTGTTTTCATGAAATTATATAAGTATGTTGATATTTATAAGTAAAATTTTTAGAATCATTTTCTTTTCAAAAATGAATTATGAATTTGGAATTGGACTAGGGATGACGATTTTTGGCACCACAAAAATAAAACTATAGCCAAATAGCCTACCTAAATAAATTTCCAATTTTTGTCCCTACCTCAGCCTTGATTAGAGTGATCAACACCTCACTCGAAATTGCCATTTTGATTAACTAGAAGTAACCGACCTTTAGCTAATTTTGGTCTACATTTCCTTGAAAATTCCGCAAGTATGTACGTACTTATGAAAAGAAATGAAGACATAAAAGCTAAGTTTTGGTGTATGCTGAGATTGGAAAAATTAGAAAAGTATTAGTATATTCGATCTTACCTCATGACACTTGCAAGATAGTCGATTTTGGCAATGAGTTCGGATATGTTAATATTCTATAAAAGAATTAATAACGAAGCACCATATCTACACATAATTAATCAAATATCAGGTATCTTCCTTATCTATGATCGACAACTTAAAAAATAAAAAGCACATATCGGATGTAGCTACCAATGATTTGAGTGCAGTAGGGTGTTATCACGAAACATCCTATATCACTATGAGGTTTAAAAGCTCCCGATTTCCTGATGATAGTAGTCCAGCTAGGGTATTATCTCGAAATGTCCTATTTCTGGGAATGAAGGCATAGAATGAAAAAGAAAGAGTCGAATCATAAGATCTCAAGAATGATTACAAGTTTAAGGAAACCGGACTTGTAATTTTCGATCGAAAGAGTAGTACTCCGATCAATCTTGATGAAGCAATGCTTGTAAGTTTGATTTTGTACACACACTCACGCTTTTAGTTCTTGATTGAAAAAAAAAAGAAAAAAAAAAGAAAAGAGAGAAAATATGAAAAATAGAAGGAATAAAAAAGGATGCTATTAATCAAGATTGTTTTTTTTTTATCAAAAATATGAAGTTGTAGGTACGTACAACTTGCCTCTTTCTCTTTTTGATTTCGTCTTTCGATTAACCAACATCTTGAGCCTAAACTTTATAAGTCATTTTGTCAACTATCTGACCAAGTTTACGATTCCAGGATTTCATAATAGTTGCGATTAAATCATTCTAATATTTTATTTATACTTATTAAGTATTACATGTACAATTTCATCTAAATAATGTTTGATTTTTAAGCTATTTAAGTTATATACACTTTTTGTCTTCTTACAATTTTAAATTAGAATAAGTAATATATTTATAATATTGACAATATAAATTACATTAAAAATTATAATCTGATCAATTATTACCGCTTATTTTTGCTCGAGGACGATCAAAAGCTAAGTGGGGAGTAGTTGATGTATTACTTTTATATGATTAAAATTACGTTATATTATTATGTTTTATCAACGAATTCTATATAAAATATATGAAATTATGATATAAATGATATGAAATATTAATCTTTATAGTTTAGAGTAGTTAGTAGTAAAACTTAGTAATAATAGTAAAAAGTTATCATTTTGTACCGATTTTAGTAAATCGGAGTGTCGTGTCAGATTTACGTGGGTATTTGTGGTATTTTATTGCAGATTTATAAACCAAGACCCCGAGAATCGACATTGTGAAGTATAATCATATCTTTGGAAGGATTTAGAGAGTGTCACGAGCTTAAGTGGTCAAGTGGTCAATCGAAGTGGTCAAGTGGCTAATCGATTTGATTAAGTGGTAATCGAGAAATATCTTCGACAAAAGAATGGCTCATCAAAACGACATTTTTGAAGAAGAGTCCTTCATGGAAGTTGTAGATTATTCGAAGAGCTTTCCAATGCATCTTGAATCATGTTGTTTGGAGATCGGGAACTCGAGATATGAATTTTATAAGTTATATATATAATTATAATTATATATAATTATAATCCTCGCACATGCTGATTAATCAAGGGGGGATGGATTCAATCATTAGGCCGACACAGTCCGGCCATATCAAGGACCGGTCCGGCCTTGGATCATTGCCTATAAAAGGAAGCTCATTTGCAAACAGAACGGGTGTACCAATATATATATCCTATATATATATATATATATCTCCTTCTTATTTTCTTTTTAGTAGTAGTTGTAAATAGGCCTTATGCCAAAAATAATAAAACCGTAGTATTGTTGTAATGCTCGGGAAATTATCGGAAGTTCGGTGTTGTTGAAGTCGTTGTAATATCCGGAAGAATACGACTCTGATTCAGCATTTGTAATCGGGTAAAATTTCTTAAGTATTTATGTTTGTTATGTTTGTTTTTATCTTTTTAATCGTTATAATGTTTTTAAGCTAAGTCTAAATAACTAGCCAAAGTTATGTAATCGTTTTATTTCGATTTTTTTGGTAAAGGAATGTTGTCTAAGTAAAATCTGACTAAAATTGAGTTAATTGAATCTTTTTCTATTTTTCAACGTATTGATAATATTCGGATTGACGTAATTAACCAAGATGAATCGCAACATATAACCTAACGATGAACTGACCAGAGAAGTTAGGATATGAGATAAATGATAGAAAAACCGGAGGGTAAAATTGGCCGTGCGAAAGCGTGACAACGGAATCCTATTTCCTACCCGGGGGCAGATTTGTCTTGGGAAAGATGAATCTTATTAAATTTGTGCTCAAGATCGTAATAATGTTAAAATCAACGGTTTAATTGAAACTAACACCGGAAAGTTAAATCGATCCGCCTGACAACCGGAGCCTTTTGAATAACATCGGCCGTCTGACAAACGGAATAACCTCTTTTATCCGGGGTAGATTTGTACTCGGTACCTGTTCAGACTAACTGAGATTAGCATGGGGCAGTTGTGGAGATTAAACTGATGACAATTTGACATATGACAATTTCATACACTCGTGTGAGGAGGAATTGTTAACCTAAGGAGTGCACTGTTTCATTTACTCAATTGGACCTAATATAAAAGGAAAGATCGAGCCCATTCCGTTTACTGAAAAAGATCGTATAAATCAATTATATAAACTTTGGCTAGTTCTATTTGTCTATTATTATAAACTATATATTGGTATCTATATATTTATATCTATATATATATATTTTGCATTCCATGTACATCTATATATATTTATATATCTATATATATTATATTAGAATAACTTTTAAATTACGTATTTACTTTATGTTAAGTAGAATAGTAGTAATCTGTGTTATAAAATTGCGGTTTAGATCGAGTTAATAACAACTCTTTGGTGTTTAACCACACTTAAAAGAATTACCATGTTTTCCCTGAGGATTCGACACTCTGACTCACCACACACGCACTATGATTTGACCCGGTACACTGCCGGTAAGGATTGTATTGCACTAGAAAACGTCCGTCAGTTTCGTAGTTCTTTGTTTAGAGGTTTTGATCATCAATTAATTTATGTTAATTGTGATCTTTTAGATCATGTTTGAGGTCTGTTTAAGTGCTGCTGAGTTCGGTTTGGTTTTGGCCCTAATCGTGGTTTCAATCAAGCCTTGTAGATCTTCTTGGTGTAATTCGTAGAATCTGTGTTTTGGGGCTGCTGTGCTTTGAAGGTGGCAAGGAATCGTTTTTAACAGGTGAGATGCTCTTCCTAATGTTTAATTAAGTTTATGATGTTTAAGGTTGAGTGTTTGTGGTGTTTTAAATGCTAGATATCATGTCTACTTGTTGTTAGATGAATATGTGATGTTTAGTTGTGTAAAAGTTGTACTTTTCTGCTATTTTGATGAGTATATGGTTGAAGAACATGTCTGGTTTGGGTTAGAAATCGTAAAGTGCAGAAATTGCATGTTTTAGGTTTTTCTGATGCACAAGAGTATGCCAGGGCAAGCGCACTCCTGCGCTGGCTGAATGAAAAACAGAATGTTTACTGAGAGCACAAGCGCACGCTTGCTCAAGGAAAGCGTACACCTGCTCAAGGCAAGAGTACGCCTGCTCAAGGCAAGCGTACGCCTGCTCAAGGCAAGCGTACACCTGTGCTTGCTGAATGAAAAATAGAATGCTATTAGTTACCCAAGCGCACGCTTGACCAGGGCAAGCGCACTCTTGACCCAGTTTCTCATGAAAATATGTGTTTTAATACTATACTTGGTTTGGGAACGTTCTAATGGATCTAATAACGTTAAATGAACTTGAACAAGCCCTGATTAAGCTTCTGATGCGTTTGGTTCCAGCACCGAATGTACTCTTCAAGGGAGTTGAAGTTCGGGACCGTCGGAAGAGTATGATTGGCTTGTGCTTTGATGAATTAGCATTCATCAATGTCTGTGTAATTGCTAGGTCTTGTCCGTGTCTAGAGGTCCAGGGAAGAGAGTTGAGTTGGGAGGGATCCTACTTGAAAACACTTAGGTGGCTAGTTAACAATTTAATAAACTACATATGTGACTAGTAAAAAGATTAAACATCATGAGAGCTTGGACAGGCACAGTACAACATCGGCAATGTGAGGTTTGGCCAGATAAAGTGGTGTTGATCATTGCCGGATTCTAGACAAAGCCAGTTAAAGTAGTGATCTTCCCGCCGGACAAACTCACGAACGAGATAGCCATTCACCGGATAGCACTTCAGAGCTAGCCAGTCAAAGTGAAATGATTGTCTCGGGTCCGCTAGAGATTTATCTCTATAGGGTTGCAAATTTTGTCTTAGTGCATATCTCACTAAGTGTAGTGCCCTCGCAAACATGCTGTAACAAAGATAAGCTAAGTTAGAAACGTTTACTCACGACATGTTGATGGACATGAAGTGAACCCTAGAATTGAGTCGGTCTCATAAAGATAATTTAATAATAATTAATGAACCTTTCGTTGTAAGACTTAATTATACATTACCTTCTTCATCTTGCTAAGTACTTGTACTTACCTCAATTGCATATGTTGTTTTGTGTGCTTTTGGGGTGAGAAGACGAACATGTCAGCCTTGAGATCGTTGAGGAGTTCGATGATGATTTGATGGCGTTGGTGCTATGATGATGCTTAATTTTACTTTTCTATTAAGGTTGTACTAGAATGTGTTGTAGATTTCTTTAATAATTTGTTGTACCTTCTGTTAAGACTTTTGTAAGTCAAGTTTGTACTTTCTGAACATCGTACGTTGTAACCTTTGGAGAATCGTCGTTGTAATCTATACAATTCAGCTATAGTCGGTTGGTATTCTATTCTAGTAGCATTTATGAGTTTTTACCCGAGCCTTTTGGGCTTCTGTTGCTTTAATTTTGATACGACGACGTAGAGGCTGGCGTATAATATTGGATTTATTTAATGTTATACGCGCCGAACGTTCTCTTCCGGATAAGGGCTCGGTATCCGGGAGCGGGGCGTTACAGTTGGTATCAGAGAGAAGCGTTCCTTGATTTTCTAGGCTTCCCTTTCCTAAGATGAGATCTCTTTAGACCTCTTAGAACCGTTCTGATCCCTTCTTGATCTTTCAGAGTGGCAGGAATCCGTAGAAGTTTCCTTGCTAACCTAAGTTTCAGTTCTTAAGATAAGGTATCTTAGATCTCTTAGAATCTTTCCGACCTTCCTTAATCTTGGTAGTAAATCCTCGTAAATCTAAGAAATCTTAGACCGTGGTCAAGTTGCACTAGGACCAAGTGAAGAGTCTTCTTAGGCGAAGGTTAGGTTGAGTTCTAAGCCCACATCTTTTATGTGATGCCCTCATGTTTGTTCTTTCTCAGATCCTTAATAGAATCCCTATATTCTTTTGGAGCTTTCGGACTTTTCTCGCTTTACTCCTTCCTTGGAGGATTTAAAGTTTTCTTATTGCGACATTTTGATTTAATCATTTGTTTGATTTTATAATTTGGTGTGATGCAAGGCGAGTAAACGATTTTGTTCACGTTTCTATATGTCTTTAATATCATTTCTGATGTTTCAAAAAAATTCTGTAAATTTTCAGCCATTTAGAAAATTGCCTTTTCTACAATTTCTCTTTTGACATCAACTTAGTTTTCAATATGGATTGTTCATAAATTGCTTAACAAGGGGGAATACCCTGTTCAGAAAATTCTGCAGCAGTACTCATACTTATGAATCTGTTTTGAATAATCTAAGAACCCCCAAATGATTTGAATTTTTGATATGTTGTAGAAAACTTTCTGATCTGCAATTTTTGTTTTGGAGTCAAGTGCAAATTCTTTCTGGTTTGAGCACAATCTGCAACACAATGCAGATTATAAATTTCTGAAAAAATTTGACAGCTAGCAGCAGTCGACGAAAATAATTATTTTAACCAACTTATGTCTTTCCAAATTTTTTGAATTTTGAGTAGCATTTGTAAAACTTGTATATCTACAACTTTTCTTTATACGCCATGTTAAAATCAGTTTGGTTTGTTCTGTGCAAGTCAATAATTTCATGGTTGAGGTATGTACCTAAACTTCTAAAACCATTTAAGTACTTGTTCATGAAAGGTTAGACAACATTCTTTCACCTTGGAAGTTTAGGTGTGGGGTTATAGGTGTTGGGAAGGCTTTGAAGAATAAGACTTTTAACTTAGTGGTTATCCGTAATAAGAAGTTTCGTAGGTAGATATTAAGTGTTGTAGACTTAATACCCTTGTGTGACAAGAAACAATTACATGGTGACTATCCAATCCCACGTTTTCTTTGACGAAGTGCTCTTTTATAATCATTTGGTTTCCTACTCGGTTACCCCGATTTCAAATGTTTTCCCATTTACACTATTTGTAACCCATGTTCTAGCTAAACCACCCAATTGAAATTTTTTTGAAACTCGGTAAATGTTCTTCCATTGCGAAGGTTTATATTCCAAGTGTGCACATACTTTGATGTATTTTTTTGTGAAGATGTTTTCATAAAGTCAAATTTTCGATTTAAGGAAATGATTTTCTCATCCTTCGAACTATTTTGAACTGACAGCTGCATATCATTTCATTGCATCATGTTTAACAAATTCGGGTCAATACACCTTTGCATCCTAGTGATTACCTTCAATACACCCCCTACAATATGTTTTAGTGTAGAAAACTTTTTGTTTAAAGACTCAAATATTTTATTAGAATTTTATACCAGTTCGATAACCGGTTGAAAGATCAAACTTTCTCAAAACATCCATTTTAATTACATATCCTTTTGTCTTCCGGTAAGTATACGTGAACAATCATTTCTTACCTAAGTGTCATTTAATAGCTCCAGACTACTTTTAGAAAATTATATATATGCATATGTTCAAAAGTCCTATCGATAATTACTTTCAAAGTACTGCATCTTTTTACTCCCATACAAAATTTTTTATTTGAATAAGCGAGTAGTCGAACCTCTTTTACATCCCATTCATGTCTTTTAAAGTTATGTTTTGATAAAGAATTTTTAGCAAAGGGCTACAAGTGTTAAGTTGTTTTGTCTTATCTAAAACCCTTCCTTCTTCGAACTGGAAGAAATGACTTTCTGATTTTTTTTTTTAAAACAAAGGGCTGTCCTCCTCCTTTTGAACATTTTCACCTTCGATGCGAACCTTTTAACAATTTCACAATAGTCCTTCTTGTGTTAGTCTTTGAACGACACGAAAACATGCACTATTTGAAACTCTTGTGTTTTCTTTACTCAGTCGTCACTTTTGATTTCTTCACGAAGCACTACTCCGATTTACCTTTATCTTTGAACCTTTGGAGAAGATGTTCTCCGCCTTCAAAAAATATATATATATATTTAACTGCAACGGTTGTTGGAAGAAATAGAAAATGCATTCTCTGAGTCCATTTGCTTTCTTTTCCACGTTATCATTCATGACCTCTTCGCAACATTTCTCCAATTTACTTGGATTTTCATCTTGAAAACTTTCGAGAGAATATACTCGTCTTCAATTTTTTTTTTTAATATATATATATGTACATATTTGAATAAGATTTGAAACTCCTTCTACTTCTAGACCTTTTTGTTGAACTTTTATTGGCGAAGTAAGAAAATTTATTCTTTTGCATTCAATAATACTAATTACTTCAAGAGAAGGGAAAATGTTTTCAATATGGGTTGTATAGAATAATCTTTTGGTTGCAACAAATGTCCCAGTCAGAGAACTTTTGTTTTATTGATTTTATTACAAGTAGCCTCATCTTGGTAAATCTTACATATCATCCATTTTCGGTTACCTAAACAAATTTTGTACTATATGCATGTGAACCAAATTCAAACCATCTTTCATTTTTTTTTAGTTACATGTCTCAATATTTCCTATTGCTATCTTCTTTAGTAGTTTCAGTTCCCAAGAAATTTTACAACCATTCTTACCTTTCTTTTGGAATCAAGGTGAGAATAAGTTTAAACATTTGTTTCTTGTATGTGTTTTACTTAAAGGAAAAAAAAATTCTTTTACAACTCCAGTCTTCTGTTGAACTATAAAATTATGGTTGCTGATAAACTCACTGTCAAAAGTTGTTTCTTGTCTATAGAAAAGCCTTATAAGTTTGGTAGAAGATGTTTATATGGTTTCCGTTTTGAAGACTAATAAAGATTGAAGTATGTTTGTGGTTTTGGTGTGTTATAGATGGATTAGTGCAGGATCGATAACAAGATGGAGTTAGGGTTCCTTAAGTTTATAGCTAGTTTCTTGAAGGTAAGGCGGATGTATAAGTCAAAGTAACCCTCATATAAGTACGGAAACAGCTGTAAGGGTGACAAATGGACAAAGAACCTAGAAGAATACTACTTGTTAATTAGTGGATTGACTTAACATTTGGGACAAGTGTTATAGGAGGAGCTTAAGAAGTTGGGTTAGAAGAGTCGAGTATAAGGTAGTTGAAATGTGTGAATAAGATAGAGTGGTGCTTGGGTCTGAAGAACTAGATTAGTTGTGATGGACGCGTTGTGGTCTTGATGACGAAAGTACTAAGGTTCAAATCAATTGGAGATAATGTTTGTTTTTGAAAGTGAACTAGAAAGTGGGCAAGCTGGTATCTAAGATGAAAGTGGTGTTGGTTCTGGCATGTTTCGAGGACGAAACTTCTTTAAGGGGGGAGGAATGTAACATCCCGACTTTTCAGAAAAGGGGTATAAAAGTCCTTTTACGATTTTATGTGTGTCTAGATAATTTTAATGGGTTATGCTTTTATCAAATGAATAGAGTCAATAAAATTGTTAAAGGGTATTTACGGTATTTTAAATGTGTAACTTTTATTGAGGGCAAAACGGAAATTTAACCACCCCTATAAATTCCTCTTATAACCTAAAACTCTTCTCATTTTTTCACTTCTCCAAATTTTCCTGCGGCTGAGTGAAAAAAAACGAGAGGAAAAAGAAGGAGAAAACAATGGATACTTTTGGGCATATCTCCGCGACCGTTAATCCGTTTTGAAATCCGAAAGTACCGTTGGAACCGTGAGAGGACGAGGATCGTTTTGATACCAGAATTTGGGTCTGATTCTCAGGTATGTTGGAGTCGAATTTTCTGCTGCGAATTCATGAAAAAGATCATGAATTCGTGTTCTAGGGCTTTGTTTCGTAGTTTTTTGTTTAGAGGTTTTGATCATCAATTAATTTATGTTAATTGGGATCTTTTAGATCATGTTTGAGGTCTGTTTAAGTGCTGCTGAGTTTGGTTTGGTTTTGGCCCCAATCGTGGTTTCAATCAAGCCTTGTAGATCTTCTTGGTGTAATTCGTAGAATCTGTGTTTTGGGGCTGATGTGCTTTGAAGGTGGCAAGGAATCGTTTTTAACAGGTGAGATGCTCTTCCTAATGTTTAATTAAGTTTATGATGTTTAAGGTTGAGTGTTTGTGGTGTTTTAAATGCTAGATATTATGTCTACTTGTTGTTAGATGAATATGTGATGTTTAGTTGTGTAAAAGTTGTACTTTTCTGCTATTTTGATGAGTATATGGTTGAAGAACATGTTTGGTTTGGGTTAGAAATCGTAAAGTGCAGAAATTGCAAGTTTTAGGTTTTTCTGATGCACAAGAGTATGCTTGACCAGGGCAAGCGCACTCCTGCGCTGGCTGAATGAAAAACAGAATGTTTACTGAGAGCACAAGCGCACGCTTGCTCAAGGCAAGCGTACACCTGCTCAAGGCAAGAGTACGCCTGCTCAAGGCAAGCGTACACCTGTGCTTGCTGAATGAAAAATAGAATGCTATTAGTTACCCAAGCGCATGCTTGACCAGGGCAAGCGCACTCTTGACCCAGTTTCTCATGAAAATATGTGTTTTAATACTATACTTGGTTTAGGAACGTTCTAATGGATCTAATAACATTAAATGAACTTGAACAAGCCCTGATTAAGCTTCTGATGTGTTTGGTTCCGGCACCGAATGTACTCTTCAAGGGAGTTGAAGTTCGGGACCGTCGGAAGAGTATGATTGGCTTGTGCTTTGATGAATTAGCATTCATCAATTTGCTAGGTCTTGTCCGTGTCTAGAGGTCCAGGGAAGAGAGTTGAGTTGTGAGGGAGCCTACTTGAAAACACTTAGGTGGCTAGTTAACAATTTAATAAACTACATATGTGACTAGTAAAAAGATTAAACATCATGAGAGCTTGGACAGGCACAGTACAACATCGGCAATGTGAGGTTTGGCCAGATAAAGTGGTGTTGATCATTGCCGGATTCTAGACAAAGCCAGTTGAAGTAGTGATCATCCCGCCGGACAAACTCACGAACGAGATAGCCATTCACCAGATAGCACTTCAGAGCTAGCCAGTCAAAGTGAAATGATTGTCTCGGGTCCGCTAGAGATTTATCTCTATAGGGTTGCAAATTTTGTCTTAGTGCATATCTCACTAAGTGTAGTGCCCTCGCAAACATGCTGTAACAAAGATAAGCTAAGTTAGAAACGTTTAGTCACGACATGTTGATGGACATGAAGTGAACCCTAGAATTGAGTCGGTCTCATGAAGATAATTTAATAATAATTAATGAACCTTTCGTTGTAAGACTTAATTATACATTACCTTCTTCATCTTGCTAAGTACTTGTACTTACCTCAATTGCATATGTTGTTTTGTGTGCTTTTGGGGTGAGAAGACGAACAGGTCAGCCTTGAGATCGTTGAGGAGTTCGATGATGATTTGATGGCGTTGGTGCTATGATGATGCTTACTTTTACTTTTCTATTAAGGTTGTACTAGAATGTGTTGTAGATTTCTTTAATAATTTGTTGTACCTTCTGTTAAGACTTTTGTAAGTCAAGTTTGTACTTTCTGAACATCGTACGTTGTAACCTTTGGAGAATCGTCGTTGTAATCTATACAATTCAGCTATAGTCGGTTGGTATTCTATTCTAGTAGCATTTATGAGTTTTTACCTGAGCCTTTTGTGCTTCTGTTGCTTTAATTTTGATACGACGACGTAGAGGCTGGCATATAATATTGGATTTATTTAATGTTATATGCGCCGAACGTTCTCTTCCGGATGGAGCGGGGCGTTACATCATTTCATTTACTAAAAAATTATCATAATTGGATCCGATAAAATTATTTTTAATACAACATTTCATATTCAATATTGGACTCATTTGATAGATTAAATTGAATAGATTTCAAAAACATATAATTTATTAAAAAATAATTTATCAAAAAAAAGTTACAAGCAAAAAAAAGAGAATACAAGCAAAAAATTTAATGGAAAATTAGGGATAAGGACGCAATCTGGAATATTTTTAAGTAACAGGACAGCTACATATTTTTTATAGGGAGAAGGACAACTGCATAATTTTTATAGCGAGAAGGACAAACAGTGAATCCCGAAAATCAGTGAATCTCCCCAGTGAATCCCGAAATCGGTGAATTTCGACAGTGAATCCCGAAAATTAGTGAATTTCGACAATGAATTTTGAAAATTAGTGAATTTCGACAGTGAATTTCGGCAGTGAATTTAAACAGTGAATTTCGAACACAAGTGAATTTCGACAGTGAATAAATAGTTTTGTCCTTTATGCAAAAGTTTCAAAAAACTGTCCTTCTACTCAATTGATGAAATATTTTTGTCCTTCTCCCTCATTCCCCCAAAATTTAAAAGGGCGAAAGCTTCGGCAAATTCCCATTTGAGTTTCCAATCTCGGCTAAAAAAGAATCTGGCCAGCATCATTCATGCATTCATCTTCAATCCTCATTCCAATTGGAAGGTTTGTTGGTGTAAAATCTCCTCTCAAATCGTCCACATAACCATTCGCCCCAATCTTTTTCTTTTTATTTACTTTTACCGGTGCATCGCTTTTAAATTTTCTTCGTTGTTGTTGTTTGAACATGGTTGAACTGTTTGGTGAAATATTGGTTTAATGATAAGAAATTTTGAAGTTCAATTTAATGGGAGCATTAACCTTGGTAATATAGTGCTTTCTTTTCTCGATCTTTTCTGAAACTAAGTTTTCTTCATATTTGTTTTCAATTTTCTAGGTATTGTCGATGTTTCGTGGATGATGGAAAATGCGGTGTACCCTCCTCCCGTTCATTGGATAAATGGGTTGTGATGCACTTCATTGTGTGAGTGTTTTTTTCGTTTAATGTGTTCATTTTAATATTTAATGTGGTTACTGTTGTGAGAACTAATATATGATTATTGATTAGCAGGCTTTTTAATTAAGAAACCCAATACAATATCATCTATCCATTTAAAGGAAATTGATATGATCCTTACGGAATATAAATCCAAAAATCCGATGACAATGGATATATGCATTGCTACTTTTCTCAAAATTTCTTTCGCTGCATGGTTTTGGGTTGCAGTGATGATATGCTGATGTTTTTGCTTCATATGATGGCTGCTACCTAGATTACATAGGGGGATCGATGCATGTCTCGATTTAGAAAAGGAAGGTTCCAAGATAGCTTGTAAGAGTTGGGTTTAATTGTGTTTTTTTTTTTTTTTTTTAATTTTATTTTAAGGTTGTTGATCTTCTTTCCAACGTCTTCTATTATATCCAAATTAAACATGGGTTACATAATGATGGAAGATGATTTCTTCACCTGTTTTCTGTGTCATCCTATCACTGACACGATATATATATATATATATACTAGTCAAATCCATGCTTTGTTTGTCATAACGTATACTATTGTATATTAGGCAATTACTATAACATACAAGCTACTACATTTAACAATGTTACATTTTAGTATGGTGCATGTTTGTGGACTTGCTACAAGAAATTTACATAAATAATTTGTTAAAGGAGAAAATTTATGTTGATTAATGATGGTGATTCCGATTATGTTGTTGTGCAAATAATACTTAGAACTCGGTATGCAATCATTTGTTCTCTCCAAAATTTGTATGTCCAAGTGAAAATGATGTTCATATATATTCTAGGTTAACATTTCTTATAATATATTCTTTTGTTAATAAATTTGTTTTTTCTTCGCTTTTTTTGAATTAGATTAGTGATTAGCGAGAATTGAGCCATCTGGAATACTTTCTTCCCGTGCTTACAGGAATCAATAGGTCTCACAACGTAATTAATGCTGCAAAGGTGTGTTGTGTAATTTGTTGTGATCATTTTTTGTGGCACTATCACTACTATATATTTTTCACATCAATCATCTACATATATATTCATGTCTTTGTTTTTGGCTTACATATTCCTGACTTTTCGCTTCCAGCTATTCCTGATTTTTTTGTTTGTTTTTTTGTTATCTATTAGGTGTATTCATGTTGTCTATCAGACTTCCTTTTTGGATTTGGAGTAAGTTTAAATTTTCGATTAAGTTTACAAAATCTTATATATTATTATATTTTGCATAATGGTATTTAGAGTGATTGACTCATAACCAAGGAAATGGCATGTTTTTTAGTAAAAGAAAATTTGAACACCATTAATTACATTGTGTTAGATGATGGAGGGATACTCAAATTTTGGATTGCATTTTTTTTTTCAAGTAGAGGGGAAGGGTTTTTTATTCGGACTGGTGATGAAAATTGAACCCTTATGCCGGATCCGATCCCCTATTTTGGATTGCATTTGACCGAAGAGAAGACAATTTGTTATTGTTCTACTAGCAACATGTATTCAATTGTTTTCGTTCAAATTACTCTTTTTTTTTAGTGGATGCAAAGAATTGTTTTATTGTGTTTTTTTTTTTCCTCTTTCAAGTCATTTTTACTCTTTCAAATTGTTCTTTGGTTGCCTTTGATTACCATCGGTATTACTTCACATGGGAAAGTAAATGACTTTTGTAGAAAGAAGACAATGACACGAAAGCAAGAACCCAAATGTTTGTATTTTCAATTTTACACATATCCAATATTAAATCTTCCGATGCAATAATTATGTGATATAGAGGATATAAGTAGCTTCGGCGATTTACGGCAGAAAAAAAGTCAAACAACATAAATTTATTTCTTACATGAAAAGAAAACATGTTTATTTTATCTAATTTTGTGCTGAGTATATTTTGATCATGGAGTAACCTTATCTTATCACATGCTGTTTGATATTGTTTGCTGTTGATATGGTTTCATAGTTGCAGGTGGTTTGGGGGACCTTTTATTCAACCTTTTCATAATGTAGTTAAATAGTTGACAATGTTGCAAAAAAATCGGTTTTGCTTTATGTTAAATGGGTTCTGGCATGTGATATAACATATATCCAAGCAGACCAAGCTCCACAATGATCGTCATATGAGCATTTTACTTGATGCGGTTCTAATAATATCATTTTTGTTTCCTAATGTTGGTTTATGAATGTAAACATAATTCCCTCTTTTTCACTCAGTGGATTATGTGTGGCAGTGTTAGGGTGATGTGTGTGTGTTTGGTTTCAGTGTTGCTTTTTGGGTTTTCATGTTCCTTAAATATTTTACTTGGCAGTCATCTTATCAATTTTACCAATTTTTTACATAGCTTAATCATTGTACAAACATGAAGTAGGAGTATCACCAAAAAAAAACAGTTTATAATACATGAATCCATATGCATTCATATCAGGATAAAAAATAAGCCTCTTTTCAGATTTCGGTATGTATGATTGTCTATGGAGCTCTCATTTACAATAAGTCACATTTAGCAGTTTTTGTGATCTTTGATATGCATGTGTGTGGGGACGGGCTGGTGGAATGTGTGTATATGCTGTACTTATCTATACTATATACACACTTAATATGATTATGCACCATTTAGCAAGTTTCCAAATGCTTTTGTTTTCTAAGGTTAGATATCGAACAATTGCAGCTATGTTTAGAACTATTCTACCTACCTTAGCACAGGT
This sequence comes from Gentiana dahurica var. dahurica, assembly GCA_024500145.1. Classification (NCBI taxonomy): domain Eukaryota; kingdom Viridiplantae; phylum Streptophyta; class Magnoliopsida; order Gentianales; family Gentianaceae; genus Gentiana; species Gentiana dahurica. The sequence goes on from CM044908.1 coordinate 32,093,026, forward strand.
TGTTGTGGTGAACTCGGTGATTGATGGATCTGGTGAAAACTTTGGAACACCTCGAGGGTTTTTTGTTCTGATGGTAATAATTGTATCCATATTCATCTCATGCATCATCCACCATACTTATATTTTTGGATTACCTCTGGTGTGGGTTAATTTTTTCCTCATTCAATTCGAGAATTAGAGGACAAAATAGTGTTAAGTTGTACATTTTGATGATTATGTTGCGTGCGTTATTGTAACAAAAGTTCGAGCCAATTGATTCCTTACAGATTGAATTTCATTGTTATAATGTATGAGGGTTAAAGGAAAATAACCACTCTTCATTTTGGAATTTCATGTTGTATTGCCCTTTCAAATTGCAAAGGTGTTGAGTTGTTATTTTTCTGCACATTCGTCATCCATGCTAATCTTTGAATGCCAGAAATATGTACTATTGATTCTAACACAATCTTCTTTCCCAATTTTCCACCGGTGTTGCCGAGTACATAACATACCTCTTTGTGTTTGGGGCATTGTTATGACCGCCACAAAATCGACACAACCAATGACATAAGTTCTACTACTTGGACATTTTTTGGCGTAAGCTTCAGATTTATCTTCAATGATGTATTAAATAGAAAATCAACTTGCTAGACATTGGAGATGGAGATCAGCAATGGACAATATGTCGTTTTCTTTTTATAATTTTATTTTAGCGTTGTTAACGTGCAAAATACGCCTGTCCATCTTCTTTATTCTGGCTTACATGTTTCGGCATCTAAGCATATTGATGGTAATTCAATGTTTTCCATTGCAATTGCGTCTTTTTGATTTTGTATTGTTACTTCTTTCAAGTTTATTAACACCGTGTTGTGAACATAAAGTATTCGTTTCCCTTTAAGTCTATGCTCGATCAAATATATAACGGTTACTTCTTTTAAATGGTCAATTGTTCGATCACACACAATTAACCTTTAAAATGGTCAATTGTTCGATCACACACAATTACGAAAGAGAGATGGAAACCTAGAGCAAATGTGTATTAAGGATATTAGTGGTTTGATGTATCACTTACATAACTCTTCAATTACTACAATATCTACAAATTTCTACATACACATATATCATTGTAAATATTTCATTCATGCCATTTTTTTTTATTTTGGTTTCACTTAAATAGCTCTTCAATTACAACAGTATCTATAAATTTCTACATACACAGATCGACTTTTTAAATATAACGTTCTCCGTGCATCGCACGGGTTTCCTACTTCAGCTTCAAAGGATGTCTTCCTGGCGTTAAGAGTAAACGGAATACTAAAATGTGAGCTCAACGATGAGGCTTTTGGGGTATGTTGAAGGCCATGGTTTCAATTTGACCTTCTCTTAAAGTTAAAGGTTCTTTCCCTACTTATGCTCATGCTTTAATTTTCACTCAGTACATATTTTTGTTTCATCCGTTCCTCCTTATATAGGGAATTGCTTCAAGGCTTAAGGATTCTATTCATGAGTCCAATGCCCTTCCCTATTGGGAGTTTGAAACTTATTAAGGTAAATACAGGACCTGACCTGAAAAGATGAAGAATTTGTTACCCTTGGGATCACTCTTATATTCCCTTTATGGTGCTGACAATCTTTGTAGGATCAAGCACCTGATCTTCATATACATCTTGAAGATGTTGACGGGTATTATCGAGTATTTAAAATTTTTTACATACACAGATCGACTTTTTAAATATAACATTCTCCGTGCATCACACGGGTTTCCTACTAGTATATATATATTTGAAAGCAATATTTAACCCAATTACCCGCAAAATACCTAATACCCAGCTATTATCCTGTCCATATCTGCTATACACATTATAAAAACAAAAAACCAAATAAAAAAGCCAGCTGTATTGTTATGCCAGATTGGATTTACTGTGGATACAAAATCTACATAAAATCATTTTTTTTTTCAAACAATTATTAATTTATAAAAGGGCAAACCTCACAAGGCCGAGGTTCATAGCCGAAAAAAGCCGCAAAAAGGAAAAAACGCGTGGTTGTCGCCGTATAGATCTGGATAGAAAAAAAGGTTGACTCCACAAAAATCACAAAGATGTAATAGATATTTAGACAAAATTAAACACTAATAATATTCGTAGTCATCATCGTATTTGTGGTAAATCTTGTTTCTTGCCCTTGTCGTTACTTCTTGATAGGTTGCCTCTGCCAAGTAGTCTTCATTCTCGGATTCCTCCGTCCATTCTTCATAATTGTCAGAGGATTTTGAATTAGGTATTGCTTTGATTCCTTATCTGAGGCGTCAAGTTGATATTTTATTTTATCTATATCCGAGCTGCATGCAAATTTATCATGTTGATACGAGCGTTTCTTGGCCGGTGTCTTGTCTTTCTTTCTATCTCGTCCTTTCTTTTTTGTAATAGCATCAGGTTCACTTTCCCCCCCTTTCAAAGCCGACTCAAGGTTAGGGGTCGGGGCCTTCGAAGTATCACCTGAATTAATCAGAGGGGTTCTTGGTTCTGTAATGTCAGAATTTATCGAGTCGGGTATAACACCGGAAACGTCAAAACGGGCCTGCAAGGTGGAGTGGAAAGCTCTTAAGCTGTCATGCGAAATCTGATTCCCAGTCTCAGTAATCTTCGAAACCGGAGCACTGTGTTTTCCCTTTTCAATCTGATTCTTTATCTTATTCTTCGGGTATTCAAAAGATTTGGCACTAGGATCCAAAGCCACGGTCCCCTTAACAATCATAGGTTCCCTAATGCCATGAAGACCACCTGTCCCATCGATCACGATTGAAGGCTCCTCAGCCATATTTGACTGAACAGTCTCTACCACATGCTCATTTGGGGCAGTTGGGTGATGTTGTTCAGCGTTATCGGGATCTCTGTCAGTTGTTGGCACAATAGGTACATAGACTTTTTTAATTGTGCTTCCGCTCACGGGCTGTTTAGAAGGGTTCAAGGGAAGGGTGGGTTCAAACGACGGATATTTTCTTTTGCATCCCTCCTCCAAATGTCCCAATCTCTTGTAGTGGGCGCAAAAAGAGGGCCACGATTCAACATGAACTTCCTGCCAAAAACCATCATTACCCCCCCTCCCCGACCCAAAAAGGTGTACACACCGGTTTGGTCACATCAACTTCGACAAGAACACGGGCCAACGATGGCCTAGTCATTGAACGAGTTGAAGCATCAACTTTTAAAGGCCGTCCAATAAGGTTAGCTAGCTTTTCAACATAAAATTCATTCAATAAAGGAAGCGGAAGATCTGGTAAAACAAACTAAACTGGGACCAAAGGGGAATCCTCATTGAGGCGAAAATCTATTGTCCATTTGGTGAAAATCATGCGTGCTTTACCAACCTTCCAAAGACCACGAGTGAACAACCTATTATAATCATCTTGACAACCCGGTTGAACCAAAACGTGATGATTGTCCAATAATCCTAGTTAACAGGGCAATTTCAATTCAAGGCGAGTAAAAAAAAAGCCCTAAGATCATCAAGCCGGGGACGGTAATCAGGGAAACGGGCGAGCAAAGCATTTTCAAAAGGTCTAGACAAAATCAAAAGATCCGCTCTTGAAATAAAAAAAGCGGGTTCACCTCTACACGTGGGAAGCGTGCCATGATCAGGGATTACCTTAGGTGTAGAGACAGCCTCCGCCACCGCCGCATAAGAAGGAGCAGGTGGAGCCGTATTTTTTGCCAGCAAACCCCTGGTGGGTTCACCCATAGAAGGAGCCGCCAGCAATAATTTCGCCCTCCTGAGTGATTGAAGCTAGTGATTATGACAATATCGTGAATTTACTCATGTATTTTTTGTTAGGAGATAAAAGAAAGAAAAAAGATGCTGGCAAAAAAATCACATAAAATCATAACAAAATTTCAAAAATTAAAAAAGAAAATATAAAAACCAGCTGAATCAGTATTGTTACGCCAGATTGGATTTGCTGTGGATACAAAATCTACATAAGATCATAACAAAATTTCAAAACTTACGCCAGAAGCTCAACGTATTTTCAACTCCCGAAGATTCATCCCTTTAAGTTGGTAAAACATCTAATGATATATCAATATTACAATCGGGTAATTCTAATTAGGAAAATAATACAAGAACAAGAATATTTGGGTATAATTTTGGACTGAACCCTCGAGAGAGCTGCCTACGTATCCAATTGAAGTCATAAACTGGAGTCAAGTCCCCATCGTAGTTTAGGGTATTCCTTTTATAGTTGTAGATCGTGATTCGCTCATTTACATGATGGGAGGTTATCACCGGTTACTTCTGCACGTTGCTGATCGTGGGGTCTACCCATGTTTATAAGAGGTTGAACTGATGTTGACTCGGTCATCGTTACACTCAGCCGAACATTCTGTCTAGCATTCTGTCTAGAAACACTCCTGCGCAGCCGATCGTTCTGTCTAGAGATATACTTCTGCGCAGCATGAGATGGAGTCCTGCTCCTCCAACTATTCTGGTCAGCATTTGTGGTCCTACCGTGCCAATCCATTATCTTTACTGCCACACTTTGGGCCTGGCCCAATTGTGGATTACCCGGCCCAATAGGCCCACCTATCATCATAAGTCCCCCCAGACTAGGGTGGACTGCTTTACAATCGCCTTAGTCTGAAACGTTTTAATTTCTTCCATCATTATAACTTGAAACGAGGCCAGGTCACACTTGGTCATCATTATAATTGTGAATTGAACCATTGCGTCGTATCCACTTCCTGTCATATAATCACTTCTCTCGTCAAACGCCACTTCTATATCAGATTTTTGGAAACGCACTTTGGCAGTTACAAGTAAGTTTCACTTCTACATTGTCCCCTGTGTCTTGTGATTTTTTATTTCTTTCATGCGTCTGAGAGCCGATACTGCCTCCAGCGATTCTATTGAAAAACTTTTTGAGTCTCCACAAAAAGGTTCTAGGGCCATAGAAAGTGAAGAAGTGAATTCCTCTAACCCTGTGTTCTGTTCTGAAACGGTAATAAACCCTAATCATCCATCTTCTTCAATCGATTTGAGAAATACCTCCACTTTTGGGGAAAACCCTTTGTGTCTGTTACCTTCTCATCTTCTTCCTCCTGGGATTTTTACTCCCACTTCCATCGTCCATCAATATCCGGAAGACCACTCTGCTTTTTTAAATACCCTAAAAAGGGAGATTACTCGATTTGATAAAACCAAGGCTATCATGGCTTGCCACGGAGTTGCTAGCAAGATGACCAAAACAGAAATGGCCAGTCTGTTAAAAACCTATCGGATCCGCACTGAGCCTTTCGAAGTTGTTCTCCCCAAACCGACTGAGTACGCTTACAATCCTCCAGCAGGTTTTTGTACGGTGTATGCTGATCAGCTCCACAGTGGATTAAGATTCCCTCTTCCCCCTGGGTGTGTAGAAATAATGAAGTATTATAAGTTAGGAGTTGGCCAGATTCATCCAAATAGCGTTAAATTCCTCATAGGTTTCATGATTTGGTGTCGTTTGAACACCACCCCCTTTTCTGTGAAGCTATTTAGGAATTTTTACCAGTGTAAATTGACACAGGGGAGTGGAGGATGATATCATTTTTGTCGTAGGGCCAGTGCTCCGATTATCCCCATAACTGGCAAAGATAAGACCAAGAAGAAGTGGCAAGAACACTTCTTCTTCGTGAAACATAATTCGGATGCCACTTTAGGGCGGTGGAATACTGCATCCATGAAGGACAAGTTGGAAGACTTCATTGATGCTACACTGTCCAGATACCTTGTTAGTAACAAGATTTCCCTTAGTTTAACTACATAAGTTCTGCCCTGATAGATGCTGCTCAGCTTAAGACTGTAGGGCCTGTTGGCTACGTGGAGTTCTCCAAGAAACAGTACAGAAAATGTATGTTTGTACTTGCATTTTGTTTTGATTTTTGATTATACTTAATTATCTCTTTCTTCTTGTAGTGGCCAATGTAGATGACTTGATCAATATCGACGTTGAGGATGAGGAGGAAACGGAACAGATGGTAGGAGATTCTGAGAGGACTTTGTCCGTTATTCCAGAAGGCGGTGACGTTTCTGGTCAGCAAGAGGATGCAGAGATAGGCACTGGCTCTGGTACTGCTGTGCAGGAAGAAGTTCCTACTGCTAATCCTTCTGACCAGAATACCCTGAGCACCGTTAATCCTGTGGATCTGAATGTTGAAGAAGATCTCCCCGGGGGTCAAACTACTGGGCTTGATGCAGTTCCCCTCAGGACCGTTTCCCAAAGGCAGAAGAAGAGGCATAGGTCCACCCCCTCTGGCAGTTCTGCGAGTGATTCCTCTTTCAACTTTGAGGACATGTCTGCTGATGATTTTGCAGATTCTGTAAGTGGTCTTTCATAAAGTTCTCATTTTTCCTTTCATTTCATTTGGCTCTAAGACATTTTCTTTTGTAGTGTTACCGCCTGGGTAAGGCCTTGCATAAGAAAACTGCTAGTATGGCCAAAGACATTTCTGCTTTGCAGCGCAAGGTGATCTAGTTGGATGAGGCCAATGCTAAGGTGGCCAGTTTGGAAGAATCCAACCATGAGGCCAATGCTAAAGTTGCCAGTTTGGAAAAAGCCAATCTCGCTGCTAATCTAGAAATTGAGAAGTTGAAATCTGACCTTGCCAAAGCTGAGGGTTTGATCTTCACTCAGGAAGAACAGTTGAACTTAAGAGATCAACGGCTGGCAAAACTGAATGAGGAGCATCTACAACATCTTGCCACTGTAAAGAAGATGAAGGCCGATTTTGACGAAACCTTGAGGCAGATGGAGGAAGTTCCTGTTCAGAACGTTGTTCAGAAGGTTATTGCAGGGTATAAAGCTGCTCCTGAGACCCTTGAGGAAATCCAAATCATATTGGCTCCTGCTCTGCGTAGAGGATATACGCTGGGTGTTGATGAAGCTAAGCCAGCCGACTTAGTGATTAGCACTTTGCCTAATCATAAATTATATGATAAAAAAAGCAGGTGAAATCTTCACGAAGCGGTATGATGAGTACAAAAGTGGGGAGGATATTGTCCGCAAGTATGCCAAGAAAAGACATGCTCAGCCTTCCACTAGTGCTTCTGCCCAGCCATCTGATACTCCGTCTTCTTAATCTATGCCTTTTTGAAATCTTTGTAATTTTGCTGCCTTTTCGAGTAGCTTTTGATGTAATGACTTTGTATGCTATTTTCTGTCAATGACATTTCTTTTCTTTTTTTTTTTGAATCTTTGAAGTTGTACCTTTGAATTTGATATTCTCTGTTTAGAGCATCATCTTCTTCTTGCGCTGCAAAGAAGTTAGGATTTTTTATCCTTAGCTTCTTTATGTTTCTTTATATGCTGCATAGAACATTAATGTTTTCTGCTCAGAATACTCTTGCTCTGCAAGTTTGATGTTAACATTTCTTGATTATGTGATCTACACAGAACTTTCTTGCGCTGCAAGTTTAATACTCTTGGGTTGTTTATTTGGGTTTTTTTGCCCATAATGCCCTTGCTCTGCAAGCTTGGCATTTATAATCTTCAATTGTGTGCTCTGCACAGGATTTTCCTGCGCTGCAAGTTTAGCCTTTGTGTGCTTTTTAATTGGGTCCTCTGAGCAGAATGCTCTTGCACTACAAGTTTGGCTCTTGTATTTTTTAGGTGGGACTTCTGCCCAGAATGCCCTTGCACTGCAAGTTTGGCACTTACATTGTTTAGGTGGGACTTCTGCACAGAATCCTTACGCCGCCATGTTCTGTTTTTAGTTTCGTGTTTCAACACAAGTTAAAATATCATATGACAATCACAGAATTAATAGAGATCTATATTCAAGGTAGCAATACTCAGAAAAAATGAAATTACTTTAAGGAAAAAATTTCCTTAAATGAACAGCATTCCAACTCCTAGGAACAGTTTTGCCAGAGGCATTAGCTAGTTCATAAGATCCTTTCCCATGTACTTTGATAATTTTATAAGGACCTTCCCAATTTGGGTCTAGCTTTCCAGTAGGACCTTGCTTGCTGGCCTCATTTCGCCTCAAAACTAAATCACCTTCTTTAAAATACGTACCTTTGACTTTGGAGTTGTAGTATTTAGCAATCCTCTGCTTGTATTTGGCCATCTGTATCAAGGCTACATCTCTTTTGTGCTCCAGCTCGTCTTTGAGATGCAGAATGTCTACTTCCTAAGTTTCTGGACAGTACAATTCGGTTCTGGGAGACTTGTGTCCAATCTCTGCTGGTATTACTGCCTCACATCCATACTCTAAGGAGTATGGAGTTTCTTGTGTAGCAGCGTTTGGGGTGGTTCTATATGCCCACAAAATAATTGGAATTTGGTCTACCCAATGAGACCCCTCTTGTCCCAACCTTTTCTTCAGTCCTTGTTTTATCTGCCTGTTGGTCTGCTCTACCTGCCCATTGGCTTGAGGATAGGCCATGATGTAAAATGTTGGGAGATTCCTAGGTTGGTGCACCAAGTTTGCACTCCTTGATCTTCAAATTGTGTGCCATTATCAGAAATGAGAACTTTAGGGATCCCATACCTGCATAGAATATTTCTCCATAGGAACTTCTGTATTTGGTTGGCTGTGATGGTGGTTAAGGGTTCAGCTTCCACCCACTTAGTGAAATAATCCACTGCCACCACTAAAAACTTGAAATTTCCCGGTGCTCGGGGGTAGTGGGCCCACTAATTCCACTCCCCATTGATCAAAAGGCCATGGGGATACGATTGGTACCATCTCATGTACAGGATTATGTGATAAATTACTATGCACCTGGCATGTCTGGCAAGTTCTGACCAGATTCTCTGCGTCATCTTGCATTTCTGGACAGTAATAACCATAAAGCCTGCATTTCCTGGCCAGAGCTCTTGCTCCCAAGTGATTTCCACAAATTCCGAGATGGATTTCTCTTAATACATAATCTCCCTCATCTGGAGTAACGCATCTCAACCAAGGTGCTGCATAAGATTTTCTGTACAGAACATCGTTGAACAGAGCATACCTGGTTGAGAGTCTTATCAATTTTCTGGCATGTACTTTGTCTTCAGGAAGCCTTCCATCTCTTAGATATACTACAATCGGATCCATCCAAGTTTCTGTCTGTGTGATTGGTTGTACTTCAATCTCATCACAACTCTTGTGCTTCAACTGCTCAACCAACACCTTTTTGTGGGACAAAAAATTCGATCCTAGCTTTGATAAAGCATCTGCTCTGCTATTTTGGGCCTGAGTTATCTGTTCCACTTCTATCGTTAAGAAATTCTGCAATTTCTTCTGTGCCACTGCAAGGTACTTTTTCATGGGGCCTTCTTTTGCCTCATACTCTCCCTTGATATGATTTGTTACCAGTTGTGAGTCTGTGTAGACTTTCAAATTTTGCACGCCTAACTTTTGTGCTAAGTTTAATCCAGTTATCAAAGCTTCATATTCTGCCTCATTATTAGTAGTTTGAAAGTCAAAGTGAAGAGCGTACGGGAATTCTTCACCTTTTGGGCTAATGAGTAGGAGTCTTGCTCCTGCTCCTTCTTTTTTGGAGGCTACGTCCACGTAAAGCTGCCACTGTTCAGAGTTGTTCTTCTCAGCCTTGTTCTGTTCAGCTTTTTGTTCTATAGCCAAGGCTTTTTCTTCTGCCAAGAAATCAGCTAGTGTTTGAGCTTTAATTGCTGTTCTTGGTTTGTATTCGATATCAAACCCTGCCAATTCGACTACCCATTTTGCCAACCTTCCAGACTTGTCTGGTTTTTCCAAAATTTGCTTCAAAGGTAAATTTGTCAACACAATCACTGGATGGCTTTGGAAGTGTGGTCTCAGTTTCCACGTGGCATGTACTAGGGCTAAAACCAATTTTTCTACTTCAGAATATCTAAACTCAGGTTCTTGTAGGGCTTTGCTTACAAAATATACTGGCATTTGTATCATGCCATGTTGCTTTACTAACACAACACTAACTGCTTCATTGCAAAAGGATAAGTAAAGAAACAGTATCTCACCTTCCTGAGGAGGAGTTAGAGTTGGCAAGTGACTGATATGATCTTTCAACTCCTGAAAAGTCTGTTTACATTCTTCATTCCACTCAAATGGACTGGCCTTCCTGAGAATCTTGAAGAATGGCAATGACTTCTGTGCCGATTTTGACAGAAATCGGTTTAGCGCTACTAATCTTCCTGTTAATCGTTGAACTTCTTTGATATTCTTCGGTTCGGGCATGGCTTTTAAGGCTTCTAATTTATCAGGGTTGGCCCTGATACATTCTTTAGATATCATATAACCCAGAAAATTTCCTGATCTCACTCCAAAAGTGCACTTCTTTGGATTCACCTTCATTCCTGTATGTCTCAGAACTTGACAAACCTCTACTACATCTTTCAAATATTGGTCAAGAGTCCTGGTCTTGATCAATAAGTCATCCACATATACTTCCATTGACTTGCCAATCTGTTGTTTAAAATGGTGTTGACTGCCCTTTGGTAGGTAGCCCCTGCATTCTTTAATCCGAAAGGCATAGACACATAGTAGTAGGAACCATATTCAGTAATAAAAGCGGTTTTTACAGCATCTACAGGGTCCATCATAATCTGATGATATCCCTTATAAGCATCTAAGAAAGCAAAAATCTCATAACCAACTGTAGAATCTACTAGCCTGTCAATTCTAGGGGAAGTATAACTATCTTTAGGACAAGCTTTGTTTAAATCTGTGAAGTCCACACACATTCTCCAACTCCCATCTGGTTTTTTTGACTAACACTGGGTTTGCTAGCCATTCTAGGTAGATAACTTCCTTAATCATGTTGGCCTGTAACAATTTTTCCACTTCCTGCTGGACAGCCTGTATCCTTTCTGGGGCAAAAGATCTCTTCTTTTGTTTTACTGGTTTCCTGGTTGGATCAATGTTGAGTTTATGGACAGCCAACTCTGTTGACAGCCCAGGCATGTCACTCGCTTTCCATGCAAACACATCTCTGTAATCTTTCAAGATGCTGACCAGCATTTGTTTCTGTTCAGCAGGTATCCACGATCCTATGCTGACTATGGATTCCGGGTTCGATTCATCCAGCATTATTGATTCCACCGGGTCATTGGATTGCCAGCTTTTTTCTTCATCAGGAACTAGGTCTTCCATTGTCACCTGCTGCACCTTCATTTTTCCACTGATTGTGGCTGTATAACAGTTCTTGGCAGCATCTACATCCCCTTTAACTGTGGCTTCTCCTTCAAAAGTTGGGAATTTCATACTGTTATGTGCTGGTGATACCACTGCCATTAGATCAATTAGTGCTGGTCTTCCAAGAATCACATTATACGCAGATGGAGCTTTTACCACCACATAATTTACCATCAGAGTCCTGCTATGTTGTCCTTTGCCAAAAGTCGTTAGTAATTTTAACATACTCACAGGATGTATAGGTGGTCCAGTAAATCCGAAAAGAGGAGTTGATACAGGAGTCAACTCCGAGTCTGCTAGCTTCATTGCTTGGAAAGCACTATAATATAGTACGTTTACTGCGCTACCGGTGTCTACACAGATCCTTCTGACTTGATTTTTCTGAATAACCGCTTCTATTACTAGTCCGTCGTTGCTCACGACAGCTGGTAGGGCATCTCTAGGACCGTACTGAACGGTTCCCAAAACTTTATGCTTTTTCGCTTCCCCGTCCTTTCCTGCGCTGCCCCTCTTATCTTCCTAAGCCCTGCTACCTTCTCCTGGTCCACCCACAATTGTGTTCACAGTGTTAATTTGGGCGTTTTCTCTATGCCCATCTGCGTCTGGAGACGGATCTCTGTGTCTCCTCTGGTTGTACCTGTCATGGCTGTTATTCTGTTTTTTGAATTCTCTCCTTCCTCTGGGATTATCTCCCTGCACTCGATCGATGCACTCATCGATCTTTCCTTCCATTGCTGCTGCGTCGATATCTCTGATCAGATCCCTGCACTGTTCAGAGTCATGTCCAATATCTTTATGGTACTTGAACCACCTGGTGTGGTCTCTCTTCTCCCTTGGACCCCACAACGGAGGAGGAGTCTTGTCAATTCCTTTCTTCTCCATAATCGCCAGTACTTGGTCACGAGATCTGTTCAGAGGAATAAGGTCTCTGTCCTGCAAAGCACCTTTCTTCCCTAACCTTTCAGAGATAGGAGCAGTTACCCTATCCCAAACAGATTTCCTTTTTTTTGTCATTCCTATCCTCAGTCTTTCCTTTTTTACCATCCCTATGGGATTCCTCTCTCTTGGCTCTGTTAGCCTCTTCTCCTTAACAATGTTTGTATGCTATTTCCAGACATTCTTCCAATGTGCCCGGATCTTTGCTGCTCAGCTTTGCATGTAACCGCCCTTCTCTAAGTCCTGCTATGAAGGATGCTACCAAGAACTTATCATCCAGATATGCTATCTGGGATGATTCTCCATTGAATCTTTTGATAAACTGTAACACTGTTTCATCACTTTTTTGCCTAACTGTCAGCAAATAAGTCCTATTTCTTTGGAAAGGTCTTGCTGCGATGAATGCATGCATGAACTTTCTGGTCAGAGTGGGGAAATCCGGTATAGATCTGGGGTTCAACTTGTTGAACCAATCTCTTGCTTTTCTTGTTAGAAGAGTTGCAAATGCCCTGCATTTCATCTCTTCTGGGGCGTTGTATAAGTTCATGTGTTGGATGTTGATGGACCTTTTAATTTCTAGGCTATACAGATCCTAACCGGCAGTGTACCGGGTCAAATCATAGTGCTAGTGTGGTGAGTCAGAGTGTCGAATCCTCAGGGAAAACGTGGTAATTCTTTTAAGTGTGGTTACACACCAAAGAGCTGTTATTAACTCGATCTAAACCGCAATTTTATCACACAGATTACTACTATTCTAATCAACATAAAGTAAATGCGTAATTTAAAAGTTATTCTAATATAATATATATATATATATATATATATATAAATATATATAAATGTACATGGAATGCAAAATATATATATATATATATATATATATATATATATATATATATATATATATATATATATATATATATATATAGATAGATAGATACCAATATATAGTTTATAATAATAGACAGATAGAACTAGCCAAAGTTTATGTAATTGATTTATATGATCTTTTTCAGTAAACTGAATGTGCTTGATCTTTCCTTTTATATTAGGTCCAATTGAGTAAATGAAACGGTGCACTCCTGAGGTTAACAATTCCTCCTCACACGAGCGTATGAAATTGTCATATGTTAAATTGTCATCAGTTTAATTTCCACAACTGCCCCATGCTAATCTCAGTTAGTCTGAACAAGTACCGAGTACAATTCTACCCCGGATAAAAGAGGTTATTCCGTTTGTCAGTGGCCGATGTTATTCAAAAGGCTCCGGTTGTCAGGCGGATCGATTTAACTTTCCGGTGTTAGTTTCAATTAAACCGTTGATTTTAACATTATTACGAACTTGAGCACAATTTTAATAAGATTCATCTTTCCCAAGACAAATCTGTCCCCGGGTAGGAAATAGGATTCCGTTGTCACACTTTCACACGGCCAAATTTACCCTCCGGTTTTTCTATCTTTTATCTCATATCCTAACTTCTCTGGTCAGTTCATCATTAGGTTATATGTTGTGATTCATCTTGGTTAATTACATCAATCCGAATATTATCAATACGTTACAAATAGAAAAAGATTCAATTAAGTCAATTTTAGTAAAATTTTACTTAGACAACATTCCTTTACTAAAAAGATCGAATAAAACGATTACATAACTTTGGGTAGTTATTAGATTTAGCCTAAAAACATTATAACGATTAAAAAAATAAAAACAAACATAACAAACATAAATACTTAAGAAATTTTACTCGATTACAAATGCTGAATCAGAGGTCGTATTCTTCCGGATATTACAACGACTTCAACAACACCGAACATCCGATAATTTCCCGAGCATTACAACAATACTACGATTTTATTATTTTTGGCATAAGGCCTATTTACAAACTACGAAAATAAAAGAAAAGATATAGATAATATATATATAGGATATTGTATATATATATATTGGTACCCTTTAAACGTTCTCTCTGCATCTGAGCCCCTTATATAGAAAAAAATCTCTTGGCCGGACTGGTCCGTGTTTAGGGCGGACTGGTCCGCCTAATGATTAGGTCCATCCCCTTAATTCAGATCATGTGCAACGTATAATTATATATATATATATAATTATTAAACTTCTAAAATTCATATCTCAATTCCCGATCTCCAAACAACATGATTCAAGATGCATTGGAAAGCTCGTTGAATGATCTACAACTTTCATGAAGGACTCTTCTTCAGAAAATGTCTTTTTGATGAGCCATTCGTTTGTCGAAGATATTTCTCGATTACCACTTAATCAAATCGATTAGCCACTTGACCACTTCGATTGACCACTTGACCACTTAAGCTCGTGACATTCTCTAAATCCTTCCAAAGATATGATTATACTTTAAAATTTCGATTCTCGGGATCTTGGCTTATAAATCTGCAATAAAATACCACAAATACCCACGTAAATCTGACACGACACTCCGATTTACTAAAATCGGTACAAAATGATAACTTTTTACTATTATTACTAAGTTTTACTACTAACTACTCTAAACTATAAAGATTAACATTTCATACTATTTTTATCATAATTTCATATATTTTATATAGAATTCGTTGATATAACATAATAATATAACGTATATTTAATCATATAAAAGTAATACATCAACTACTCCCCACTTAGCTTTTGATCGTCCTCGAGCAAAAATAAGCGGTAATAATTGATCAGATTACAAATTTTAATGTAATTTATATTGTCAATATTATATTATAAATATATTACTTATTCTAATTTAAAATTATAAGAAGACAAAAAGTGTATATAACTTAAATAGCTTAAACATCAAACATTATTTAGATGAAATTGTACATGTAATACTTAATAAGTATAAATAAAATATTAGAATGATTTTTAATCGTAACTATTAGGAAATATTGGAATCGTAAACTTGGTCAGATAGTTGACAAAATGGCTGATAAAGTTTAGGCTCATGATGTTGGTTAATCGAAAGACGAAATCAAAAAGAGAAAGAGGCAAGTCGTACGTACCTACAACTTCATATTTTTGATCAAAAACAATCTTGATTAATAGCATCCTTTTTTTTCCCTCTATTTTTCAGATTTTCTCTCTCTTTTTTTTTTCAATCAAGAACTAAAAGCATGAGTGTGTGTAGAAAATCAAACTTACAAGCATTGCTTCATCAAGATTGATCGGAGTATAACTCTTTCGATCGAAAATTACAAGTCCGGTTTCCTTAAACTTGTAATCATTCATGAGATCTTATTATTCGACTCTTTCTTTTTCATTCTATGCATTCATTCCTAGCAATAGGACATTTCGAGATAATACCCTAGCTGGACTACTATCATCAGGCAATCGGGAGCTTTTAAACCTCATAGTGATATAGGACGTTTCGTGATAACACCCTACTGCACTCAAATCATTGGTAGCTACAACCGATATGTACTTTTTATTTTTAAGTTGTCGATCAAAGATAAGGAATATACCTGATATTTGATTAATTCTGTGTAGATATGGTGCTCCGTTCTTAATTCTTTTATAGAATATTAACATATCCAAACTTATTGCCAAAATCGACTATCTTGCAAGTGTCATGAGGTAAGATCGAATATACTAATACCTATCTAATTTTTCCAATCTCAGCATACACCAAAACTTAGCTTTTATGTCTTCATTTCTTTTCATAAGTACGTACAAACTTGAGGAATTTTTAAGGAAATGTAGACCAAAATTAGCTAAAGGTCGGTTACTTCTATTTAATCACAATGGCAATTTCGAGTGAGATCTTGATCACTCTAATCAAGGCTGAGGTAGGGACAAAAATTGGAAATTTATTTAGGTAGGCTATTTGGCTATAGTTATATTTTTGTGGTGCCAAAAATCGTCATCCCTAGTCCAATTCCAAATTCATAATTCATTTTTGAAAAGAAAATGATTCTAAAAAATTTTACTTATAAATATCAACATACTTATATAATTTCATGAAAACAATATTTAATATTAATTACTTAATTATATAAACTTAAAATCTCGTTAAAATCTAAATTAGACATATAATATAATTATAATATTTTTTAACTATTTTTTCGAAAATTTTAATGATTTTTCTAATCTAACTCTACTCCCCACTTACGAAGTGACATCGTCCCGATGTTCAATTAGTAGTAAAAGTAGGTTTGAAAATAAAATTAAAATTATATATTATCGTTATTATTTTGATTTTTTACTTAACGTATACTAATATATTATAACAACTCAAACATATATATTAAATATGATAAAAACTATTACAAACTTAAAAAACATAAACTTATTACTACTAACTTAACATAAGTTAACTTATTAAAAACTTAAACCATCATAAACTAACAACCAACAAACCATCAAAATTGTTGACGAACAACCCGGTGTATCAACCGGTAACAAGCCAACTCTATTATCTCTAGACGGAAAAATTCCATCCGTCTCAAGCTCTCCAACTCCATTCATTTGAATACAAAGATGCGAAATCATCCATGACGAAGGCATCGGTTTCCCCCTACTGCCCCTCATTATTGCAAACTCCAAAACTGTCCTCTGAATTAAAATTCCCCAATCCACATACTCACCAAATGCCAAGGCATATAGCAGAAGCATTTCATTACCACTAAGGCTTCCGAAATCCCAAGTATGAGACACCCTAGAGTTAATAAAATGTTTCCACGACTTTAAATGTGGAAGTAGAGCATTTGTGGATAAATCGTGATTTGAATCAAAGAGTAGAAAAAGACACTGGAATGCCTCATGAGTCTTATTTAGATGATTATAGGCATTATCCAATCCCCACTTTATTTCAAAGTGTGGCAGCGTAACAGGCGGAATTTCAAAAAGTTGATTGATAATAGACGAAGAGAAGGGAACAACCACTCCTCTTACTGAGACAATTTGAGTTATTTCAATCATAGGTGTGGAAATCAGAGAAGAATAAAATTCTCAAACAATCGATATATTGACTCGTCCTCTTGGCGCACTCACAAGTTTCTTCCAACCGAATCCTCTGATCACATTTTTACCCCATCGATCGAGCTTATCGAAATTCAAACTTTTCTCCAACAGGATTGGAGAATTAGCAAAACGAGGGTGTAAATTTATATTATGAGTAGAAGCTTGAGACTCCGGAGCATCCGGTGTGTTAGGCTCATACGAATTAACAGATGGCGAGGATTGGTTTGACATTTAAAACAGATGAAAAATTTAAAACAGATGAAAGTAATAAAAAATAAATAAAAGTAACAAGATAGAAAGTGAAAGGTATGGCAAAGTTTACTTCATGACTGCCTTTCCTTTAATAGAAGTAAATAAAACATACGGGGCTGCATTAGACGAACTCTAAAATGACTCACCCCTTTTTCTTCACGGCTCGGTCCAAGAATAGGCCGGATCGGTCCGGCCTCAATATCATTTCACCGAGTACAGAGGTAAAAGTCAAGTTGTGTTTTGTTTTTACTTCTCACATGTGTAACAATACATACACTTGCTTTGAAGATTTTTATAAAGCTTGAATTAAATTCATCTAACTTGATACGGACTGATAAAACGACACATTAATTATATTTTAAAAATGACTTAGTAATGATACAAAATTATTTTTGGGTTTTTATAGTTTTTATAAAAATCATAACGATTTAGAATGAAAACCATATTTCGATAAAACGATTATAAAATGAAAATAAACGAAAACGAAAACAAACCAATATCTGAATGAAAATGTCGAAAATAAAACGTGCAGTAAAAATGTTTAATCAAACATAGTCATGAAATTCAATCTTCTTCAAAATCTTCCTCAGGATCAACATGAAAGCTTGAACTCGGAAACGACTGAGAAGCTGGCGGCTGAAATGTAGTCGTGGTCCTGACTGAACTATCAAGACCCATGAACTCATGCCAGTAGTGATATGTGCAAACTCAGTGAATCCTCCCCAACTAGACATCGCGGGTCTCTGAATACCTGTCGAAAATACACCTGTACCACTTGATTGGCTTCCAAAGGGATATGACATTGGATGAAAGCTCGAAGGTGGTGGAATAGGTTCTACCCAATCTGGTAAGGTATACGGATCGGACTGACAAGGTGGATAGGCAGGATCATCAAAAGTAGGATTACGAAGCAACTGCTCGTTCCTCCTTAAACCTCTACGAATATCGTCACACCACTGCCTATTACTTTCAGCATACAAAGCCATGTTGGCTTGACCACGTGCAACATCCGAAACTAAAGATTGAAACATCTCATAAGTGATAGTGTTGGAGAAAGGAGTTTGTTGAGGCTGACTAGAAAAAGATGGAAAAGAAGAAGAAGATGCTGAAACTGGTGGAGCTGGTTGAGTTTGACGTCTTCTGATCAACGAGCTTATTCTACCATCTGGAAGCCTAGTCAAACTTGGTCCATGTTTACGATGATTTTTACGGTTTATATTACTTTATTTCGTAACGAATTCCTTTGTATTTTATTAATTTTTATAGAAAATTAAGTGTTTAATGGAATTATCGAAAGAATGAAGCTGGAAATTATTGAAGTGCAAAATCGGGATATTTACGTGATTTTATTAGCAATTATCTATTTATATATGTGATGTTACACTTTGCACGTTTTTATGGTTGAAGGTACACAAATATATCATGGGTCGAGTAAGAGCCGAGCTGGAGGAGTTTAAAGCAGCAATTTCTTTAAAGATTGAAGAGAAGGGCAAATTAGGGATTATTATTTTTTAGGTTTTAGGTTTTCTCTTATTTAAAAAAGAAAAGAAAAAAAGGTAATTATTACCCTAAGTCGGCTAAAAGGTTATAAAAGGACGGATTCAGCGGCAGCACGGAACACGAAAAAATCATCTGGGAACAGAGCCGAGACAGAAAATCAAAATAAAAAAGGAGAAGCACTCGGTCGACCGAGTGCACACCTTCGGTCGACCGAGCAACATATTTATTTTTTTTTTTATTTTTTCGTTCGTACGGATATGAGTAGAGGCTAGGCACTTCTGGAACAAGCGTGTGAAACCGTCTCAGCAACGTTTTGATTTCAACTCTTGGATTGTTTGTGAGTTTAATTAAAGATTGTATCTTTATTATGTTTTATTGTTCTTATGCAATTTCATTGATAAATGTATTGCTGTTTGATGTTTAATGTGTGATGAGAATCGTTATTAAATCCTAGATCACCATAGTAAAGGTTGGATTTTTAACCTAAAAATAACGAGAGTTGTTAGGTTAATTTCTAGGTTGCTAGATTGAGAAATCTTACACCTTGGTTATGGAAGCGTTAATCTTTAAGATCGAGAGATGATAGATTAATAGGCGAATTATCTACGAGAGTAGGAATTCATACCTTTGATAGGTGAACCACGTCTTTATTAAATCTTCACTAAACGATCTAGAGTAGAAATTGAGGGTTGCGGGATAGGTGGATCAATGCTTGTTCTTCGTTGAATTTATTGAAAATAATCATTTGTTATCACCATAGCAATTTTATAAATTTTATTTAGTTTATAGAATAGAATTATTTTCGTTATTTGGTCAGCAACTATATTTCCTGGCTTTGGATTGACAACCCTCTGTCCGGTTTATTGTATTCGTTTTAGTTTTGTTTTGTGTTTTTCGTGACAACCTTTAGAAAAATTAAAAACTAGACCAATCTCGATTCCCCGAGATCGACTCCGGTTGTAGCTACTATACTACGATCCCTGCACTTGGGGTAAACCGGATTTATCATTTATTACTTGTTGTTTTCCGTTGATAAAATCCGAGACAAGTTTTTGGCGCCGTTGCCGGGGAATCGGTACGGTTGTCTAGTTTTTTTTGTTATTAGTTTTTTGTAGGTTAGTGCCCTTAGTTTGCTGTTTACGTTAAATAAAAAAAATTTAAAAAAAAATAAAAAAAAAACTAGGGTCGTATTTGACGTAGGGATCACACCCGGGTGTGGTATAATTCACACCTTGGTAATATATATCTTTAAAAAAAAAATTAATTAGTTCGGTCGACCGAACCTGATCTCTCGGTCGACCGAGTGTTATAAAAAATTAAAAATTAAAAAAAAATATTTTTTTTGTTCTCTGTTCAGTTCTGTATTATAGTCTCTTTTTCTGTTTTATTTAGGTTTTTTTTTACTTTAGAGCTTAGTGTAGCCTTTGTAAGAAATTCGTGCCGACATCTTGTTTTTGGTTTTGGTTTATGCAAACTCGGAGTCAAAAGGGACCGTTACTATACACCCCTGACCCTGAGCGAACCGTAGTCCGGCCAAACAGGCGGATTTTCCGTTCTGCGGTTCTGGCAGACAGAGCCGAGCAAGATCTTGAGGATCAGCTAGCCAAGGAAATCACTGATTTTGTAATAATGGCTGCTAATGATAGACGTACGTTGGCAGACTACGCCATGCCTGGCGCAGTCACAGTCAACCCGGCTATCATCCTACCGGCCATTAATGCTCAGACCTTCGAGCGAAAGCCTGGCCTCATTCAGATGATGCAGCATGCATCAATTTTTCATGGATTTCAGTCGGAAAATCCACACACTCACTTGCATACATTCTTGGAGATATGCGGCACCACAACTACAAGAAAAAAGGTTTTCAATGATAGGAATTTAATGACGGGACAGAATTACGTCATTAAATGGTTGTTATAATAACGGGATGCAAACTTTTTTGTATGTTGATGACCAAATGTAAATTCCCGTCATTAGAGATTATATTTCCCATTATTACTGGTCTAATAAAAAAATTCCCCTCATTAGTTATATATATTTTTTTAGAAACAGAGTAATATATTTTTTTGAAAGGTGCTGATATCATTTTTGAAAAAAAAAAAGAATCAACACATTGTTTCCAACCCTAATTTTCTTCAATAGAATCCAAATCGTCGAAGAAGCCTCCAACAACTCCGGACATCTCCAGCCCTATCCATAATCCGACAATCAGTCGGTCCGTCTCCATAATGTCGCAAACCAACACCAGGAGTTCCGGTCGGCAAGCCACACTCGAGTTCTGGCCAAAAGCATAATGGTAGGGGCACCGCACCGTCTTATGAGAGTGTTCACTAGTCTCACCGCCACGATTTATCGGTGACCACTCTAAGCCAAGCATCGAGAGAGGTAGTAGGGGGAATGGGTGCTCTGGGACAGCCATTAACGAGCTTGAGGAGCTGCTTCGAGAGAGGGCTTAGAGGCTCCGGCGATTTCAACAAAATCAATTTTTCTATCTTCGAAGAGGTTCCGGTGATTTTCGAAGAGCTCTCCGGTGATTTGTAAGTATCAATTTTTGTATCTTGTTCAAATCGTTTTTCAATCGTCGTTCCTTTTGCAGAGGTCACGGTTTTCCAATTAGAATGGTTAAATTAGTGACTGTGTGTAGTTAGGGGGAGGTTACGGGCTGAGCTTGTTTATCTGACTTGCTGCCATGTTTTGTCTTGTTAATCTGCTTAGTTTAGGTTTGTTAAGAGTCAGATGCTTGATGTGATATAAACCTGCAACCATTTTGCTATTTTTGTGATCTCATAATTAGGGCTGAATTGGGCAAAAATGTTGTTCACAATGTTGAGTTGTTTTTATAGGCTAATTCATGTGTTCTAGTTTGCTTTTAAGGAGAATATAGCTTGCATTTGAACCAATTAATGCAAAGAAAAAGCAAAACAAAAAATGAAATCAAGTTTCACTTCCAACTGCACATCTAGAGCTTAATGAGAATGGTCTACTTGAGTACCATTTAAAAATGATTTGTTCTGTGTATCGGTGGAACATCAGCATCAGATTGTGAAGTCGGTCACAAAAACTAAAATTAAGAAACATAAACACATAAATAGCTTGTTCAGTTCATAATTGGTGAAATTTTGATTTGTTTCTACATAAGCCGATTCTGGTGAGTAAGATTTTTAGGCTACTGAATAATCAGTGGGAAATTTAGCTGTAATACTAATTGAATGTTGAATGTCATGAGGCATTAGTTTATTGTAAGTTCTTCAAGTTCAATGATCATTAGGCCGCTGACATAATTGCATTTTATGAGTCTGTCAACCCTTTTTTTTTTTTAGGGGGGGACGTTAACTCTCTTTTCACTGCAGTTATATATGGTTGGGGTATACGGGACACTTGGTTTTGAAGGGGACAGAGAGGAGTAAAAATAGTTTCCAAAGGGTGCATATCCAGCTGGCGAGAATGTTGTGCAGGCTTTGGTATACAATTGTAAACATGGTCTTAATTGTTTACGTTTTCCGGTTTGCTCCCAGTAGTAGTTTCAGTGTCATTTTTTATTAGTTTGTTTATGTACTTCTGGGAAGTACCAAACACTTCTGTGATTTAGAAGGAATAAGACAAGAAATATACTCCTCTTTGTAAGATCTATTGAATATGCATGTGTTTACCATTATAATTATGACTATCAATCTAGTCGTGATGATTAGATCTGTTAGTGGGACTAGCTAATAGCATTGTTGTAATTATTAACACGTAATATAACCATAGATTGTTGTCCAAATAAAGGCTATAGCTGGAGGAGCTCATGAACCTGGCTATGAAACCTGCATCAGATTATTAATAGCCTGTTTAGAAGCATGTTTAATCAAAGTCTGTATGAGAATGTCAGTTTCGTTAGGGCTTCATCTTTTTCTTTTCTTTTCTTACTGAACCATTGACATTGTTCTGTGACTTCTGTCAGTAATTGATCTGATCTGCCTGCTCATGTATCGGTCTACTTATTCCACTGGTATTTTGTATGATAACTTAAATTAATGTGTGATTTCTTTGGTAGAGTCTGTGTATTTCTTCTCGGCTGCATATTGATAGCTAACTTATCCATCACAATTTCTGAGCTTATCCATGTTTCCCTTTGATAACTAAAGGTGTATTTTCTTTCGAAAATTAGTTGTGAAGCTAAGTGTTTGAGGTTATTCCAT